>CM060949.1:54898995-54940063 GCA_030765055.1 Mantis religiosa
CCTCCATTTCATCTCCATTATCATTTCATGACATCTCTCATCTAGTGGTCTCTTTCAGAGTACAAGTATCGGTGGGTATCTCGGCGGTGCATGGCAGGATCATATGCTCTGACAAAAACTACTTACTCCTCCCATAGGACGGTTGCCGGTTTCCGCTCCTCTGCTGAGAACATTTAGGTACCGCCAGCCTTTTGGGCTCGGCTGCTGGACTCGTTGCCGTCCCGCAGTAGGGGAGCGTGTCCTTTGTTCTGGCCTGTCGGGAGAAGTCTCTAACCAAGTAAACTCTAGGGACTCTTCCCTCTGTACTGTAGTGGCTGCTTGGGTCGACCGCCCTCTGTCTCCTTCGCCTCATCCTTCCTCCCGAGGATGACCCACTTGGGGGCATAGAAACAATGGGCCCACGTACCGAATCCTCTCCGTAGTGAAACCCTAATCCTGATATTAATTCTAATGCTTGAGGATGAGCCCATGTTATAGCTCAGCCAAACATATTGACTTAACAGATATTCAAAGCCGGGCCAGTATCATCGGACTAAGAAATTCATGTTGCTATTAAATAATTGCTTCAATTGGAGTAATATTGTTTTAAATAATAGCTAACAATCAGTGCTTACTTAACTCCATGCGCTATTGTCTTTACAAAAATTAAATATACTTAAAAGCACACGCTTTACTGAAATGCGTGTAAGTGGTTCAATATCCTTGTATTAAAGATTTTCTCCTCTTTAGCTAGAACCTAAAAACATAGATGGCTATTTTATTATTTTTATGACGTGACCAGTTACCTCATTAGTTTAGGGCCAATCTGATATTCATATTACAACAAATCACAATTTATAGAATTTTATGCTTTTATTTCGCGTCTAAATGCATTTCTTTTAATACTTCCATGGTGTCAGCTCTGGAAAAACATATTATATGTCTGGGGTCATTTTCTTTTACCCCAAAGTGATTCTAACAGCTATGTGATGCTAAAGTGTAAAATATATCCCCAGAAATAATAATGACTTTATTTTGAGACTAAAGCACATCTTTTAAATTAAAACTCCATTGTTGTAAGCTACATAAGTAATGTTCTAGCCATGTCTGACACATGTAAACATATGTATGTTTTAGTTCCAAAAAATATATATTCCATTTTAAAACAAAATATTCATTTACCTTACACTATACAAAAATACTGTATTTTTATTATGATGTGCATTATCACTTTATCAAAATCTTGTTATAAATAAACTTCTACTCATTCTCCACTTCAAATGATGAACACACATTGCAGAACAGTTTTATTCTTGCATGTTCTTTGCAGATACATTTTTCTTCAATTTTTATTTCTTTGAACTTGGGCAGGAATCACATATTCTTTGTTTCATATTTGTAACATCTGTATCTTGACCTCGTTGGATGCCATTTAGAAGGTCCTTGAAACGTGTTAGAGTTATTGCTAACGAATGCGTTGTGTTCTGCACTGGGGGTTAAGAATTTGTCTCTAAATTTGAGGTCCGGCTAGCTCTTTTCCCAGTTCTGAGAGGAATTCTCTTCTAGCGTTTATACCTGTTATATGATGTAAAAATTTACAGTACAGGACGTATGAATTGAGGCATGCTAAGTCAAATATATCAATAAATAGAGCAAGTGGCCAGCTTCTTGTTCAATGTTTCACCAAATAGTGCCTAGCGATATTATCAACAGTATCAACACCTGACTTTGTTGAGTTGTACAACACTATCAATTCATGTTCTTTTTATCATTTTTTTCACGTTTTTTCGCGTCTATCTTCCACAAAACGCAATTACTGTGTTCGTATTTTGTAATAATTTGTCACATCTGTGCATGTGTATTATCTTGTTGTTTTCAAATGCTAGGCTTTGGCAATGAAGCCATTAGCTCTCTTGTTCACCGGCAGGTAGGACTTCACAGGTTAAAAGATGTTCTTCAGTCATTTCCTCTTCTTTGTTGTACAGAGGACAATTTGGACTTGTATAAATTCCTATTCTGTGTAACTGTTTGGCCAAATAATCATGTTCGTAAGTAATCTAAAATTTGCTACTGCAGCTTTACGTGGGATTTATGGAATAATTTCTGGATTTTTAATTAAAATGTTCCATTTTGTTATCTTTGGCTCTGTTAGATATTGATTGGTTTTGTTTGTTTTTATATTTGCTTTTGATTAATCTTTTTATGGATGTAAAGGGTAAGTTTTTACTTTTGTTCTCAATTAAATTTGCACCTTTTTGGCAAGAAAATCAGCTGATTCCTTTTTCAGCAATTCCACAATATGCAGGTATCCAATGTAATAAAATTCTTTTCTGTAGTTTTTGAACTTGTTGGATCATTTTGTGACATTCTTTAATTTGGATTAACCTCATTTTATATGAACTTATTGTACATAATGCTGCTTTAGAATCATAAAATATGACAGCATTTTTTAATTTATCTATTCTTTATAGAAGGTGTTGGAGTGAAATATGAATAGCCGTTACTTCTGCATCAAAATTTGTTGTGTGGTATCCTGCTAGTTGATAGAATGAGAACAGTACACTCTTAATTCCTGCTCCTGAGTTATCCAATTTAGATCCATCTGTGTAGATATGTAACCATTCTTCAGGTGGGTATCTATTGTTCACAGTTTCTAATACTAGTGCTTTTAGTACAGGTTTGGAAGTTTCAGATTTTGTAACTATTTCTTCTAAATCTAATTGAATATTAATTGGTTCAAAAGTCAGTGGATTTTCTTTGATTAAAATGTTTTCTTTAGAATTAGGAAGATTCAGATATGTTTTTAATTCCGCAACTTTGTGTAGGAAACTTGTTTGTGTTTTCAACTTGATTGGTTGTAGTAATCTTTTCTCCCATGTTGTTGTTTTTAACCGCAACATTTTTTCATGATGTGTTAGTGCCTGCTCCTCCAAAGTTAGATGTTCCGAGTTAAGGCTTGCATTGCCGTGATTGGAGTTGATTTTGCTGCACCGGTTATTAGTCGCAGGACCTGATTTTGGCATACTTCTAGGTGATTTATGTTGGAACTGTTTGCTGTAATTATTACCTCTTGCATTATAAAGAATTATTGGCTTGATGAATGTTTTGTGTGTGGTGTTCAGTGTCTCCCGATTACTGCCCCACTTGACTCCACCTAATCTTCTCAAAATTGAAAATGTTTTTGTTGATTTGTTTAATACTGCTTCAATATGATGTCTCCAAGATAATTTTCAATCAAAAATTGTTCCTAAATATTTTGTTTTTTATGTTTTTCAGGTTTGTTTTCTTGAACTGCAGATTTATTTTAGGTATTTTCTTTTTGAAGCTAAATATTTGGACTGTTGTTTTATCAGTATTTATTTTCATCAAATTGTTGTCAGCCCACTTTTCCAATAGTATCAGAGTCTTTTCCATTGAAGTTTTGGATTTCTCTATTTGCGGGGAAGATGTCCACATGATCACGTCATCTGCAAAAAATTCTGTCTTTATTTCTGTGTTTGATACAGCCGCGGGAAGATCATTGATGTAGATGTTGAACAAGGTTGTACTCAGTTCTGCACCTTGTGATAGGCCCATTTTTATTTGTCGGAATTTGGATGTACTGTCATTGTATTTTGTAGCACGGAAACGTTCAGAGAGAAACTGAGGGATTCCAATTTAACATGTTATCTTGAATGCCTAGTTTTGAAAGTCTCTCAAGAAGGTTATGCCTCCATAAACATGTGTATTATTGTCTAGGAATTTGTAACAATAATGGACATGCAAATGAAGGTTCAGAAGGTGCATTGTTGCCAAGTTTTAATTATTGTAGTAAATTTGTAAGATAACATGGAAAATCACACATTGTATACCTGGGGCATTTTCTCACCCTGTTACAAAATAATAATAATAATAATAATAATAATAATAATAATAATAATAATAATAATAATAATAATAATAATAATAATAATAATAATAATAATAATAATAATAATAATAATAATAATAATAATAATAATAATAATAATAATAATAATAATAATAATAATAATAATAATAATAATAATAATAATAATAATAATAATAATAATAATAATAATAATAATAATAATAATAATAATAATAATAATAATAATAATAATAATAATAATAATAATAATAATAATAATAATAATAATAATAATAATAATAATAATAATAATAATAATAATAATAATAATAATAATAATAATAATAATAATAATAATAATAATAATAATAATAATAATAATAATAATAATAATAATAATAATAATAATAATAATAATAATAATAATAATAATAATAATAATAATAATAATAATAATAATAATAATAATAATAATAATAATAATAATAATAATAATAATAATAATAATAATAATAATAATAATAATAATAATAATAATAATAATAATAATAATAATAATAATAATAATAATAATAATAATAATAATAATAATAATAATAATAATAATAATAATAATAATAATAATAATAATAATAATAATAATAATAATAATAATAATAATTCAAAAATCTGTGCTACCGACCGTCATATTACAGTCATATTTACCATTTATAATAAAAAGTACACTGGAAAATGATTCATACGTTCATATTAAAACAGTTTCTACGTAGTTAAAGCAGCCTTGGGATCTATAAAGACCCCAGACACCAAGTAAGGATTACCTAACTACATTCACGAAAATGCATTGATACATCCATATAGCTTGTTTGTACATTAATTTTTGTAGGATATAACTCTGAAGTTTTCTCAAATTAAACTTTATTATCATAGAGTTTAAAACTTCAATCGGATATTTATTAGTTGAAAATGTTGTTCTCAAATAGGTTTTCGTTAAAATGAGCATTTGTAGTTATGCAAAGAAACCTTCGTATAAGTAATTAAAATCCCCTATATGTTATGAAAAATGTAATCATAAGAGGTACATTTTATCTTTGAATGTATTTGCAAATATTAAAATACTTTTGCAATGAAAATTATTTATTGTACATTTGTATACTTTTGCAGTAGTATATTTAATTTTGTAGTTATTCCCTAAACGGTTAAAATAAATACAACCTGAACTCCAAACTCTCTGGAGTTGTCATCTTTATTCTAAAGATATTATCATACATTTTATGAATTATAGTTATGATTGCTTGATATATAACTCATCTTGTTGACATGTGAAATAGTTCCACAAATACACGCCTTGCTGTTACAAGTCCCATATACGTCGATAACAAAGGGGAATTCTGATTAACAGTCCATTTGGCATGACAGCGCTACCCAGCGGCAAAGTATAAAACTAATAATGTATAATCAGCTGCTCCCTTGTGACAGGTATTTAAGCCATATACTGAAGCGCTGACCTGCCTGAAAGTAAATTGTCTGGAAGATCACGACACAAATTTTTTGTTGTAGCCTTTACCACATGAAAACACCACCTGGTATCTAAGAGTTAAGAAATTTTGTCAAATATATGATGACATTTGTTGCTTGCTCGTTGGGCTCAGAATGCTTTTACAGCCACAATGCAACTGATAAATGCCATCGTCCGCTGTAATGGTGCTTGTAAGCGGCTCTTTACGTGTCGACAATCTTATAGCAAGTACGTGTAGAAGCACCGTTGCCACAACTTATATAACAGAGCCAGTTTGTTTCACATGTACGTGTTGTTTATCTTGACAGTTATTTGGCGCATGCACACACCCTCCCACACCGTGGGATTGTCTCTCTCAGGTATCCAGTCTGACCAATGTGGACCTCAGTGTCGGGATGACTCAGGAATCCATACCGCTTAGTCATGCACACCTTGCACAGTGTTGTGATCTGACGTAAGGTGACAAACAAATCGTGCAATTTTCGAGACTGAGATGGTGGTGGTACAGCGTTTCAACATCACCTGGGGCTGTCCCTGCTCCAAATAAGGATGTCACCTCCAGAAGGTCGCTTTCTTCTCACCAGACTCTACATGAATTCCTCACTGATGAATCTCTTTATACAGCATATTTTCATACCCAACTTTTCCTTATTCGCTTTCACCATTTCTCCTCGCCAACAGCAATGCCACATTCTCTCAGAATTAGTAAACACTGACTACATTGTTTCTTCTCACCGAACTGAGATAAATTCCTCGCTATAAAATACCTGTGCAACATAAATTTTCATACCTAATTTTTCATTATTTTCTTTCACCACTTCTCCCTTCCTGTAGAAATACTGAATTCACAGTCACCATACACTTCGTGTATTCTTTAAAGACCTTATGGTCAAGAAAGAGTTATATAACTCCAATCATAAAAATTAATTGATTATTTTATACCATTTTTACTGAAGATAAAACGCACGCTCGTATGAAGCTTCACAACACCTTAGTAATAAAACTAAGCGTAAGAATCTCAAAATTAAAACATATACTTCTGTTATAATCATTTAATGTACTTCAATAATACAGCGCGATCCATATAAACCTGAACCATTTCAATAGGCCATAGCCTTTTTACCAATAATAGTATACACGTGCAACTTTGGGACAATATAATACACAATTGGGAGATTACATTACACTGTTTACATCTCAGAGAAAGTGTTGACAGTGTCCTCCACCAGCATATACATGTTTGTACTTTTCTCACCATATTCTCTGAAGTTTTAGGGAGAGTATCCTTGCCAACGTTATTTATTTCGGTTAGAATGGATTCCTTGAGAACATCAGTTGTCCGTGACCTATTCTTGTACACCCTATTTATTAGATACCCCCACAAAATCCGGTGTGGTTATATCAGGGGATCTGGGGGCCATAGAACTTTTGAGATTATTCGATTATCAAAGAAACTGGTTACAAGTTTCATGCTGTCATTAGATGTATAGCACGTTGCTCCATCTTGCTGGAAATAACCTTCTCTCAATTCGATATCATCCAGCTGCTCCACAAATGTCTTGAATATACCCATATAAACTTCAGTGTCTACAGCCGTATCACAGAAAATGACACATTTAAGACTGTCAGCTGTCAACAATGGCCACAGTTGTCCAATTTCCCAGATCCACTGAGATCATTAAAACAAATTTCTACATTCTATGAGCTTTCAAAGGGAAACAATGGCCTACTGAAATGGTTCAGATTTATATGGATCGCAATATATAAATTTACAAATGTGACGTATTTCCTTTCATCCTCAGAATTAAAGATAACAATAGAGACCACGACAAATAAAGCCACTGAAATAGCAATAAGGAAGCAATAAGTACGAGGGCTGTTCAATAAAGAATGATCATAATTTTTACGGTCACAATTTTTCGCATTAAAATTCAATCTTATTATATTCCTTTAGCTTAATGTGAAACAAACACGCCGTAGTGTTTTCATTGTTGGTACTCCTGGTTCCCGCCTGTGAGAACCAGGTAAGTTCAGACATGTTATGTATCGCCTCCCGCTGCAATGGAGGTAACATGCAGTTAAAGTTAATGTTAGAGGAAGATCTGGAGTTTCTTTCAAACGTAATCACTGCTGATGATACTTGGATACATCATTCTGATCCTGAGAGCAAACAGAAAAGCTTAGTGTGGAAATCTCCTTCATCACCAACCCCCCAAAAAGCAAAAATGGTTGCTTCTTCTGGGAAAGTTATGGTCATCTCATTCTTTTATATTCATTTATATTCATGGAATGGTTTATCAGCATGTTGTACCTGCACACACATCAGTAACTGGACAATACTACAGGGATGTCCTGAAAACATTGCAAGTCCATATCAGGCACAAAAGACCACATTTCCGTGAAGCAGGCTGGATGCTGCACCACGATAATGCGTGGCCGCATATTGTCAATGTTCTTGCTGAATATCTTGCAAAATTCAACGTGAAGTGCATCCCTTACCCTCCCTATAGTCCGGATTTAGCCCAGGGTGACCTTTCTACATTCCCTAATTTGAATAAACGCCTTCGTGGGAGGCATTATCAACCATCAGAAGCAGTGGTGAAGGCTGTGGAGGGGATTTTGAAGGATCTCTCAAAAAATGGTTTCCAGCATGTCTTTGAAGACTGGCAGAAACGCTGGGACAAGTGCATCGCATTCAGGAGAGACTATTTTGAAAAGGACCATCAAAATTATTAGGATGAGTAAAGTACGTTGTCAAACAAAAAACTGTGATCATTCTTTATTGAACAGATTAATGCTTTCCAAATACCTCATTGCATAGACAGCTATACATTTTACTATCTCTATCACTTATTAATACAGATGGGTTGCAATTGTTTTCATAAAATTCAGCGCCGAAATTTCGCCGAAATTCCAATTGCTAAGTCATATTAGAAACTTGTGCAGGCTCGTGTTTCTATTCATCACTGAACATCAGGAAACTGAAAAACAAAAGGTCAGAAAAACTTTAAATTCCATAATTTGACTAGACATTTTTGGACACCACAAAAATTTTCAGTAAAATCCGTCCATTCGAACGAAATATTTACTTGGACTAAAATATATACATTCCAAAGGTTTTCGGTAAAATATGCATAAGTTTGAGGTAGTGTTCGGAATTATATATACTGAAATTCTATAAAGAGACTGTGATACTCTCTTCATTCTTGAACTTCATATAGCTGTGAAACCTTGAGAGGTATACAAAGGTTTAATAATATATAAAAAGCTCTAAATCTACCAATAGATACAATGTGTCAAAGTTTTTCTGATCATTACACTGTTTTTAATATATTTACATTCTCCTATATTTACATTTTCTCAGCGTATTTTGGTACCTCAACTAAAGGAACATGTTTGAGAATATGCAATTTTTTTATTTTTACTTTTGATTGGGTACATCATTAATGCATGATGTAAGAAGAGAGTTTACTTTCATATCGTTCATGCAGCTAAGTTTCAATAATTTGAAACTGTTTACACATATTTATCGTCAATAATGCACAAAGTGGACTGAAGAATTACTTTTCATACCAGAGGTAAAATGCAGATGCTATGCCGGAAACTAATGCCCAGAAAAAGGGAATTCTCCATTATTGTACCTTCTTGTCATTTAGGTATTTAAGGTAGCAGAAATATCTGACAAATTTTCGGGACTGAAATTGCTCTGAAAACGTATTTTTTAAAACCAACAAATAAAAAAATGCACCTTAAAAGCATATACCCTTAACAATAAAATATATTGTATGTGCGTGTGAGTTACCTGACCCCCATCACGACGCACAATTTCCAAGACCACACAGTAGATATCTACTGGCATATACTTGTCGCTTTTAAACTTACCAAAAAGCCATTGGTCTGGACCTAGTTTGAAACCGCACCTTAGGTTAGTAGGCCGCGCCTAACCAACTGAGCCACCTGAGCGAATGTGTGCGTGGGTCGTATTGCATTATCATGAATAAAGCACTATGTCCCTTTTTCCCAAGAAGTTAAAAAAAATTGTTAAATTTACTTATTTTGGAGATATTGATATGTCAGGATTGATATCTAGAACTGTCCGTGAACAGCAAACCGAGCGAGATGGCTCAGGAGGTTTCGTCTGTGGCAGGCATTCGGGAGATTCGGGTTCGATTGCCGTGGCCGACCTGATTCACGGGTTTTTGGGGTTTTTCCTCTGGTCGCTAGGCGAATGCTGGGTTGGTTAACTACGTCCCCCGAATTTCCTGTCCCTCCGTTTCACCTGCTTTATCATTTCATATCATCTCCCATCTGGTGGTCTCTATCAGTCTAAAAGTGCCGGCGTGAGTATCGGCGGTGCATGGGGGAATGATACGCTCTGAGCAAAACGCTTTCACCTCCGGCGGGACGAATTTCGGTCTCCGAGCCGGCCTAGTGGTCCGATTCAGAAGCGCGGCAGGCAGGATGTGCAAGACTTCCTGGAGTACTCTACTCTGGGGAGGCGGCCTCCGTCTCAAAACTGACCTCGTGACTGTTTCGGGACTACGTCCCGTAGGGGAAGGGATCCGTCCCCTTCACCTGCCGAGGTGCGGGCGCTGCGGACCCTTAGCACTCGTGGTACCTCTGACGTTACTAGAGGAACCTCGGACCGAACTGGCGAGTCCCTCCCGTCGGGGAGTTGTTCGGATTGGGTTGGACTCGAGGGGGCACTGTGTTCCCGACACTCACGGGGAATTGGGTACCTCCAGCCAGGCTACGGCTGCCCGGAGGGGGTAGAGGGTTGCCTAATAAGTCCCGGGTACTAGCCTGCAGAGCTAGTAGAAGGTGTGCTAGATCACCAGGCGGCCCCACCG
Source organism: Mantis religiosa (assembly GCA_030765055.1). Taxonomy (NCBI): domain Eukaryota; kingdom Metazoa; phylum Arthropoda; class Insecta; order Mantodea; family Mantidae; genus Mantis; species Mantis religiosa. Next base: position 54,909,215 of record CM060949.1, read on the forward strand.
AGGTTTTTGGTGGTCTTCCCTGCGGGGTTGACGCGCGTAAGTGGCATATCCGCTTCCATCCCGTCTTGTCATTGTGCTCAGTGGGGGGGATTTTTAGACTCCAGGTATTGCCCTATGGAAAGAGCCCCGGAGTATCCATCGCTCCCGGGTAGAAGGAGGTCCGGGTCCTTGGTCCTACGGGTCCAGGACTAATGGGAGTAGGACCTCTGCAATTAACTGTTTCGGGACCATGGCAGGTGGGATGATGATTGTCCTAAACCCACCACCGGGAAGTTCTATCTGGTAAAGTGTAGGGACCTTGCCCTCTGTACTGTAGTAATTCCTTGGAGTCTTCCGCCCTCTGTCTCCTCTAGCCTCATCCTCCCTCTCGGCGGTGCCTCACTGGGGCATAGGTACAAAAGACCAGTCTGGTCGGGGTACCGAATCCTCTCCGAACAATCCAATCCAACTGTGAGCAGCAGATGAAGTGCGCGCCCCTGCATAAGTAGTAGCGTGTCTGCCTCACCTTCAACAGGTCCCGAGTTCGAATCTTACTCAGGGTGAATTATCGGATAAGGTTTTTCTCTGGAGTTTTCCCTTATACTGAAACATGAATGGCAACTCTAAGCTCTATAGACCCTAGGTTCATTTCAGCCATTTCATCCGCTTTGATCTTATGTTGGAGGACGTTAATTAAAAATAAAAACAATGACTTATTAAGTCTCCTCCAGTATGATTTCACTTTCTATTTCACTTTGTGCTTTTGCACAAGTGATAGGGAAAATCTTACCATTCAAATGTACAACTAATTTAAATGTTAAAAGTCAGGTCGAATAATTATTTTTGTAGCGTTCGACGTTTCAAAAATATTATTTACATATTCACAAATAGTTCTGTTGCAGTTTGCCTTTTAATGGAACATTTTTAAGCCTGTCTGAACCTATTTTTCAATAACATCGTTATCAACGAACATCTTATTATGGCGTAAGCATTTGAATGTTACTTCCGAGTCTTATAAGAGAGATAACAGACTATGAAGGGTCTTTTAGGAGACAGGGCTTCTTCAGGTTTAGACGAGTTGCCACAGAAGCCTTCATTAGCGCAAATGAGTTTGATATATGAGTGAGCTCTAAATGTTCCTTGATGAGAATAGCCATACTTGGAAAAAGTGCATTATTGACCTCAGTCTTAAGGGAAAGGGACTGGAGCTCAGGACAGTTATATGACAATTACTGTGTTACCAGTTTTGGGAAAAAGTAATTAATATGATATAATATGATATGATTTATTGTGTACTAAAAGAAATAAATCTTGGGCTACCCCTGGTCCTTTTCCTAACAGCTCATTCCTTCAATACAATTACAACTGCAATGGTAGTCGGTATAATAAAGGTGAAAGAGGAACCAGTAATTCATCTGAAAAGACAGCGAATCAATTTAGTAAAGAAATTGTCTTACTTTGGAGTAATTTTAGATCCCAAACTAACATTTAGAGAACACTTCAACCATGTGTAAATAAAAACCAGTAGACTTCTTAATGATTTGTCAACTGCATTACGTCCCAAATCTTCGGCGATGAAGATATTATACGTTGGAGCTATCAAACCTCGTGTACTATACTGCTCAGCAGTATTTCAAGATGTACTTAATAAACGGTGGGTGCAATGTAAATTTAACCAGATACAAAGGGGGCTTGTACTCAGAATCAAGGGATATAGAACGATTTCCACAGATGCTGTATTTCTAATCGCAGGCATTGAACTTTTATATTTATCGGCAATCTTCAGTGCAAAGATATATAACATAAAGAAAGGTTATCAAGGGTACCTACAAGTTCCTGAATTCGACTTTCATCCGAGATCTCATTTCTTGGAAGCTGGATATCCTTCTGCATTTCACAACATTGTCAGCGAGAATAACTGCAAACAGACACATGATTACAACATCTACACATATGGCTCGCAATATTCTAATCATCCCGAGAATCTAGCTCGTGTGGGAAGTGCTTTTGTGGTGTTCGATATAAATAATGTGGAGTTGCTTTATAGAGGATACCGACTTGCACCTAATTGCTGTATATTCCAGGCTTAACTTTTTGCACTAAATCAAGCAGTGGAGTGGTGCCGCAGTAATAACCATAGCGCTTGTACAGGTGTCTCTAAATTCACTATCCATTTCAATGAAGGAATACAGTGATTGAAAAATCAAAATTATTTTGAAGTATTACACATATTCTAGTGCCCTTCCACATGACCTCCATCTAGCTCAAAACACATACGCCATCTTTCAGTAGTGGAACAAAATGTAGACTGTAGCATGTTAACCATAATTCGACCTGCTGCTTCCCTGATACGATTCCGTAACTCAGGCAGACCATTCACTTTGCTAGCGTACACTTTAGATTTGATGTACCCCCATGAAAAAAAAAAGTCTAAAGGAGTAAGGTCCGGTGAACGGGAAGCCCACAGCCGAGGTGAACCTCTGCCTATCCATCTTCCTGGATAGGTTCTGTTCAGGTAATCACGGACGATGTTTGCAAAATGTGGAGCGCACCATCTTACTGAAACACAACTGTATCCAGTATGCCATCCTCTTGAATCTGTGTTCAAGGAACCGTTCTAACATGTTGAGGTAGATGTTACCTGTTATTGACCTTCAGCAAAGAAAAATGGGCTGTACAGTTTTGTGTTTGTCATACCGAACCAAACATTGACTTTCGGTGTATCAGTTCCTACTCCGATACCTCATGTGGCTCTTCATGTGCCCATATTCGGCTGTTGTGTCTGTCACTTTCCCACAAACATGGAAAGTGGCTTCATCAGAGAATAAAATGTTGTCCATTAAATTCTCATTCTCTACACACTCCAGGAGGTCATAACACCTTGCCCGACGACAGGCGAAATCCTCGTCCTCAAGATGGTGCAGATTTTGAATGTGATACGAACGTTTTCGTAGAGTGAAACGTAGAATTTTGCACACTGTGTTGCGAGGGAAGTTCAGTTCCCTACTGAGACGTCGAAATGATGCCTTCAGACTCCTATCACTGGCAATTTGAACTTGCTGCACGGTTTCTGCCAAGACGTGTGGTCGTCCAGGACATGTCTCATCACACACACTGCCGATACGCTTAAATTTCTTCACAAGCAGACGAATGTGTGCCCTTGATGGGGCTGGTTTCTGGAATTTACGGGTAAATTCCGTTCTGGCGTCTTCAAATGACAATCCGCGTACCCGTGCACAAACAATGGCAACCCGTTCTTCTGTGCTAAACATCTTGCACTAAGATACCAGTATCTGAAAATAAAAGAAACAAAATATTGCGTTTTCATTGAAATGGATAGTGAATTTAGAGACATCCTGTATATACAATGATTCCCAGGCATCTGTCAGTGTTATCGGAGATAAATACACTACATATACACTTGCTACCAAAATAAGGAATGATATTATAACACACACAAAATCACGTGTGTATCACATGGGTTTGAAGCCATAGGGTATACATGGCAATGAGAGGGCAGATGAAATTGCTAAACGTTATGCATTATCTCAAAATGAATTCAGTTTTAAAGAGTTTACAATCACATTTGTTAAAAAAAAACACACATTGAAAAAAGAAATTTTTGAAATGTGGAAGAGCATTTGGATAAACAGCGATAAAGGACAAATCCCTTGAAATTTATTTTTCCTACTGTTAATTATCGTGTAAAGTGCAAGTACTTTTCACTTAATTTTATTTCGTCCCAGGTTTCTACTGGACGTGGGAAATTAAAAACTTACTTCCGAAGATTCCATATAGACTCTCCTGAAGGATACCTATGCAAATGTGAAAGTGTTGATGAAAGTGTTGAACACTTAATATTTAGATGTGATCTTCATTCCAAAAAGACATATAATCTTATTCAACGTCTTTCATATTTTAATACAGATCTTCAAACACCTTTGATTAGTGTATTCTTTAAACTATGTTGCCTTTGAGTATATTATTGACCAAATTTTTAAAACATTATAACTATTATCATGTTCAGTTATTTTAATCTTTGTCTTCATGTGTTTTAGTAACTAGAATCCTAACATACCTTACTGGTAAAATAGGGTTGCTTCATTTGGAGAATAACTAAATAATTAATAATTAATAATAATAATAATAATAATAATAATAATAATAATAATAATAATAATAATAATAATAATAATAATGATAATGATAATAATAATAATAATAATAATAATAATAATAATAATAATAATAATAATAATAATAATAATAATAATAATAATAATAATAATAATAATAATAATAATAATAATAATAATAATAATAATAATAATAATAATAATAATAATAATAATAATAATAATAATAATAATAATAATAATAATAATAATAATAATAATAATAATAATAATAATAATAATAATAATAATAATAATAATAATAATAATAATAATAATAATAATAATAATAACAATAGACAGTGCCAAATGCTAAATTAAATGAGTTCCACTTTCTCTCACTTTAAAAACTACTTGCAAAGTGAATGTCAGATCATTATAGGTATCATATCAAAATGTGGATTATTGTATAAATTACAAGAGAAGAAAGTAAGCTCCAGGAGACTCTGTCGAGGCTGCCTTTTTCTCGTTTGTATTACATCTTTTTGTAGATGACATTATTGAAGTACCGCTATTGTAAGGTTTGGAGATTCCAAGACATGTGTTCGCAAATCATTTTAATTCCTTACACTCGACCAAATTGTTGTTAAATTCAACTTTACAAGACTTTCCAACAGTTGTCACTTCTTTCTATGTCCTTAAAAATACTGAAGGCAAATAAGGATATGCTCTACATGGTCCAAGATTTTACAGTGTGTTAATGGATTTGCTAACAAGTCCATTTAAAGGCATCTCGAATCTACGGTATGACTTCTTCTTCTTCTTCTTCTTCTTCTTCTTCTTCTTCTTCTTCTTCTTCTTCTTCTTCTTCTTCTTCTTCTTCTACCTCACGGTTTTGGATTGTTTAACCCGTTCCGGCTCCAAATTGGTCTGCCCATCTTTTCTTTGGTCTTCCCTGGTTTCTTCTTCCTATAGGTTTGTAGTTTAAGGCTATTTTTGGTATTCTGTTGTTATTCACCCTCTGAACATGTTCTTTCCATTGATTTCTATTTCATTTAACAGTATGGTTTATTTCTTCTACTTTTAATTCTGTCCTAATATCCTGACTACGTTTTTTTATCAATTTTGGTATATCCAGCTATTGCTCTTATGAATTTCATTTCTGATGACTGTATTCTCGCACTATTTCTTTTTGTTAGTGTCCATGTTTCTGATCCATAGATCACAGTTGGTATTTCCATTGTTTTGTATAATTTTATTTTTTAATGTTCTTTTTATTGTGCCTGTTATATAGTTAAATTTATTTATTTTCTCTATTACATCAGCTTCCTCTTGTACGAGACATTACATCCTAAATACTTAAAGTGTGATTACTGCTCAGTTATTATGTTGTCTAACACTATTTTTTATCTTACTGGATTAATTCCTTTAAATACCATGATTTTGGATTTATTGTCATGTTTAATGTCATGTTGGCATGTTGGCCATAGTAGCTCAATGGTTTAGAGCGGCTGGATGGAGACCAGAAGATCCGTGGTTTAAATTCCGGCTATGGCATTGAATTTTTTAGTCTGGCTCTATTTCATAGTGCGTCCTACACACTAGTGTGAAAGAACAATTAATTTCCATTAATTGTACCTAATAGTGGTCCGAACTATAAAGCCCGGGCCTTAAAGTACTTGCAGCATAGTAAGTCGCCATTAAGGTAGTTGTCTCATGTGTTTATGAGAACTCCTAGTGGTTTACCGGGATAAACACGAGTCAGTTGGAGAATTTAATGCCATGTTGGCACGTTGGCCATAGTAGCTCAATGGTTTAGAGCAGCTGGATGGAGACCAGTGGTTCAAATCCCGGCTATGGCATTGAATTTTTCAGTCTGGCTCTACTCTTTCAATTTTGTTATAGTTTCGATAATTGTTAAATCATAAGAGGTAGACAATTTAGAGCTCTTTCTATGGCACCACTCACTTCAAAGTTGTTATCCCTTGTTAATGCTTTAATTTTTCAGTACGTTTTCAATTTTAAGTACTATCACATTCAGTTGTTTCTCGCAGTCATGGAGACGATGAACGTTCAAAGTCAGCATACAGCAGCATGATTTTAAACATTTGACGTCGCTCCGGTTTCCTATTTCTATCTTGTATAGTGGAACTATTTCTGAAAATATTTATATTAATTAACATGAAATAGATAAAAAATAAAATTTTTATGGTAGCGATATAAAGCTAAACGATAGCGCCTAGATAAAGTAAATTAACGTTTAAGAATTTTGTTTAAATTGCACCGACATGAATCCTTTCTGGAGACACTTTATGTATTTTAATAAACACAGTGCGTTTTAAATAGATAAATAAATAAAACGCATATGAAGTATGGAGTGATAACGAAAAGTGATAATGAAAATCATCCCTACTTATGTATACTAACAAACAACGATATGCAAGCTTATCGAAGTCCTCCATGGTCCAGGGCTGACGTTCTCACCTCTGGATTCAGAGATCCCGGCTTCAAACCCAGTGGATGACGTTGCATTTAGTCGAGCGTAAAAGTCCTTGGAATGGATACTTTTGGAAAGGAAGTAAAACTGTAAATTTATGGCACGCAAAATAACCTCATCCGTAATAAACAGGCCTCTAAGTAAAATTAAGTGAATTTTCATGCCCAATATAGATAGAATGGGACGCTGAGAAACACAGCAGTTAAAAGAGCATGCATAAATAAAACTTCAATTTCAACGTAAACTCGTCAGAATGAAATTCCCTCAATGAACAGGCCTTATGAAAGGAGTGCTTTTGAGAGTAAAGGTTTCGAGGGAACTGACTTGTAAACATATTTTCAGTACTATCGTACTAGCATTCGTGTTCATCTTCAGTTGCTATCTGTCTGTTCATTAAAAATATGTTATAAGGAAACATAAAAAAGAATGGTGAAAAGATTACGCCTCAAAAGACATGAGTTGATAGACTTCATTAAGAACTGCATTTGCAGCGAATGGCTTAGTTTTTTACATTAAGCTGTAATTGAATGAATTTTACAAAAAATCACAGCTGTTAAAAATTGGTAAACTATAGTCTAAATATTTAAATGTAGAAATGGGTACTTGAGATAATGCTGATAGTAACAACTAGGAAACTACGCAACAAAAGCATCAAAATGATTTGAAAATCTGCGTGAGAATGACAATGTTTACTGCTGTTGCACTTCCAAGGAGAGCGAAAATAGTAAGCATTACAAATGTAGCATACTTAGTGATACATTTGGTCGGCGTATGAAATATCCAACTATGAGACAGAGATAGTAAACTTTATATAGTGCGATCCATATAAACCTGAACCATTTCAATAAGCCATAACTTTTGAACCTATAATAGGACACACGTGTAACTTTGGGAGAATATGTATAATACACAATTGGGAGATCACATTACTATATTTACATCATCATCATTTCTAGCACTACAGCCCAGAATGGGCCTCGGCTTCCCTCAGGATCCTCCTCCAGACATCCCTTCTTCTGACTACCATTCACCAATTTTTTTTATTTCCAGTCTTTTCACATCCTCCAATACTCCATCCATCCAAGTTTGGTCTCCCTACTCTCCTTGCACCATACAGTTTACACTCCAATACTCTCCTAATTATGTCCTCTCCATCCAGTCTTTGGACATGCCCTGCCCACCTTAACCTTGCTATTTCAATTGATTTTACAATAATTGGGGTCTTAATATATTTTATATAATTCATCGTTATATTTGATTCGCCATTCCCCTTTCTCCTTTATTGGGCCATAAATTCTTCTCAGTATCTTCCTTTCAAAAATGTTCAGTCTTTCCATATCCTCTTTTGTAGTGACCCATGTTTCAGCACCGGTTTTATTAATGTTTTATAAATTCTAATTTTTGTTTTATATGTTAAGAGTTTTGATTTAAAGTGCTTTATTAGATTAAAATATGCCCCATTGGCATTTCGTATTCTTTGGTTAATTTCCTCTTTCATGTCATTACTTTCATTCACAAGAGACCCTAGGTATGTGAATCTATGCACTCTTTCAAATTTATAGTTAAGAATATGGATATATTTTTCTGTCTCTTTAATTTTCTTCTTGACATTAGTCACCATATACTTAGTTTTCCCTTCATTTATTTTTAGACCCATCTTAGTTGCTGCCTGTTCTAAATTTATAAATGTTCTTACCATGTCCTTTTCTGTTCTGCTGATTATATCTATATCTGCATATGCCAGTAATTGTGTGGACTTATTAAATATTGTACCCCTTGTTTGGATGCCAGCATCCCTAATAACTTTCTCCAATGCTAGATTAAATAATAAGCATGAGAGTGAGTCTCCTTGTCTTACTCCTTTGGTGGTTTCAAATGGTTCTGATAGGTCTGAGAGGACCTTTACTTGGCATACACTATTATTCATTGTGGCTCTAATTAAATGTATTAGTTTTCCAGGTATTTTGAATTCTTTAAGGGCTTCATTCAGCTCCAATCTATTTATACTGTCATATGCCGAGCTTAAGTCGATAAACAGATGATGGGTTTCAAGTTTGTATTCCTTGGCTTTTTCCAGGATTTGTCTTAATAGGAAAATCTGATTAATTGTTGATTTTCCTTGTCTAAATCCTGCTTGATAATTACCTGTGATCTCTGAGAATGATACAGTCTTAGGTATAGGATTTTGGAGAGTATTTTATACACTATTGATAAAAGTGTAACACCTCTGTAATTTTCACATATTAATGGGTCACCCTTTTTATATATTGGACATATTAGACTATATTTACATCTGAGAGAAAATTTTGGAAGTGTCCTCCAACAGCATCTATGGATCTTTGGTCCCATTTTCTTTGATACGACTGTAGACGCTGAAGTTTATACGGGTATCTTCAAGACATTTGTGGAGCAGCTGTGTGATGTCGAATTGAGAGAAGGTTATTTCCAGCAAGATGGAGCAGCTGCCATGCATCTAATGACACCATGGAACTTGTAACCAGTTTCTTTGATAATCGAATAATCTCAGAATGTCTGTGGCTCCCCAAATCTCCTGACCTAACCTCATCGGAGTTTTTCTTGTAGGAGTATCTAAAAATAGAGTTACAAGAATAGGCCACGGACAATTGATGTTGTCAAGGATGTTCGAACCGAAATAAGTAACTCTGGCGAGGATACTCTCCGTAAAACTTCAGAGAATATGGTGAGATGAATGCAAACAGGTATAGATACTGGTGGAGGACACTTACAACATTTTCTCTGAGATATAAATAGTGTAATGTAATCTCCCAATTGTGTATTATACTCTCCCAAAGTTGCACGCGTGTCCTGTTATTGGTTCAAAAGTTATGGCCTATTGAAATAGTTCAGGTTTATATGGATCGCGCTGTATAAATCATGAAGAACAAAGCCGTCTCATCGTCGAATCATGCCGTAAAGATCTGAAAGCCTAATGAAAGTATAAAGCACTATAGAAACTGAAGAAAAACAATAATAAAGTAACACTATTGTTAAAATGTACCCACCATTCAACTAAGCAACTAAAGAAAGCCATGTATCAAATGTTGGTCGATCGGTTCTCGGGATTCGGAATTTCCTAATATCAGAAGCAGTTTATTCAGCATAGATTGCATAATTCTGCGTATTCTGTAACTAAAGTTAGTGCCATCCGTTGATCCTCGTCTGCTCTGAACATATATTCAACACTAGATTCAGTTCCATCCCTTGTTCACAAATAGAAATTCACAAGCAGCAAATTCTGTTTTATATAGATTCAATTACTTATTCTAGCCACATGAGATCCCTTTGGCACTAGAGATTTACACTTCTGATTCACTTGTAGTCTTCTAAATAGGAATCACTTCTGCAAGGAAGCGTTAATTCCTGCGGGAGACGACTCTTGATCCGGGAACTGCAGCAGATCTGCGTCCCAAGAAGAAGAACTAAGGGAAAATGCTCCAAGTTGAGCCTGATAATGGTGTGTGCCAACAACAGCAGTAGTACTCATATACGCGACAAGTAAATTACTAAATGCGAGTAACAGTTTAAGAGTATAATACCAAAGAATTTGTGACATCCACTGCTGTTGTTTATTATTGTCTTTGTTATCGTATTACCTTGCACATCTACGAACGAACACAATGGAAGTGAACGTTATACAAACCTTGGGGATTGCCAACTTGCATAAGGGTGTTGTAATAACTCATTATTTGTCTTTAGTGGTAACTGGTTAACTGCACATTCGAAATGACTCCACTTAATTGAATTCGTTATAATGTTAATTTATGTTGACTGCCCCACCAGTACTACATCACACTACCAATAAGACACGAAACGGGATGTTTCAACTAATCACAGCCAATCACACCTCCCTAACATTCGTCGTTTTTATCATCTCCCTTCAGGTTGTCTGCTTTATTATCTCCTTAGCATATATTAATTTGTTTACTACCATAATTTTCCGTATAGATATTTAAAGTTATCTTTAACAAAATAGTACAATACCAAACAACAAAACAGAATTAGAAACACTATATAAAAGCAATCCGATCAATTAACTTAGAAACATTTTATTGCATTGTAATCCTTATATGCTTATTTTAAGTGTGCTATAATAAATTAAAATCCCATTCAAGTTTTGACTCCTAAAGATAAATATAAATATATAGTGCACCTTTAGAGCACAAGTTAACATTAAAGGCTTTAAAATATATCGCTTTATATATATATACATATATTGAGACTTTGTGGGTTCGTGAAATTAAAAGTCCAATTGCACAAACTCAAAATGTTCTTTATTTCTACCGAATTACAGTTGAAACATTTGCCGATTACATAGAATTACGTAGCGCACACAATTACAATTCACCAGTTCGTCTGTCACAGGTCCACTCCACACTCACAGTTACGTACAACTCCTCTGATACACGTACACAGTCTTCCATTCCGTTCGCTAGCACGGCGCTCCTCACGGCTGCACGCCAAGAACTGCACTGACTCGCCCACTGCAGGCTTTATATAGGAAGATTGCTGCTTCTGGAATCTTGGCGGCTCGGAAAATCATCCCGATGGTTCCAGACATCAGGGGGGAAGAGACGGTACAGGGCTCGTGACGCTCTTCTAACCATCCCCTCCGTGACTGCTACAGAGATAAATGGGTAGGCGTGGTCTGAATGCTTCCCGTCTGGCCCTATCTGCCAGCTGGTTCCATCGGGAACTCCGATGTTCGGGTGACAATATATATAAATAATAAGTAAGTGTCATCAGTCAGTAGTTTCAACAATATACAGGATGTCCCATTTAACTCTACGACCTTAAATATCTCCAAAATGAAACAAACTATGACAAATCCAATTATGGTCAGATATTTTTTTTAATTGTACGTCCTCCAACGTTAAGTCATATCGGACGGTGAATGGAATGGGTGAAATGATACTCAAATGTATCCAGGGTCCAAGGAGCTTAGAGCTACTCGACATTCGTCTTTAAGGATAAGGTAAAACCGGAAAAAACTCATCCAGGTTACACACCCTGATCGAGATTCGAACTCGGGACCTTTTGAACGTGAGGCAGATACGCTACCATCTACGCTACCGAGGCGGGCTATGTCACAGGCTCATGAGAAGGTATCCAAAATCCATATAGAGTTAAACTAATAATACCTTCAACATAAAGTTGCATTTTTAAAGGGAACATGTATGTTTATTTTAGCGAAATGAAAAACTCACTTGGTCTCACGTTTCTAAACCTCATACGTTCTGAAATGCGTGACTTTTAGAGTAAGGCAATGACATGTCAGTTTCTGGCTTTAGTGCAAACCATTTTTTTTTTTTTTTTTTTTTTTAAGTTTACGTCCTCCAACGTTAAGTCATATAGGACAATGAATGAAATGGGTAAAAGATGCTCAAATGAGCCCATAGTCTGTGCTCAGAACAGGAGTTGCTTGCACTGGCTTGTAGACTGCTGTAACAGAGCCAATAGTGTCTCCAGATTGCATTAAGCCGTGTTTCGTGTGACCTGTTTCGTTTGCCGTAACATAGTCGATATCCGGTTTTCAGTAATGAAGAAAAAGTGGATATTATTTTAATTTACGGGAATGTCGCAACACAACTGTGGCATTATACGCTGAGCGCTACCAAGATCGGCGAAGTCTTTCACCTAATACCATTGCCACCATATGCGTGAAACTCGTGGAAACAGGAAGCTCAGCTGCCCCAAAGCGACAACGCACAAAGACAGCGCCTGGCAATGGAAACGGAATTGTTGTAATGGCTGCTGTAGCGCACAAACTGCAGATTGCGCAAGGTTCTGGATAAGCCGCAATAGTGTGAGCAGAATTTTGGATAGGCATCGATTTCATGCGTTCCATGTCACTATACCAAGAACTGTACAGAAATGAAAACTTATTCCTAAGTTAAATGTTGCTTAAGGACGAAGCTTCGTTTACAAATCATGGCCACGTGAATCTGCGGAACATGCACTACTGGTCCGTGCAAATTCTCCACTGGATTCTCCAAGTTGCTTATCAACGACAGCGGAGTGTCAATGTTTATGCAGTATCACTTGTAACTGTATTTTAGGTCCCTTTTTTTGTCTGAGAACATTTAACAGACAGAGGTATGCATAATTTCTTTATCACACTCTACCCCTCCTAATGAAGGATGTGGGTTTGGGAACGCGTCTATCAATGTGGTTCCAGAATAAGGAATGTGTCGCACACTTTGCACATGTTTCCAGATGCGAATTTTCTAAATAGGTGGTTAGGACGGGGAGGACCTGTGATTGCCAGCTCGTTGCCCCGACTGGTCGCCATAGACCTTTTTCTCTGTATCAAGAAACCTAACCAATCACGTCGCATCAGGCCCATGTGCAAAAAACACGAAAATGACCACTAAATCAAGGAAGTGATGTCACAACTAAGCTCTCTTTAAGTTAACTCAACCTTATAGTAAAACAATATATATTTACACGTGTTTTATATGTTAAACCAAAACTTTTATTAGGAAATCAATACACATATCAAGTTGTCATGACCGCGCTGTGACTGAGTGGTTATACCGCTCGATTCTTACCAAGACGACCCGGGTTCGATCCCAGGCGACCGCAAAGTGACAACATGGCGCTGGGGTGGGTTTTCTCCGGAATCTCCTGTTTACGCTGGCCATCTCATTCCACCGGTACTCCATTTTAAAAAAAGGCCGACCCTCGTATCCGGGGTCGTTAGTGTGTGTGTGTGTGTGTGTGTGTGTGTGTGTGTGTGTGTATATATATATATATATATATATATATATATATATATATATATATATATATAACGTCCGACACGCAGAGGGTCGTGGGTTCGGGTCCCGCATTGGCATAAGTGTTTATGTGCACAGTGTATATGTGTACAAATACAGAAAACTGACAGTAAATAAACGGAAACAAAAACGGTAAAATAAGGAAAATAAAAAAAAATATATATTTAACAAATAAAAAAGAACCCCAACAACAGTAGAGGACACACAGCACACAGCAGTAGGTGTCGTTGAAGGATAACCCTTCTCCTCGGATAAGGGGCCTTCGATCCTTGACCATTCTGGGACATTGTCCCTTGCTGGCATTTTGGTGTGATTTAATGACAGACGGTGGGTAAATGGTGGTGAATGTGCATAGTGACTTCTTTTTTAAAATAATGTTTAATTTGGTTAGGATTTGCTTGGAGTATTCTGTGGATTAGATTATGTTTTGTGCGTTATGGCGCTGCTAGTACTAGCCTAGGTCTTTTATATGTTTCCCCTGGGTCAAGATCATATTTCCCGAGGTCTCTGATGAGGTTTTTGAAGCTTTTAGGCAGTTTGCTGTGGGATATACGTCGGATGTAATCAGTGATCTTTGGGAAGGAAAGGTCGGAATGTATTGTCATTTGGGATGTACCAATCAGCAGCAGTACATGCAACTTCGATTATAGCGGCGTGTGCGGCAATACTTTTAGAAACTCTACAATCTGTTCTACACTCTCTTATTACCCGTCTCGAAACGTGTATTCATGCAAACAGATAGCACTACATTGTCGAAGTAACACAGTTTCTTCTGGCAAGAAGCCACTGGAAAATGAGTGCATTTTCTATAGGTATCGGAAGTAATGCACAACAATGAAATGATAAAATTATCAGTAATTGGAGTGTTAGTTTTCATTTCGCGAGAGTAACATACATGTTCCATTTTAAAAAACGTAACTTCGTGTTGAAAGTGTTATTTGGGCTTTTTATGGATAGTGCATACTTTCTCACTGTGTGAACGCCTGTCATGATATATTTTTTATCTTGAAAAGTGCAAAGCGATGCGCAGTGGTATCTGGACGAGTCCACTTCAGAACGGTTACAACTGGAGGGGAGGGCAGGTCAGTTGCGTAACAGTTGCGAGCAAGTGAACACGTGCAAAGCTACTCGGTTATACTACAGCATCTTTCAAAATGTGCTTGTCTCCTGGTTCCAAGAGAGCATTTATAAATGACGCCTCCTAGCAGCACATTAGGAAATAAAGTGCTACATTTAAAAACTCGAGAAGTAATAAGCAATATCCATAGATTTATAAAAAAGGAACAATGGTCTGGGTCAGCTATCAAAATCTGGGAAAGGGTATCTGAGGCAACATTTGTGTCTGAAAGCAGTTTAGGAGAGTTATTAAGGAAATAAAAGCCATTGGTGCTAGTGCAACAACGTCCTTCTCTATACCCAGTAAACAAAGTTTAAGAACATGCACAAAATCTAATTTGGATGTTTTAATTCAGAAGTAGTTAGGCGAACTATGAATAATTTTAAAGCACAGATAAACTAAGACCAACTTTGAAGAAAGTGCTTATGAAGCTTAAAAATTCTACTGACTTCCAAGGCAGTCTCTGACCATTAAGAAGAGTTCTTTTGAAGCTAGGATTGTTTGAAGAAAAAAAACACTAAACGTGACAGACAAATTTTAATCGAACATCGCATCATACGTGCAAAGGCTTAAGTATTTACGAAATATTCGGAGATATCGAAGTGAAGTTTATATAGTTTATATGGATGAAACTTATATAAATACATCACATACTGGACCATATGCCTGGAGTGAAATTCGTTAGAGGGACTCTGCAGCGATATTGAAAGGCCGACAGTTGTTTATCATGCATGCTGGAGGAGAACAGGGTTTTGTTCCAAATGCCTATGTACTATTTAAGATCCAACAAAAGCGTGGAGATTACTACCATAGTAAGAATTACAGCTTAGTTTATAAGAGCTGCAAAACTAGCTTCGAGAATGAAATTTGTTTTTAGACACTTTAGGCACCGCCCTCCCCTCTCGTAATCTTACGCGTGTGACGCATTGTGTTGATAGGTGCACTATCCCCACCACAGTTGCTACTCATCCCTACCGCGCAGGATTCCTGTCAAGATAAAATAATGCATCTATACATTCCTAGCCAGTTGTTTTTCTCACATGTTGCTTTATTTCGGAAATATTTGAGGTCGAAAAATTAGGTGGGACTACTGAATATCCAACATTCCCACAAATGGAAGCTACAACATGTGTCATACCTCCACTCCTTAAATGCTTGTTTTTACCTACACGCCTTATCTGCTGTTATTTCCTCCAACGATCAGAAAAATAAATGACACAGGGGACAGAAGAGGAAATACTACACTAGGTCTCCTTTTTATTAACAACTAGAAAGGAAAAATATGATGCTGTTGCACCAAACACTGATATTATTTGTAATCCTTTTTATACAATATTTTGACATATTTATCAAGATGCACTTTCAAATGCTAGCCATCCATTTGTGCTGTAGGTTGTAATTGATCAGGGAGAATAAAAGTAGGAACATGATGTCGAAAAGTTTAACATTTTTTCCTCTATAACAGTTAGGAATAAATCTGCCTTCTAAACACAAACTGTGTATCCTTTATTACACTTCAACTATGACTAGCGCTCTTAAACAATAGTTTCTGAGGATACTGGGCTTAAATACTTTAAAGATTTGTAAAAAAAAATTAAAAGCCAGTTATAAAGTACACTAAAATAGACAATAAAATATCACCTGGAAATTTTACACACTAAATCTCACTGGAACAATTGCAATAATTTTAGCAAAATATTTATCACATTGCCACACATTGAGCAGATCCATGTTCAGTTACTTACGGTATATTTTATAAGAAATAGTTGTTACGCATAATGTGCACAAAAAAGTATTCAAATATTTATAATTCATAATAACGAACCATTACGAAAATAAGAAGAACAATTTCAAACTTTCCAACATCTTCCAACAAATAACACTATTGGAAAAGTATAAATGTCATGAAATATTTTGAAAACGTTAACTCTATGAAACTAAATCTATTCATAGCCTTTTAACTAGCTCTAAATATTTTATGCTATAATTTTTGTCCATCTCTTCTCGTTTTCCAATTATACAAGTCAGAAAGAAGAGAACTTTAGAGGTTATTTAGACAAATATATTATGAATTTGTATCTTCCAACCCGAAAAGTCAAACATGTATCACTTAATTAAAATGATTGAATTATTTATTGAAATAATGCAAATTAAGAATAATTTTCCACGTAAAGGTTTGAGATGCGTAAAGTTTGAAAATAAAGTGACATTTTCCGCTTGAGATGCTGGTTTACACATAACGTTAATATTAATCTGGTTTTTTCTCTATCTCTCTTTCTCCCGCTCACTTTTTCTTCCTCTCACTCACTCTGTCCTTGGTACTTAAAACGGGAACCTTTTCTAAAAAGTTTTTTTTTTTAATTCAGTCATCCTCAAAAGGTATTTCGAGAATTCGTCACATTTCGATCTACCATAGCGATATGTTGATTTTACCCAAAGGACCAAAAAATTTTATGTGAGTGATCGAAATGTATGAATCCTAATTCTGCTTACAAAATAATGTGCAGAGAAAATGTTGGAAGTATCGTCCACCAGCATCTATACATGTTTGCACTCGTCTCACCTTATTCTCTGAAGTTTTATGGAGAGATCCTCGCCCATGTTACTTATTTCGGTTCGAATGGATTCCTTGAGAACATCAATTGTCCATGGCCTATTCTTGTACACTCTATTTTTAGATACCCCCACAAGAACAAATTCCGGTAAGGTTAGGTTAGCGGATCTGGGGGGCCACAGACCTTATGAGATTATTCGATTATCAAAGAAACTGGTTACCAGCTCCATGGTGTTATTAGATGTATGGCACGTTGCTCCATCTTGCTGGAAATAGCCTTCTTTCAATTCGATATCATCTCCGTAAAACTTCAGAGAATATAGTGAGTCAAGTGCAAACATGTATAGATGCTGGTGGAGGACACTTCCAAAATTTTCTCTGAGATGTAAATAGTGTAATGTAATCTCCCAATTATTTATTATATTCTCCCAAAGTTGCACGTGTGTCCCATTATTGGTTAAAAAGTTATGACCTATTAAAATGGTTCAGGCTTATATGGATCTTACTATGGATGTTTCAAATGCATATCTTAAAACTGTTATTCGCCAACAAGTCTTAAAGCACTGCTTTAAAAAGTTCATGAAACATAATACTTTGTGCTATAAAAATGTTATCGTGTCTAAATTACAGACATTGCATTTGACCGACTTTAGGGGAAAAAATTAGAACGATGTGTCTATGTGTTAAATGTCTCAACCAGGGCCATAAATTGGAAGAGTGAAACATGTATACTTAAAAATACAAAAGCAATTTAGACTTCATTCCTTACTTCTGACTTCTTACAGGATTTTGAAGTCACCGCGAAGGCAAACTGGGTGACAATTGACAATGACCTTATTTGCTTACTTGGAATGGATGCAATATTACCAACTGCGAGAAGAAGCTAGCAGTCATCTTCAACATAGTTTTACTTTCACCGGGATGAGAAGTAGTTTCATTTGGGAAGACCCGCATCGACTACAGCCTCCTTGATGCTGGATCGTGCTGGTAAATCCAGCTTTCGTCACTACGATGTTATTGTAGATAGACAGGGGACGTCCATTAGCCAAACCATTACCTTGCACTATTTCTATCTCGAAGTTTAAGTTCTTCTGTGACAGCGGCAATAAAGATTCCTCAGGATTACTGAGAGCCACGATAAATTGTACCTAAATTTCCTTGATTTCTACTTGAAAAGTGGAACATACCTGACTACTGTTTATTATTATTATTATTATTATTATTATTATTATTATTATTATTATTATTATTATTATTATTATTATTATTATTATTATTATTATTATTATTATTATTATTATTATTATTATTATTATTATTATTATTATTATTATTATTATTATTATTATTATTATTATTATTATTATTATTATTATTATTATTATTATTATTATTATTATTATTATTATTATTATTATTATTATTATTATTATTATTATTATTATTATTATTATTATTATTATTATTATTATTATTATTATTATTATTATTATTATTATTATTATTATTATTATTATTATTATTATTATTATTATTATTATTATTATTATTATTATTATTATTATTATTATTATTATTATTATTATTATTATTATTATTATTATTATTATTATTATTATTATTATTATTATTATTATTATTATTATTATTATTATTATTATTATTATTATTATTATTATTATTATTTTATTATTATTATTATCATTATTATTATTATTATTATTATTATTATTATTATTATTATTATTATTATTATTATTATTATTATTATTATTATTATTATTATTATTATTATTATTATTATTATTATTATTATTATTATTATTATTATTATTATTATTATTATTATTATTATTATTATTATTATTATTATTATTATTATTATTATTTACTTATTTATAAACAAGTTTACATGTAAAGAAACATCTTCCTGTATTCAAACCTCAAGCTTTTATCCTCTTTTCTCCTTTTATCCTCCACTCTTCTTTACCCTTCCAGTCAAATTCCTCCCGACCTAATTACTTCATTCCTCCTTTAATATTTTCCAACCATTTAAGCCTATGTCTACCTCGTCTTCCTCTTCCATGTGGGTTCCATTCTGAAACTTGTTTTGGTAATCTTATCTTAGGCATTCTGTGGACATGCCCGCACCATTCTAGCTTATACATCGCATAAAATCTAAAATTTAATTTTGAACTTTCGTGGTTTGTCCTTATCACTTTGTTAGATATCTTCTAATTTGGAATGTTTAGTGGATCTCCTAAAACTGTCCATTTTGGTAAATAATTTTAAATTTAAATTCCTATTCGGTCTCCAAGTTCCTGTTCCATAAGTTAATGTACTTCTAATTATTATTCATTTATATTCGTTTATATATCTGTAATTTAGTTTCTAATGTTATATTCTTGTCCCATAATACACCACTCAGTATGTATATAGCTTTTCCGTCTTTTTAATTCTATAATAATAATAATAATAATAATAATAATAATAATAATAATAATAATAATAATAATAATAATAATAATAATAATAATAATAATAATAATAATAAGAAGAAGAAGAAGAAGAAGAAGAAGAAGAAGAAGAAGAAGAAGAAGAAGAAGAAGAACAACAACAACAACAACAACAACAACAACAACAACAACAAAAACAACTACTACTACTACTACTACTACAACAAGAACAACAATAGTTGCGCTCATCTCAGATTTAGAACAGAGAATAACTTGTAGATGAACACCTATCCCATAATTAATATACATAAGTTTATATAAGAAAATGATCCCAAATGGGTAAGTAAACCATATGGAAGCTAATACAGAAAACATATGCTTTTAAAAGTAAAATATGTGGGAAAGAGGTGCAGTAGAAATGGTGTAAATAATATTACAAATAGCATACAATGTAAGATAATATAACTGAATGGAATACTGTAAAACATACGTTGGACAGGAAAAGAAAGTTAAATGGTAATTAGCAGCACAGGGTGTTGGTAAAATTAACAGCTTGTATGAGAGGAGGTAAGAAAATCATGCAGATACATAGATATATAAGAGTTCCCAGATAGTCATTAGTAGTCCAGGGAATTGAAAAAATTACGTTTGTGGAAAGAGAGAGAGAGCGAGAGAGAGAGAGAGAGAGAGTATTCACGAAAGAGACAAAGATGCATAGGAATTTCCAGATCAGTGACAGCAGAAATGCTAATGAGTGAATTTTCATACAACGTTTTTAAAAAATATACAGTAAATTATTAGGGAGAATGTGTGCGTGAGGGCGTTTACATACAAATAGGGAACTCTTTCAAAGCAGCCCACAGAGAAGAGTAAGAAGTTGGCGTAAAGTATCCTGTGAAGAGTTAAAAGTACAGATATATTGGAAGATGTAATTAGGGGAATTACTGGGCTAGCCGTTGTCATACCTTTACGTATGGAGTAACATCCAACAAAATCTAACACGTGATTGCATTATTGCTCTCACCCACTCCTGAGATAAGAGAGATATGGATAAGCTTAATTTACAGCATCTTCAAGCACAAGAGAGCAACCAAGCGGACTTGGAACCTGAAACCTGCAGATTGCAAGGCGAGAACTTAAGTGTAATCCAGAACGGAGTCAAAGTGCAGCTGTAACACAAGGCATCTTGGGTAACTCTGGATCTTCTTCCCTAACAAGGACTTCATGGTTTTATGGCCTGAATGGCGAGAGTACCTTGCAGGGCTGCTCCTCTCCTCCTTTGGGGTCTTACTATCTTCCTGCTTCCTTTCAGTTTGTATAAAGAAAGCTTGATGGGAAAATCGGTGTAGCAGGATGCTCAAGCGGTAACGTATGGACCCCATTCGGGAGGTCGTGAGTTCCATTGTCGCGGCAATGGATTGGACCTTTTCGGAGGGGACTCGTCACGGCATTTAGACTTGCCTAGTGTAACTATGCCCCAATGAAAGGATGAGGCGAGAGGAAATAGACGGTGACCGATACAAGGATTCATGACAGTGCAGAGGTCAAGGTCCCTATAATTGACCAGTTGGAAGCTCCCCGGTAGGCCAGTAAACCGTTATCCCACTCACCTTAGTCCTGAAAATGGCCCACCAGGCCGGCCCGGAGACCGGAGACCATCCCACCGGAGGAGGAAAGGTTCATCAGGAGTTTATCGCCCCGCTATGCAGTGCGGAGACTCCCGCCGACACTCCTACCCTGAAAGAGACCACCAGATGAGAGATGATGAGAAATGATAACGGAGATGAAATGGAACAACGGAAAATCCGGGAATGTAAATAACCCACCCAACACTCACCTGGAGACCCGGGAAAACACCGAGAAAACCTGTGGGTCAGGTAGATCAGCCTTGGGAATCGAACCAGACCTCCCAAATGGGTCCAGAGACGAAATCGCCTAGGTCATCCCACTCGGTTCTTACGGCAATACTTCCTGATCTTGGGTTAGGCGAATGCTGGGAAGGATATATTCACTTCTATTCATTACATTCTCTCCGTCCAGTTTTTCCAGGCAACAAGAGTCAGCGATGTCGCCGATGGGATGTGCTGCGGTGGTGTTTGCGCTCTGGAAATACGCTCTTCGGCTGAGGAGAAACGCTGTGATCGGCCGAACACCCTTCCGCGAGGACTGATTATCCGGAACATGCAGCGCGCTCTTGAGACCACCGGAAACTCCGTTAGGTAGAGGAACTTGCCTGCATCTGTTAGGGACCCACCGTGACAGTGGAGCCCCTTGTAATACGTTCTGGCCGCCTGCAGAGTACTTTCATCTTATCCTTTCTAGGGGTCTGAAGTGCCGAATTCCCCGCCGTGATAGACGAAAAGACACGCGAACTTTCATTTGTATTTATCCTACTGATCCTTATATTATTAAATCACAAACAAAATAAAACTGGAGGTGTGGCTTAGCGAAACTGAAGCTTTCGCCCTCCACTGTTACTTTACGTTGCCTCTCCTCCATCCCGCCGGCTCTACTCGCTCTAGCTTTCACTGTTGGATCCATTCAGCATTTTCTTCCGAAATACTGGGCCACATTATCTACTAATTTACAATCTTGACCTCTATGTGGCCTACCGGAAACAAAAGAAGACTTTGAAGGCTAGAAATTTGTTTTTGGACGCTTTAATACCCACTGAAAAACAAAACAGCGTTGAAATAGCACACGTTTCGTTATGGCGGTTTACCCTCTGTCGAATGCAGGAAGAGAGCAGAGTGAGTCAAGGGATGCTTGAGTGGTGAGGGAGGGAGAAGGCTCCGTTCACGCACGCACACACCAACTCCAGTTTCTTCGCGGTTTTTCTATAATAAAGAAGGGAATCCGGACAGAAGTAATACCTGAACTCCATATAAATCTAGAAAGAGATGTTTGGCTTCAAAATTAATCCTAAGACAACTTTTAAAGTGAAAATAAAAGAAAACGGTTTTGCATCCTGTACAGAATTCTGAGGAGTGTCAAAGCTGCCTCATAACCCTCATCCATTAGAAATTCCTATACCATCCTGCAAATGCCTTATGTAAACTCAACCTTCTGTAAAACCCAAAAGCTGGGTGGGCACGCAGCAAAATACTACAGGCTGTGAACAGCCTATCAGCATCCGACCTGACTGGACTATATTATTGAATGAAGGTTTCATTTTAAATACACATCCTAAAAATCCTGAACCTAAAAATGTGCATGCATAGAAAAACATCAATTTCTTTACGTAGAAAATGAAGCTAGCTACAGTGAAGAAATTAATATTACACAAATATAAATATTTGTAACAAAAAACTTCACTTATCTTAAGAAAATGGTGTCAATTATTCTTTCCAGTGGAGACCGATTTCAAAAACAGATTGCTTGCATCGTCAGTCCATCAATAAAATTGATAAAAATAAAAAAATAAAAACTGACGATGAAAGCAAACTGTTTATGAAATCGATCTCCATTAGAAAGTAGAATTAACACCATTTTCTTAAGATAAGTGAATTTTTTGTTACAAATATTTATATTTTTAACAATATCAATTTCTTTGTCTGTGAATAATATAACTCAAAGATAAAACCTCGGATAAATATTGAACTAATTATTTTTCCCTAGCCCTCAACGATGCGACAAGAAAATGTATATGATACTTCTTCACAACAAAATACAACCTTTACATAGAAAATAAATTAATATTTTAAATTTCCTCAAACATAAATAACGATTTTGTTTACAATAACTATTTCATATTGTGACTTAGTGGGTTCGTGAAATTAAAAGTCCGATTGCACCACTCAAAAATGTTCTTTATTTCCACCGACCTACAGTTGAGCACTTGCCAATTACACAGAATTACGTAATGCACACAATTACGTTTCACCAGTTCGTCTGTTACAGTTCCACTGCCGCTCACAGTTACGCACACTCTTCCGATGCACGTACACAGTCTTCTCGTCCGTACAATAGCACGGCGCTGCTTCGCTGCTCTCCAAGAACTGACTCAACTCACTCATAGCAGCCCTTTTTATAGGAATATCACTGTTTTCTAGACGTCTCTCGTTTTCAGTGAATCACCGCGAAGGTTCCAGACGGCAGAGGAAGGGGGAAGAGGCGGCCAGCGACAAGTGAAACTTCCCTAATCATCCCCTCAGTTAGTGACTAAGATTAATGGGTGGGTGTGGTGCGGCCTCTGGTCCCTTACTCAGCTGTCATTGGTTGTGCTTTCCGATAATTGGGTGACAATATATTTACATAACAAAATGCATCTCTTAAATTAGTCATGTGAAGCCTAAGAAATCTTAGGAAGGAATAGGGTGTAATGTTTAATAACGGATAATTCACAAGAGAAGTAAACAAAAACTCACTACATAAAAAGTGTAAATTTCTTTAAAACCGTCTTTTATTTCAAATACGAGGCGTGTCCGTAAAATAAGGTCTCCAATTTTATTTACTATAGAAAACAGGTTTATTGTCAATTAATGTTACATTGATGGAAAGGCGGAACTTACATCTATTTTTCAACGTAATCACCATCGCGATCGATGCAGTTTTGCATGCGCTGTGGCAGTTTTTGTATACCCTTGTCATAGCACTCTACCGCCAATTTGCGCAGGTAGCGCTCAACCTCGTTTTTCAAACCATCGTCCAGGTGTGACTTCAGCTCAGAAAACAGATGATAATCACTAGGTGCTAAGTCTGGACTGCAATGGGGGTGGGTGAGGATGTCCCATCCGAACTGGGCCAGGAGATCAGCCGTTGCATGTGCAGTATGGAAACGAGCGTTGTCGTGATGAAAAATCACTCCCTTCGTCAGCATTCCCCTCCTTCGATTTTGAATGGCACGTCGCAAATTGTTTAAAGTCTCACAGTAGCTAGCGGCGTTTATTGTTGTGCCGGTAGGCATAAACTCGCACAACAATACATCTTTTCTGTCCCAGAACACACTGGCCATCACTTTGCTGGCAGAAAATGTCTGTTTGAACTTTCGCGGCTTCGGCGAATTCGAATGTTGCCAATGACGAGAACGTTCTTCAGTTTCTGGTGCTGTGTAGTGCACCCAGGTTTCATCGCCAGTGACAATTGGATCCAACAATTCCTCGTCCTGTACTACATAGTGCTTCAGGAACCGGTGGGCCGCTTCAACACGTCGTTTATGGTCTTCGGTGAGCATTTTGGGGACCCACCTCCCACACACCTTGCGATAATGCAAATGTTCAGTCAAAATCTTGTCAATCGTAGTCTTACTGACTTCAGGGATAAGTTCGCACAGCTCGCGAACTGTCACACGCCGATCTTTAAGCATTTCTTGCTCAACTTTTGCAATTGTTTCGGCTGAAACCAAAGGCCGACCAGAACGCTGTACGTCATGGACGTCTATACGTCCGTCTTTGAACTCTCTGACCCAATTTCGCACGTTTTTGACGTTCATACACTGTGGCCCATAGACTTCGCATAACTGTCGATGCATTTCAGTAGGGGTAGTGCCCTTGGCACTTAAAAAACGGATCACTGCACGCAACTCGCACTTTGCTGCGGAAGTGATAGGGAGCTTCATCGCAAAGGCTGCCCAGCCCAGACTAATGGTTACAAAGGGTTCGTTGTGGTGGCGATTTGAAGGGGTGTAACCAAGTTACACGCCAGTGTTGCCGGATCTCTTCCTCACGGCACCAGCGCCTTGGAGACCTTATTTTACGGACACGCCTCGTAAGTGTTGAATGTCCCCGTGGTCTGGTGGTTAGCATGCTAGCTTCCAAATCCAGAAAATTTCAGCAGCAGAATGGGAAATTTTCTTTAATCAATTTACTTCCCATCCGCTTTAGAATCTGGATGTCGAGCGAAAGAATAAATGAGTATGTGAGTGTGAGCTTGTGTATGTGCCTGTGAATTTAATATAAACATGACATTTGATGCTTAAATGATTCTTGGCGACCAAAGGCTTCCTCCAAAACCAAAAAAGAATGTGGCATAAGCCATTTCCGAGATAATGGCGTTAACTTCTCAATACTGTCACTTTTAACTTCTCTAACAGAGAAACTATCGTATTCCACCAAAAAATTATATTTTCTCAAAATTATCTCTAACGATTTTTAATAAAATACGTACATTGTGATGGTTAGGTACTTCATCAAAATAAAATAAAAATCTTGAAATTTCAGGGAAAGCTAATACATTACATTTGGAAAGATATCATATAATTATGAATAGTAGGTAAACCACCAGAGGTATCCCCAAGCTTACTACACAAAAATTGTAGACTGTTTAAAACTACCATTTATTTAAAAGCAGCCTTTACTGTGGTGCCAGTCGTTCCCGAGACATTTACTATTATTGATTTAAATGTTTCAATACGTTGTCATGTTGAAATACTGTCGCTAATCAACTGTTTCTAGTCATATTATTAAATTAGCGTTCTGAATTTAAACACTTGGAATTTCGCCTCTGTTGCCTTCATCCACATTGAGCAGGTACCTAAAACGAAATGTGTAATATAACTAATTCTACAGACAGAATCATTTGTAGGTAATAATAGATGTTGAAGTAGGAGAGAAGGTCACGTGAATTTAACTATTACGGTGTTTTAAATAAATAAAACATTTGGGGAAGGGATGCATTTTTGTGTGTATGTGTGAGTGTGAAATGTATGTGTGAAAAAAGCTTTAGCATGGCTTCCTTAAGAAGGGAAGTGAAGCCGGTGTTTATAGAATTACTACATGTAAAAGAACCTTAAGACTGAAAAAGAGGCCTTTGAACGGAAGTACAGATGTATTTTTATATCTTGACAGATGGAGAGCGATGCGCAGTAGTATCTGGACGAGTCCACTTCAGAACGGTTGCAACTGTAGGGGAGGGCAGGACAGTTGCGCACCAGTTGCGAGCAAGTAAATAAGTGCAGAGCTACTCGGTAACACTATAGCTTGTTTCAAAATGTGCGTGTCTCCTGGTTCCAAACGAGCATTCAGAAATGACGCCTCCTAGCAGCACATAAGGAAATAGGGTGCTATATTTAAAAACACGACAATTAATAACTAATGTCTATAGATTTATAAAAAAAAAAGGAACAATGGTCTGGGTCTGCTATAAAAATCTGGGAAAGCGCCCCTCAGGCTACAATTGTGTCTGAAAGCAGTTTAGTGAGTTATTAAGGAAAGAGAAGT
Source organism: Mantis religiosa (assembly GCA_030765055.1). Lineage (NCBI taxonomy): Eukaryota > Metazoa > Arthropoda > Insecta > Mantodea > Mantidae > Mantis > Mantis religiosa. The sequence goes on from CM060949.1 coordinate 54,935,887, forward strand.
CATTGGTGTTAGTGCATCAACGTCCTTTTCTATGCCCAGTAAACAAATATTAAGAACATGCACAAAATCTAATTTGGATGTTTTAATTCAGAAATAGGCGAAATGCGAATAAATTTTAAAACACAGCAAAACAAAAACCAACTCTGAAGAAAGTGCTTATGAGGCTTCAAAATTTTCCTGACTTCCAAGGCAGTTTCTGAACATTAAGAAGAGATATTTTGAAGTCAGGTTTTATATGAAAAAACTAAGCGAGACAGACAAATTTTAATCGAACATTGTACCATAACGGGCAAAAAGGCGAGGCGAAATCTTCCGAGATATCACAGTGAAGTTTATATAGTTTATATGGATGAAACATATCAACGCAACACATACTGGACCATATGCCTGGAGTGAAATTCGTTACAGGGACTCTGCAGCGATGTTGAAAGGCCGACAGTTGGTTATCATGCCTGCTGGAGGCGAACAGGGTTTTATTCCAAACGCCTATGTACTAATTTAAGGTCCAACAAAAGCATGGAGATTATACCATAGTAAGAATTACAACTAAGTTTATAAGAGCTGCAATACTGGCTTCGAGAGTGGGATTTGTTTTTAGACAGCGTATGTACCGCACTCCTCTTCGTAATCTCACGCGTGTGACATATTGTGGCGATAGGTACGCTATCCCCACCACAGTTGCTACTCTTCCCTACCGCGCATGATTTCTGTCAAGATAAAAGAGTACATCTGTATGGAAAGGTAGAGTCAGACTGAAAAATTCAATGCCATAGCCGGAGTTTGAACCACGGATCTTCTGGTCTCCGTTCAGTCGCTCTAACCAATTGAGCTACTATGGCCAATGTGCCGACATGACATTAAATTCTCCAACTGACACGTGCTTTTCCCAGTAAACCACTTAGGAATTCTCATAAACACATGAGACAACTAACTTAATGGCGACTTACACCTGTAAGTACTTTAAGACCCGGGCTTTATAGTTAACCACTATTACGTCAATTAATAGAAATTAACTGTTTTTTCACACAAACCTAAGTGGTTTACCGGGAATAACACGAGTTAGTTGGAGAATTTAATGTCATGTCGGCACGTTGGCCATAGTAGCTCAATTGGTTAGAGCGGCTGGACGGAGACCAGAAGATCCGTAATTCAAATCCCGGCTATGGCATTGGATTTTTCAATCTGACTCTACCTTTCCATACTTTAGCCTGCACACGGCCAGGGTGAAAGAACAATTAATTTCCAATACATCTGTAGTTGTTCTTTCATGCCCATTTATGTAAAATGGGATGGAGAAAACCATAGCATAATTAAATACTCGAATTTTTAACAGCATATTTCACTTCCCCTGAATCTATTTTCTGCCTACGATGAAGTGTATGCTAATTAAATAATTGTAACGGTTGTTTTGGTTTAGGCCCCGAGAGTTGAAAAATGTTTAAATATGTGGTTTAAGAATCGTTATGGACAAGTTAAAATGATTAGAAAGAAAATTGTTAAAATCCAGTAGGTCATGAGATGAAGCAACATGAAAGGTACAAAAAACAGCAGTACTTTTTCAGCTGAAATAAGAAATCAATTATTATTAAATGGTTCTCATCTGTGTATTTCATGGGTCGGAGGGCACGCGGGGATTGCCAGAAATGAACGTGCAGATGAGCTTGCAAAGAGAGCTGTGACTTCAGATCTTCCAGAAATTTACACTCTATGTCCTATTTCTTTTGTGAGGCAAATTTTAAATGAGATTATCATCAACGACTGGAATGAATACTGGTTAAAAAGTGATTGTGGTGCTTTGTCTAAGGATTTATATTTCCCAACAGTTTCTGACAGACATAAATGTAAATTCGTTAATCCTAAATACGTTCTCATTCAGTTCTTGAGTGAGTGAGTGTGTGGTGTTTTAGGGCCCGTCGACAACAAGGTCATTTGGGCCCTATCAGTTGTTAACTGGATATGGCAAATTTTCAGCTTACTTATTTCAATTCAAAATCAAATCCACATGTGATTGTATTTGTGGAAATCATCTTCAAGATGACCCTCACATTTTATTCGATTGCCCATTTTTCTGTTTTGAAAGATACGAACTTGAATTATTGCGTCAATCCTTAGGTTACACTTTTTCAAAACCACTTACACATATTCAGATGAATTACAAAACTTATCAATATTTCATGGCTTTCTTAAACAAAATATTTGTTAAGCTAAAGGATTCATCTTGATGTTTACTGTTTGTCAGCTTGATGTTGAATTTTGTTATGTTTTTGTAAATTGTATTATATTCATAAACTTGTAAACTATATTCCTAATATATCTTTGGGTAAAATAGGAATCAAACGTTGGATAATAAATAAATAAACCCCAGTCACAACGCGGGACGACATCAGGTGAGAATAAACCCGTTCCACATGATCACCGCAGACTCCGACAACACCATCATCCCATCGTCACCATAATCCCGCTACATAATTCAGGCGAACCTTTTATCGATTAACCAAATGTAGTGAGAAGTGTCGACACGTGGTTTGCTATTCTAGCGAACTTTGTGTGTTCAGGGTTAACTCATTAAAATAATAATGTCCCACACGTGTCACATCTTGGCTGCTAGACTATTCCAAAACAAATAAGCCTCTCACTTCCAGTAACCTTCTGGCCTTTCTCAAAGAGCCATCAAAGACCACCCATACTGAGAGACAATTCTGCAAATGCTATCTCATTCAACGATGGAATCTACGGAAGACGTAATTTAATAAAGAAATAACCCATTTAAACGAAATGTTACAGAAGAGATACAAAAGTAAACGTCAATGGGTAACAAAATCTATGTGAATGTGACACATGTTGCCCCCTTTTTTTGCCAAAGTACATTGTTTTAACTATACTCCTGCATTGTTTCCTGTGTCTACTCTTTTGTACCGATCTGAATATGCCACATCTATTACTTTATTTTTTCTGTCTTTAGCTTTGAACTGTCCCTTTTACTTTATCTACTATGTACCTAACAGTAAATAGAGGAAGTATTGCAGTCCACTCAAAAATTCAATACAAAATGTCACCGGATATATGTTTCGAGACCCACGCATTCCACCTCCCCCCCCCCCCCAAAAAAAAATATTTTTTAGAAACAGGTCAAACATCTCGCCCTATCTACCAGTCTGTGTCAGAACAGTATAACTCAAAAACGATATACCAAACTTGATATTTAAATTCAGCATCTCAAAGAATCCGACACGAAAGTTTTCACGAAAACCCTCTGCTCCAAGTTACTCTTTACATACTACTCTTAACTTTTAACTCAGAAAAATTAGAGCGTCAAGTATAACTGTTTAAAACAGTAAATAAAAATACGAAGGGTTGTCACTGTCTGTAAAGGTTCACAATTTTCCTGCAATTCAATGTCAATTTATTTTCATAATTCAACTGTCTAATAAACAGTGTATGTAACACTATAAAAGTAAATACATAGTGTGAAAATAAAGCCTGTAAAACATCTTATGAGTTGTATTCATATAACTTTCTCTACTTCTCTAAGAAAAATATTCTTAAGAAAACACATATGCTTCTATCTACTACCCGCGAATTATGATAAACATTTTAAAAAATGCTTTAACTTTATATTTATAGGGGAAAGATAGGACCATGTAATAGTCAAACTTTTAAAAATGGCTCTGAAAGTTCGTTCTCTTTGTGCGATGAGAGAAAGAAAGAAAGAAAGAAAGAAAGAAAGAAAGAAAGAAAGAAAGAAAGAAAGAAAGAAAGAAAGAAGAAAGAAAGAAAGAAAGAAAGAAAGAAAGAAAGGAAGAAAGAAAGAAAGAAAGAAAGGAAAGAAAGAAAGAAAGAAAGGAAGAAAGGAAGAAGAAAGAAGAAAGAAAGAAGGAAGAAAGAAAGGAAAGAAGAAGAAAGTAAGAAAGAGAAGAAAGGAAGAAAGAAAGAAAAGAAAGAAGAAAGGAAAGAAAGAAAGAAAGAAAGGAAGGAAGAAAGAAAGAAAAGAAAGAAAGAAAGAGAAGAAAGGAAAGAAAGAAAGAAGAAGAGAAAGAAAGAAAGAAAGAAAGAAAGAAAGAAGAAAGAAGAAAGAAGGAAAGAAAGGAAAGAAGAAAGAAGAAAGAAAGGAAAGAAAGGAAGAAGAAGGAAAGAAGGAAAGAAGGAAAGAAGGAAAGAAGGAAAGAAAAGGAAAGAA
>CM060949.1:54941063-55392973 GCA_030765055.1 Mantis religiosa
AAGAAAGAGAAAGAAAGTAAAGAAAGAAAGAAAGAAGAAAGAAAGAAGAAAGAAAGAAAGAAAGAAAGAAAGAAAGAAAGAAAGGAAAGAAAGAAGGAAAGAAAGAAGAAGAGAAAGAAAGAAAGAAAGAAAGAAAGAAAGAAAGAAAGAAAGAAAGAAAGAAAGAAGAAAGAAAGAAAGAAAGAAAGAAAGAAAGAAAGAAAGAAAGAGAGAAAGAAAGAAAGAAAGAAAGAAGAAAGAAAGAAAGAAAGAAAGAAAGAAAAGAAAGAAAGAAAGAAAGAAGAAGAAAGAAAGAAAGAAAAGAAAGAAGAAAGAAAGAAAGAAAGAAGAAAGAAAGAAAGAAAGAAAGAAAGAAAGAAAAGAAAGAAAGAAAGAAAGAAAGAAAGAAAGAAAGAAAGAAAGAAAGAAAGAAAGAAAGAAAGAAAGAAAGAAAGAAAGAAAGAAAGAAAGAAAGAAAGAAAGAAAGAAAAGAAAGAAAGAAAGAAAGAAAGAAAGAAAGAAAGAAAGAAAGAAGAAAGAAAGAAAGAAAGAAGAAAGAAAGAAAGAAAGAAAGAAAGAAATAAGAAAGAAAGAAAGAAAGAAAGAAAGAAAGAAAGAAAGAAAGAAAGAAAGAGAAAGAAAGAGAAAGAAAGAAAGAAAGAAAGAAAGATTGGAAGACAAGAAGAAAATGAAGAAGGAAAGAAAACAAGGAAGGTTAGAAGGCAAGAAGGAAAGAAAGGAAGAAGGACAGTTGAAGGCAAGAAGGAAACGAAACAAAGAGAGAAGAAAATAAGGAAGGTTAGAAGACAAGAAGGAAATAAATAAATAAAATCTGAATATTCTACCCCGGCACCTAGACAACTATACCGGGGCATGTATCCAAATTTTCTCTTTATTTTTCCATAAAATCTTTACAAATGTTATAATTATACAAATCTCTCAGAAACTACTCTACAAAACTAAAATGAAATAAAATAACAGAAATAAACACAAAAAATCAAAAAACAAAAGAAAACAACTATGAAAATTACAAAATCCTATTTCCTAAATCTATATCTAAATCTACTAATTCTGTAGTCCACCATGGCCTCCGCCATCACTCTCTCCCCTCCGCCGCCCATGCAGTCAACTCCATTGTTTGATTATTCAATAATTCTTCCCGTCTTATCCTATTTTGTATTCTAGAACTCCTTCTTGGATCTTGTACTATTCTTCGCCTATTATCAACTCTTTCTCCTTTGAATATTTTTACCTCCCATGCTTTCTTACTTACAAAGTTAGTCAAAACTTGTAATTTATTTACTAATTGTAGATCTCGAATTATGTCATATACGATATATCCTGCTAGCGCATGCCTCTCTTCTTGTTGGTGAATTGCATATCTTCCACATTCAAATACTACATGTTCAGGATTATCTTGTTTGTTACATAATTCACATATATCATTTTCAGTTTTATTGATTTTCTTCCAATAGGTCTTATAAGGTCCGTGTCCTGTTATATAATGTATAAATCCCTTTGTTGGTTGAATAAAATTCAATTTTAGTCTCTCTTTGACGTTCTGAAAAATTTCAAACACTCTTCTACCTTCTAGACGTTCTGTCCATTCTTTTTGCCATTTATCTTTTAAACTATTTTTAATCACCCAAGATTTGTTTGTTCTGACTCCAGTTATATTATAAACTTTTTCTAAGTTTCCTTTTTTCGCCCAAATTTTGCGCCCTTCAATCTTATTAATAAATCAATCGCCAAATGGCCGTTGTTACTAGCAATGCCATAGTTGGTGTTGTTTTTACAGCTCCTGTCAGACGTAATAATACTTTTCTTTGCGTTCTTCTCAACAATCTTCTTATTTGCACATCATCCATCCTTTCTGCCCAAACTGCTGCCGCATACGTCATAATTGAAGCAAAAATGGTGTTATGATATATCTGTATGTTACGCAATGGAAGTACAAAATTTAAATTGGTTATTCTTGCTAGCTTTAGCATTATTTTCTCTGTTTTCTGCCTAATATACTCCGTGTGTTTTCTGAAATGAAATTTTTCATCTATCATGATACCCAAATATCTCCTCTCTTTTTCCCGTTTAATGTTCTGATTATTTATCTTCACTGTAGGATCCCGCTTTAAATTTCCCTTAAAAAGCACATAATTTGACTTGTTTGGTGCAATTTTTAGTTTTGTTCTGAAACACCAATTTGATAATGTATTTGTAACTTCTCTTGCTTTATTTTCTAGCTCTAGTCTGCTCTGTCCATCCATCATTATGACTATGTCATCAGCATACGCTATTACATCCAAAACCTTATGATCTCTTTCCAGTAGTTCTAATAAATCTTCTGATAAAATATCCCAAAAAAGGGGCCCCAAGATAGAACCCTGAGGGCAACCCTTGGTTATCTTCTTCCTAGTTTCAAAATTTGATCCACCAATGAATACTTCTCTATTGGAACAATAATCCTTTAATAAATTATAAATAGTACTTGAATATTTCTTGTCTTTTAAAATGCCGAAAAAATACGGCCACCATAAATTGTCAAAAGCGCCCGATATGTCCACAAATAATCCAATTACATAATTCTTTTGGCTTTTTGACACTGTTTCTTGAATTTTTAATATTGCATCCTCAGTTGAATATCCCTTTCTGAAACCAAATTGTTTATTATTCATACCCAGCATCAACCTATTTTCCATTATTCTTTTATATATTAACTGTTCAAAGATCTTGCCAATAGCATTTAATAAACATACTGGTCTGAAAGATTTTGGTTGCGTTCTGTCCTTATCTGCTCCTTTGCACAAAATTACAACCTTTGCCTCCTTCCACAAGTTTGGAAATCTCCCTCTTGCCAAACAATCATTAAACAAGAAACACAAAAACAAGACAATTTCTTCTCGTAGATTATACAAGACTTCTGAGAAGGAAAGAAAGGAAGAGAAGGAATAAAAATAATGAACTAGAAAAGCAAACAGGTAAGATTGGGTGCTAGGGAAGTGTTGGTTTTACCAACTGCCACAAGGGAGTTTCAACCTGGAAGTTCCGGAGATCCTGCCCTCCGCTGTGCCCTAACTCTTGATCCGGAGCCCTCGCTCTTCTCTGATCTCACCCGTCCTTTAGGTGTCCACTACATTAGGGTTGCAAGCACAAAATATCCTAATGAATGTCGCAGTACAATGACTCTTTTTGCATTTGACCATAAGCAGTATTTAGTTAATCAGTTGTTAAAATGCTTTCCGATTTATTATAGAATCACATTTTATTTTCCATTAACAGGGATTAATTATGTTCATTATACTCAATGCATTATATAGATAGTATTTATTGAGAGAACATTCGGTATGTGCATAATTTTGTATACTTGTGAGGCGTTTCTTTAGGTGAAACAGATGCTGGGGATTCAAGCAAAATTGTAACAATCGTTGTCAGAAGTTTCGATTGTTTCAATTCCAACCATGTGGGAGCAGAGCATTCTATTTAAAAGCAATGAAATAAGCACAGTTCTGAGGACTGGTATAAAATGAGATACTTTCAATTGCTGCTGAAGTGCAACAAACAGTCTACAAACGCAGAACCGGTTATATAAAGAGTTGAATGATTATCTTAGTGAAGAGTAGCACTGCTCTTGTTTTAGAACTGCCTAACTGGACACCGGTTACATTTTGGAACTGTTGTGACAATTTAATCATTCTAGAACTGAAAACGGGTACTTTATTATATATTACCTGCAGCTCTGACTTATTCATCGCTAATCTGTAATACAGATAAACCTACAAAATTACCATGCGTAGCTAGAGAAATTGTGGGCTAGAAAGGATGTGGTTCTGATGTAACTCTAGCTTAACTGATTCCTTCGCAAATCAACGGTACTTCCACCTGTTTGTAGTCTATACTCTCTGGTAACACTACACTCTCTGGTGGAACACCCTTTCAACGAAAGACGGCACCAAATTCGTGGAAAAATAGCAAATGTAAAGTCCCTTATACGCGCAAGACGTGTGTACTTTCTTGGATTTAACTCAATACTTCACTTACAGCGACCTTGTATTTCCCAAGGGAAACTTTATCAAGAGCCACATCCTGCACTTTTCCTTTTCTTATTATGCTTATTTAAGATTAATGACACTTAGCACGTATCCAAGACCGACTAAAATTTTTATACGTTTCTGTTAAATGCGTTAAGGGAATTCAGCACCGAAATTGGCTAAAAATATGGGAAAAAATCATTGCTGTTTTGAGCTAATGAAATACTTTGAACCTTATAGTATCATAATCCAACTAAATTTATGAGTTTCAGGCATTTAAATACCCTCACATGACAATTAAATGTCCGTGTGCACGTTCATGCCGGCCATTGGGTTCACAGAATTTTGACATTTGAGTTCGATCGAATGTACTAAATTAATACATTTGAAGTTAGCGGGCAAAGATTCTGGTGCAATTTTGTGTGTTGGTATGACGGTTATTTCTTACAATATGTGGCACTATGGAAACAAAATACTGGCTACAAACATTGAAAGCAAATAAGAGTGTTTATATTTTTGCTTTTGTGTGAGTTTCCAACGGTCGGGATTTTCTTGTGTTTCTCGTTAAACTACATATTGTTTATATATAACTAATGAGTTTTAGTGTGTCGTTTAGCATTTATAAATGTATTTTATACATCAAAACGTCCATATAAATGTTATATAGGTTATAGGTAAAACATTCTTTGAAATAACTGACCTGTTGACTGTGTACATAGTTAGGATCATGAATAGACTAAACGATACATGGGAAGAAACACCTAAACATAATACAACAATGGGAACATACTTGAAGCCTGAAGTGGTAAGAAAACTAATGCCTGTGTACCAAAGGCTGGTATCAGATGAAATCCTAAGGAGATGTACATTGGGTAAGACACAAAAGCAAATGAAAGTTTACATAACATGATATGACATAATTGCCCAAAAGAAATATTTGTTTCAAAGAAGAGACTTCAGGTTGCTGTGACATCAACCATTAGTAAATTAAATTTTGGTTGTTCTGCATCATTCAAGATACAGCCAGACATAATGGACACAGATTTCACCAGCATCTCTAAAAATTAGCCAAGGGAATGACTAATTGCGCTTGCTTCATTCAGCAATTTCTGAGAAGGTAACTTCTAAAACATCCAGAAGGAAACTAAAACTGAAGAAATCTGCTGCAGAAGAGAGAAGGAAGAGGCAAGAGGGTCCAACTTATCTATCTGGAGGGTTAAAGTCTACTTCAAGGCATGTAGCTGAGAAGGAAAATGTTTTGGATTTTAAAATTTGATTTACTCAGTTATAGGTTTTCAACCTTTTTGTCATTCAAAATGTCCCACGCGATGCAGTTTTGATTCATTCCCTGTAAAATTATCAACATATGTTCTTAGAAAGCAAACAAAGATTTCTATCATATGACTTTTTAATATTCATTATATTTTCAAAGTTATTAATATAAAAATTCAAAGCTTTAATCATTTTTTGGCATTTTTGTTTGCTCCAAACCTAATTTTTTCTCTGTAACTAAAGGCAGTATAATAAATTTACATGATAGATCTTTTCTTCATAATCATCTGAATATTTTTAGAAATAGAAAAATTAAAATTTTGAAAATCTTCATCAAGGGCAGCGGTTTGAATTTTGCCCAAATTTTGAAATTCACAAATTAATTACTCAAAAACTATTTAAGATACAAAAACCAAATTTTGAATTCTATGTCAGCTATGCATCAGAATTAAGTAGTACAAATTTCAGCAAGATTGGTTGAAAATTGCTGGATTTGGGGTTTTCGGTGCTGCATTCCATTAGGATGCGCAATTTTTTTTCATGAAAGAAAGGACAATATTTCAAATTACCTGCTCGTTTAGAGACACATGGCTTTCAAGAAAAGTCTACACAATATACTTTTTCTTGACTTACAGGTGGACGTTAAATATTTTCAAGGAAGATTTCAGTTTCTTCCAAAATCATTTCAACTTTATAAGCAGAAAATTAAACTTTTACTCAGGTTTTCTACGTATAAAAAAGCAGCCTTTATTAGAAATATATATTTTACTGCTTTCAATATTATCAGACCTGAAGTTTATAGGCTTGTTTTCGCAATTTTAGTTACCACTAAATGGTAAATTCACTTAATTGTAACATTGTTCACTGGAAAATATAATAAACTTAACGAACATTCGTAGAGTAAAATGGATAGCAATAGGACCTTATCACTAAACGTAAGTAGCGATTACCTCTGTCCTCTTTCGTATTCAGAAGTGCTGCAAGCAACTAGATTGCAACTCGACTAGCCTATTTCTTTAGTATTGTTTGACAATTCATTGCGTTAAGCAGAGCAAATTTTCAAGGATACTACCTAACAGCTATTACAACACTAACTCCCATTGTTTGCGGGCCAACTTAAGATATTTTTCAAGGTAATTTATGTATAGTAACTAAGAATACTTCAATTGACATAAAATTAAGAAAAATATCGAATGCCTACAACATACGTAAAGTAAATGAAGAAGAATCCGATATTGATCATGATCTACATTATATAGAGTGATTCATATAAACCTGAATAATTTCAATAAGCCATAACTTTTGAACTAATAATAGGACAGACGTGCAACTTTAGGAGAATATAATACACAATTGGGAGATTACATTACACTATTTATATCTCAGAGAAAATGTTGGAAGTGTCCTCCACCAGCATCTATAGATGTTTGCACTCGTCTCACCATATTCTCTGAAGTTTTACGGAGAGTATCCTCGCCAATATTACTTATTTCGGTTCCAATGGATTCCTTGAGAACATCAATTGTCCGTGGCCTATTCTTGTACACTTTATTTTAGATACCCCCACAAGAAAAAATCCGTTGGGGGCCACAGACCTTTTGAGATTATTCGGTTATCAAAGAAACTGGTTACGAGTCCCATGGTGTTATTAGATGTATGGCACGTTGCTCCATCTTGCTGGAAATAACCTTCTCTCAATTCGATATCATCCAGCTGCTCCACAAATGTCTTGAAGATACCCATATAAACTTCAGTGTCTACAGTTCTATCAAAGAAAATGCAACAAACTATCCATAGATGCCGGTGGAGGACACTTCCAACATTTTCTCTGAGATATAAATGGTGTAATGTTATCTCCCAATTGTGTATTATATTATTCCAAAGTTGCACGCGTGTCCATTATTGGTTGAAAATTCATGGCTTGTTGAATTTTTCAGATTTATATAGATCGCACTGTACAAGATGGGCACATCCCGTAAAAGTGATGAAGATTAAAGAAATACAGCATGATATAAACTAATAAATATATATTTATATTGACGGTAGTAAATTATGGGGTCTACTCAGGGGTTGTTATAATCTTCTAATTTCTAGCTAAACATTATCCCAAATTAAAAAATTGGGCTTGGTTGCAGAAAAAAACACAAATTTTCATATATATTGTTATTTTGTTATATGCATAAAAGGACCATGCTGCATTTTCAACATAGGAAATAAATGATTAATTTTATTCCAAAAAAGTTTATATTTAGACTATTACTAAATGTGTAAATTATTTAGCATTTTGATAACAATGTTAGGTTATGAAAGGGTAGCGCCATACTGAAAAATTCAATGCCATAGACGTGATTTGAACCACGGATCTTCTGTTCTCCATCCAGCCACTCTAACCATTGAGCTACTATGCCCAACGTGCCAATATGAAATTAAATTCTCCAACTGACTCGTGTTTTTCCTGGTAAACCACTAGGAGTTCTCATGAGACAACTGCCTTAATGGCGACTTACTATGCTGTAAGTACTTTAAGGCCCGGGCTTTATAGTTCGGACTACTATTAGGTACAATTAATGGAAATTAATTGTTCTTTCACACTAGCCCTGAAAGAGTAGAACCAGACTGAAAAATTCAATGCCATAGTCGGGATTTGAACCACGGATCCTCTGGTCTCCGTCCAGCCACTCTATACCATAATTAATGTCATGTTGGCACGTTGGCCATAGTAGCTCAATGGTTTAGAGTGGCTGGACGAAGACCAGAAGATCCGTGTTTCAAATCCCGGCTATGGAATTGAATTTTTCAGTCTGGCTCTACCCTTTTATAGTGCATCCTACTCACGGCTAGTGTGAAAGAGCAATTAATTTCCAATGTTTGGTTAATAATTCTGCCCACTAACAAAATCTTGCAGCTGTATCTATCTGTTTATGTACATGAAATGAGATACTATCTTATGGGTTGTATTAATTGTGTTTAAGTGGGTTTGTAGTATCAGTAAAAGGGATTCCTCTACAAAGAGATTGGTCAGCCAGTTCGATCGCCGAAAAGAATAGTTTAGTATGGCACGAGGGGGGTTGAATTCCTGAAAATCTTTCTTTGAATTATATTCAACTTAAATACTAACTATAACACCCATATGAGTTTTCATTTAAGAGTTATGTTGGCATACTTTTTTTTGTTTTTAAATTCCTTTTTGGAGGTTTTTAAAGTGCCTCAAAAGATACGTATTTTAGTGAAATATTTATATCAAGATGTGCGGGATAGAGGAAGAAAAATGAATGGAAACATAATGGAAGGAATACCTAAATATATAGAAGGAATCTTGAACGACCAAAATAACACGGGATGAGACCAAAACTGTACCTTATTCAAGATGAAACAAGAGTGCTTGATTATATTTATTGGTTTAGGTTTATTTCAGAGAGTACTAAAATAAATTCTCTATACTGTCATATCCAGGCATCGGATCCCATACACCTTTAAAGGGATATGAAGTTTACAAGTCTCGCAGTTCTCAGTCCCGAGGACAACACGCAGGGATAGTCCGGTTCGCAACGCGTGGCTTTAGTTTCATTGCTACCACTGCTCGCCAAGCAGGTGCATCTGCCTTCCAGGGAGTGCAAGGTGTTTGACATATTTTATTATTAGCATTACTTTCACAATGATTATTGGACAACCTCTATTTTATAAATCAAAATGTTTGGGTATTATCAACAGCCATTAAAAGCTTGAAGAATGTAATTTTGAGCTGTTTAAAAACAGTCGAGAAGGTGTCTGCAAAAATTAGCAATAAACAAAATGCACCAGCTACCAAAAGAGCAAAAAATAAATTGTCCAGTATTCCACACAAAGATATTGGATTTTCAGTGCTGCGTAATATAAGAAATAAACTAAGTCTCGGACAAACACATGAAAATGGTTTGTACTACTCGTGTGACGTTGAACGAAGTTTCTCCCAATATTTTTATACTGTTTCAGCGAAAGGCGCAGAAAATTCACATTCGACAATTTACGAATGTACATGGTTGCTCACATCACCCGCCTCGGTAGCGTAGATTAGCCTCACGTTCAAGAGGTCCCGAGTTCGAAACTCGGTCAGAGTGAGTTACCTGTATAAGGTTTTTCCGGGGTTTTCCCTTATCCTGAAAGACGATTGTCGGGTAACTCTAAGCTCCATGGACCCCGGGCTCATTTGAGCACCATTTCACCCATTCCATTCATCGTCCGATATGACTTAACGTTGGAGGATATAAATTACAAAAAGAAATGGTTGTTCGCTGTGATTCCCGTATCGAAAGAAATGAGGAGGATGGCATATTGTAACGTAGGTTACATTTTGTATCAGTGCCGCTGTGTACACATACACAGCAGTGTACCGCTTCGGTATACTTGTTGACACGGACGTTTGCTTATGTCACGCTTGGCCTTGTATAGTACCTGTGCTCGTACATTAATTGCTAAGGTGTATGCGATCCGATGTCTGGTCATATCACTGCAATATTTATCAATTTTCGTACTCGTACAATTTCTATTGCAGGTCTTATGAAAGAATAATTATTATAACATTCATTTCCTCAGATTTAATATTTATATTCTTATATTATTCTTCCGAACTAGAAATCATACAATGTCTGTTGTCCGTAAATTAATTCTATTTAGCATTCTCATTCAGATATGATTCCAATTATTCCCTTTTATTTCTGAATACTTCTTAAAAATAAAATTCCTCTCTGGTCATCTTTTTAAATCATTTTCCTGTCATATTGTAATTGTTTGGAAACATTGTTCTAATTTAACCCTCAAGCCGAGATAGAAGTATACCTAGGGAGGGACATTGGGAGTTGAAATCCCTTGCTTAAAAAGTGTAAGAAATAATAGCAAAACATACTTTCCTTCTATGTTGACGGAGTGGCTCAGGCGGTAGCGTCTGTTGTCCGCATCGAGAGATCGTGAATTCAATTCCCGTGACCGACCTTCCTAACACACGGGTTTTTCGGAGGTTTCTCCCGGATTGTAGGCGAATCATGAAAATTTCTGAATTTCCTGGTTTTCATGTCACCTCATTTCTAATTTCATTTCACATTTCTTCCTGTTTGGCTAAAAAAAAGACTTCGCTGTGTAAAGTTCCCCCTCCGAAATCTATGGTCAAAGTCGTAGTTCTCGGGAAGGAAATACTTCCTGCTCTTATCACTGGTAGAGCTATTTATGCCACACATTTCGACAAACCACGTTAAAATTGGGGACAAATGTTCGTATCGTGGGTTGGCAATACATTCGGCTTAGATTGTAAAGCAAATGTCAATTTTACTTTGAATAACAATTACAATCGTGCTTAAAAGTCTAATAAAATGTGAAATATTTCCAAAAGAGTGCAATAACTTTCATGCTGCCCAGTATAGCACCTGCCTGCCGTGCGTGGGTTCCCGGCTTCGATTCCCGGCTGGAGGTGGGGATTTTTCTCCAACCCCATCTCCCCAGAGTCTGGAAGTATGAATGAGAATGTGAATGTGTGTGTGATCTAATAATACAATCGAACGGTTACGAGTTAACACCATCGATATGTTTCAAAGGAAAAACCGGCCGCCGATATGACCACTGAAGTTAAAGGCAGGGTAAAAATGGAACATAAAAAACATCTTTCAATACAGAACATAATTAGAAAGTAACTTTTGTAGTGACTCAAAATGCCCTGCAGCGGTAATATAAAACACTTCACAATGATCACTGATCTATAATTCAAACACATTTGCCTGTTAAATTGCAAAAAAAATGTTAATTGCTACATCTCAGTCTATGGATGCAAAATCGAGAGATTAAAAGTCGTGAATTGTCAGTGTTAAATTTCCAAAATCCAAGACCATTTTCTCAGAAACAATATAAGACACTAGACTAAAATCTATAGAGGACATACATGAATTTCTTCTGAGTCCACTATGTACTTTTATATAGTACGTAGGTTTGTTAAGGAAAATATCATTCTTAGATGAAAATGTAACAGCAATAACAAAATGTCCTATTAATACCAAATTAAATGCATAACAGCATCTATAGATTGCTTTATCATCGTAATATTTCATTCGCCTATCCTCAATAGACAGTCAATATAAACATTTTAAACATACATGGGTTTAATGGGTAATAATACCTTTACTCAGTAAACGATTACACCTTTTGGAAAAATGATTGTAAAAAATATATTTATTTCGTTCACATGAAACTGGGTCGTTATTGACTGGGTGTGGAATTACATAGTCTTACTAACCCATCGTGAGAAACAACTATATATCAATAAACTTTAAAAAGTAAAACAATAGTACGGATATCTTAGAATTTACTGATGTCAAAAGAATGAAATAACATATTTAAATAAGCAGTAAGCTTTAATCTATCTCTTATGGTTTATACCTTAACCAAGTTATGTAAAATTCCTTACAGATGAAGAGGATTTCACTGGCTGTCACTAAAATTTCAAGATATAGATCTTATGTCATTTAAATATATAACGCATTTTAATGAAAATTGTTACCTTTTCTATTTTAAGCACCTGATTATAGATTCCCCTACTCTTTCAAAAAAAATGTGTTTCTCTGAAATAACATGAAGTATGTAGGAAAAAAACCTTTAATAAGAATAAGAATTGTATAAAAGTAAACAAAAGGTAAAGAAAGCTATGTTAAGGGAACACAGACATTTTCACGTTCTCACCTTTTTCTTATCAGAGAAAGAGAGAGAGGGAGAGAGAGATAATTTTTTAGTAAAACAGGTATTTTCTTCACTAAATGTGAAAGATCCCATGGAAGAGTTGTCCAAAATTACAGGGATCCTTAAAATTTATGGTCTTATTTACTGTTAGAAAAAATTTCTGTCCTGCTTTATCCTCCATAAAGTTAGTAAAGTTTATGAACGTACGAGGGCTGTTCAATAAAGAATGGTCATAATTTTACTGTCATAATTTTTCGCACTAAAATTCAATGTTATTATATTCTGTTAGCTTAATGTGAAACAAACATCCCGTAGTAATTTCATTGTTGGTACTCCTGGTTCCCGCCTGTGAGAACCAGGCAACTTCAGACATGTTCAGTATCGCCTACCGCTGCAATGGAGGTAACATGCAGTTAAAGTTGATGCTAGAGGAAGATCCGGAGTTTCTTTCAAACGTAATCACTGCTGATGAAACTTGGCTACATATTTGATCCTGAGAGCAAATAGCAAAGCTCAGTGTGGAACTCTCCTTCATCACCAGCCCCCCAAAAAAGCAAAAGTGGTTGCTTCTGCTTGGAAAGTTATGGTCATCTCATTCTTTGATATTCATGGAATGTTTTATCAGCATTTTGTACCTGCACACACATCAGTAACTGGACAATACTACAGGGATGTATTGAAACCATTACAAATCCATATCAGGCGCAAAAGACCACATTTCCGTGAAGCAGGCTGGATGCTGCACCACGATAATGCGCAGCCGAATATTGCCAATGTTGTTGCTGAATATCTTGCAAAAATCAACGTGAAGTGCACCCCTTACCCTCCCTATAGCCCGGATTTAGCCCCATGTGACTTTCTTCTATTCCCTAACTTGAAGAAACGCCCTCGTGGGAGGCATTATCCATCATCAGAGGCAGTGCTGAAGGCTGCGGAGGCGATTTTGAAGGATCTCTCAAAAAATGGTATCCAGCATATCTTTGAAGACTGTCAGAAACGCTGGGAGAGGTGCATCGCATTCAGGAACATCAAAATTATGAGGATTAGTAAAGGTATGTTGTCAAAAAAAGATTGTGATCATTCTTTATTGAACAGCCCTCTAATAGCAGTGAAATATTACCGATTGTTAGGTTACCGCTCATAGCACTATATACTTTCTCTTACTAGCGACCCATGGCTTCCATCATTAACTACGTAAAAATAAAAAATAACACGTGCGTCTGGAAGCTGTTCTTATGAACTGTGCGTGAACTAGTGCACAACAGATCACATCCTGAAATGCGTCAACAGAGAACCATCTATCTCTTGAGCACAGCAAAAACCGAGATTGAAACATTATAAACTTAATGCCCATTCTTTAATTACATCAAGTGATGTATAATCATCCTTTATTACCATAAGCTGTTGAGACCAGTGAAAGACAAACTGGACTTCCAAGTTCCGGGAGTGTACCGCATTGCCTGTGAATGCAATAAACGAACATGAACGGAGCATTCCTTTATTGCAACCTGAGAAGTCTGGGCTTGCAGAGCATTGTTTTGATAACGACCATAGAGTCTACTTTCGGGAGACGACTATCTTGGCAAAATGCAACAGTTACTGGGAGCGGTGAGTTAAGAAGGCTTTGGCCATTTCCTCCGAGAGGAGCATGCTCAATCGTGAACTGAAACTCTTGGAAACCAGCCTTAAAATGGAAATACGTTGACTTAAGGAGCACAGCTATATACAGCTTGATAATCAAGAAGGTACGTTTCTTGACCCAATTAATTTTATATACTCACGCCATCTCCTGACCTGGCATTTAATTTACTGAAAACAGTCTTTTGTTCAGTAATGCGAATATTAATAGTGTTTTGTCTCTTTTTACCTATATTTGTGTTATATCCAGTGATTCATTTGTAGTTATAGCATTTAATAAATATCCTGATGATGGGAGATATGTACGCTCCCGAAAAGTCGATTTCTAATCGTCTTTTCACCTGGCTTGCTTCCCAGCAGTTTCTGTAGTATTTACATAGCCGAAACTTTATTTAAAAGGCTTACTTATTTTTCAATATATAAGCTACATACGATTTTAGAACAAATAGTTTTCATTAAAATTGTATCCTATTCATATTTAAGATTTTCCTTTCGTAGTTCAATATTTTTGCAAATTTTCTTTCACATTGTTCCCGCCATTAGTGATACACTTTTTTAAATTGTTCAATACTGGCTTCAATTTTAAAATATCAAAGATTATACATATATGTCAATAGCTACCTATCATTAAGTACTTAATTTTGTTTCCGTAATAATAAATCAGGAGTTATTAAACAGCTCTTCTCGCTGAGTAAGTAAAACCTAAGTAAGGATACGATGACGTAAATTATTCGAATTGACAATTAAATGGCTTGGAGTAATCAAATACAGGGAAATGACATCCCGAACAGCAGAAATATCGATAACGTGAAACATGTGCTTTAAGTGGGAAAAATAATTCCGTTTATTTTTCCCTTTGACGTGAAAACTCCTACTAGAGAGGTTTGCGGTTTCATTAATCTTAAGAGGAAGTACCTAACGACATTGTAATATCGCGAAAGGAAAGGAAGAAAGGAAGAAGGAAGTCACACTGTCTGTCCCTGGGAAGTGAACTCCAAACTTGTAATGTTTTGAAGCATTTCCGTAGATACAACATTTACCATTAACGTCTTATTTTGTGAACAAGGGTTTATCCAGCAAGGGGGAGGGAATAAAAGCAATCGCTGTTCTTCCCCGTAAATATTCATTATGAACTGCTTTACTCTACATTCAAATATAAATATTGAAGTAGAAAATGTTGCAACAAACCAAAGTAAATAACAACTGTTACTTAACAAAACATTTTAACTGATGTATTAATGAATATCATGTGTCAATGCTATGCTTTAAGATAATGAGTGCAAATTATATTTTTATAATATTATTATGATTATTATTTCAAGAAAGAGTAGCAAGTGGTAACAGATGTTTCTATGCCTTGCAGAATATATTTAAATCAAGGAATGTCAGTAGGAATACTACAATTAAAATAAATACAACGGTACTGAGACCAATAAATGTATGGTTCAGAAAGTTGGGTGTTGACAATCAGAGAACAGTTGTTATTACGGTGGGAAAGGCAGATTTTGAAAAATATATTTGGAGTGATAAGGGCCATGGACGGATGGAAAATGCAGACTAACTTGGAGTTACAGTGTCTATTTGGGCAACCAAATATAGTAGTGGGACAGGAATTCTTTATCCGTAGTTATTTTCTCTCCATCCTAATCAGCCACACGTTCGGGCGCAATTTGGTGCGAGGTTTCTATGTTTGAGATGGGATGCACGTTGACTTTTCGAAGCCCCACGTCGAGAAGCCAGATATAACAGGGTTAATTAGTTGTATTTTGAGTTGTTTCTTGATGATTGTGTTTAATTAAATAAGAGTCATGAGAATCTCAGTTTCAGGTGTTGTTCAGAATAAAGTTTCGCAGAAATCAAATTTTGTAACTATTTAATTGTATTATTTAGATTACATTTTTCTTCAACTTCCTTTCCCAGTCACTTCCAACATATCGATAAATTCCTACTTTGTTATTTTTAAACAGTTCTAACTATTACATAAATGTTCTTGATCCTGCACCACTATCCATCACACTCACCATTACAAAATATCTCTATACCAAGATTATTGATTTTTCGTAACTATCGTTACTCCTATCTTAATTTTGTGATTAGTCGATTTAATTCCACGTCACAACATTACGTCATACAATTACTACTACGGCCAATTACAAAATTACATATATTTTTACTTATTTAAATGACTAAATAGATTTACATAATCATTTTTTTTTATAAATCTATAAACTTTTCATGCCTCCTCCAAACATAACCCAAAACTACTGTTACAGTAGTGAAAATTAAACAAGGAAGAATAAAGTGGATTGACGACTTCCAGAGAATGCCAGAAACCAGTGTAGTTAAGAAGATATTCATAGGAAAGCTGAAAGCTGGCAAAAGTAGAAGAGGAAGACCCAGAAAAAGTTGGTTAGATTATGAAGAAGATGATTTGAGAAAGTTGGGGGTTAAAGGCTGGAGAAGAAAAGTAGAGGACCGAGTAGAATGGAAGAGGGTGGTTAGGGAGGCCGAGGGTCTACATGGCCTGCAGTGCCAACTATCATCATCATCATTATCATTATTATTATTATTATTATTATTATTATTATTATTATTATTATTATTATTATTATTATTATTATTATTATTATTATTATTATTATTATTATTATTATTATTATTATTATTATTATTATTATTATTATTATTATTATTATTATTATTATTATTATTATTATCATCATCATCATCATTATCACCATCACCTCTCGCCTCGGTAGCATAGATGGTAGCATGTCTGCCTCACGTTCAAGAGGTCCCGAGTTCGAATCTAGGTCAGGATGAGTTACCTGGATAAGGTTTTTTCTGGGTTTTTTCCTTATCCTGAAGGATGAAAGTCGGGTAGTTCTAAGTTATATGGACCCTGGGCTCATTTGAGCATCACTTCACCCATCCCATTGATTGTCCGATATGACAACGTTGGAGGACGTAAGCTACAACAAAAAACACCATCACTTGAAACAGAAATAATATTTATTCAGAAAAAAGAGTTTTGACTTTTCCAAACAGGGACTGCAATCTAGACAAAGAGTAATAAATGAAAACAAGTCTGAAACTAAAATAAAAAATAATTATATAAAGCATTTAAGAGTAGGGTTGATGTTTATATTATATCATATTATATATCACATTATATTATTATATTCCAATAGAAAAGTATGGTAACGTATTCTTGCTTTAAGACAGAGCTAAGATAAGAAATTAATTTACTATGGGTGGTTTTGCAAGATCTTGAGGGCAACAACTCCGATATTACACAATAAATTGGCTCTCACAATGAAAC
Organism: Mantis religiosa; assembly: GCA_030765055.1. Taxonomy (NCBI): domain Eukaryota; kingdom Metazoa; phylum Arthropoda; class Insecta; order Mantodea; family Mantidae; genus Mantis; species Mantis religiosa. Next base: position 54,957,996 of record CM060949.1, read on the forward strand.
TTTTTGCACGAATTAGCTATTTAGCTACATATGGTTTCTCTTGCCTTAACCACCAGTCTAATAACCAGGGAGAGAGGTTTTAGTTAGTAAACAGAGGAGGCACGGAATATAGAGGTCAGGTATCGTGAGGTCTGAGGGACAGACACGCCCACCGCTACACAACAGTTTGGGTGACAGTCACATTTATTCTGTTCGATGCATAACTATTGCACCAACCTTTTGTGAACATCTTTCGTATATCCAGAAGCATTTTAGTAATATAGCAACTGCAGTTACGTATTTACAGTAATCTACACTACAACTTCCTAAAGCTATTAAGACAATAGAACACGTTGAGGACTCACTGAACCAAGTGCCAGAGGGAACTGTTGGAGAAAAGGTGTCAGATAAACTAAGAAGTGTGCTAGAGAAGAATACTGGATACCAGATATGTGTAAAAGGAGGGATGCATTACTTCATCAGGAAATATCAAGCTACTCTGATATTGCATGTTTTTGTACGCTCCCGTTACCTCATATGATGTGGTCGTAGTTTTTTTTTTCAGAATATAAAGCATATCTGCGTGTAAATATCAATTTACCTCCCATGCATTTAGAAAATACATCACGTACACTGCAATAACTGTGCTCACAATGTCTATAACTAAGATTTTTCTGCATTAAAACTTCAATCGAAATGTCTTTTATTACCTACAGTTACTCCATAAAGTATTCGTCTAATGCATGAGTTTATGTTTAAGGATGTATGGATAGTGGAAAATCATCAGAATAAAGTACAGAAAGGACACTGTCTTATTTGTTGGTTAGTGATAAAGAGAATACAATAAAGAAACACATAATATCTATTTACATAAACATAGCTAAAGATTCAAAAGTAAAGATATACAATATAGGATGCAAAATAAGTATTCGTCTGCATACTGAAAATGGTGTAGAATGTTACGGCTAGTAGTTATTAGGTCCTCCATTCCTCTTTATAATCTCTTGCGTTCTTCTTGACATGGATTTCACCAAAGATTGTGTTGTTTCCACTATAATTTTACGCCATTCCTCTAGTAGAGCGTTCTTTAGATCCATTATATTAAACATCTGATGATTCTTAATATTTTCGTCCTGTATACTCCACATATTCTCTATTGGATTGATGTCCGGGGATTGCGGTGGTGTCGGCATCCATTGTGGAGTATTGTATAACAACCATAGCCTTGCATCTAGAGCTGTATGTTTTTTATGATTATCTTGCGTGAAAATATAATCCTTAGAAAGACCCATATTATTCACACTTCTGGACAGATGTGTTTTTAGGATGTGTATATAAACCTTGTGATTCATAATCCCATCAATAAAACACAAATCTCCCGCTTCATTTGTATTCATACAGCCCCAGACAACTACTGAACCGCCTCCATGTTTAACTGAAGCTGTTATATTTTTCTCCTCAAGCTCACAATTATTTTTTCTCCACACTATTGCTCGCCCTTTTGATTTAAAGGGCTCAAATTGGCGCTCGTCAGTAAATACAACCTTCTTCCAGAAATCAAACCCATCGTATTTAGGTTCTTTTGCAAAAGCAACCCGCTTCTTTTTATTGATTTTACTGATGTATGATTTTCTACAGGCTGTTCGGCCTCCATACTCAGCTGCATAAAGCACGTTTCTTCTATTTTGTGCTCATTTGCGATGAGCCTGATAAAATGACGAGTATAGAAAGATAATAGAGTTTATACTTACTTGCATAGTCCACGGTAATTACATCTAGGTTACGAAATATGAATTTACTCTCATATAAGAGATGGGTGCGGAGTACATTGGTGTTATGTTCTATATATGAGATAGACGAATTTTATAATACTATGTTTATATAGATTTCTAATTTACTTGTTACTGACGTTAGTATACTGTTTTGTCATGACAGTAAACACACTCTTTCTACTATCACTACTCCTATGAGGGGCACTATTTATATTTCGAGCCTAATAATTAAACCAAAGTAATTTCTAATGAAAAATATTCTCCTTAATGATCAATACACTTTTGCATCCGTTCGAACCATTTTTCAAAGAATTTATTCCAGTCTTCTTAACACACCTCTAAAACATGATTTTTGAAGGCTTCTACCGACGAAAATCGTTATCCACGCAATTTATTCTTGATGTTCGGGAACAACAACAAAAAGTCATTGCTGCTAAATTATGACTGTATGGTTGTATTATGATTTTTCAGCCTTCAAATACTCTGTTGTTAGACGAGATATATGTGCTCCCCCCAGGGGCCTACTTCGGTAGGTACGGGTTTGGCGCACCCGGGGTCCCGAGCCAACAGTCTCCCTCGTGTGGGCTCCTCTTCGTAGTTGAGGGAGACGGTCAACAGGCCCACCCACGTGTAAGCCGTGCGTGGAGACCCGTGGAGAAGGATTTTAGATCTTTTTCTGGTTTGGGGTTTGGGATTTGGTGAACGAGATTTTTGGTAGGTTTTAATTGATGTTTTTTATGTACGTGTATTTTTAATAGGTTTTGTTACGCTTGTATAGTTTTTGGAAGGTTTTGTATCTGGCTTTTGCCATGACTAGTTTTTTAAAGGGTGCTGATGACCGCCGTAGTTGAACGCCCTTATATATATATATATATATATATATATATATATATATATATATATATATATATATATATATCATCATGTATGTGCATTCGTATTGTCTTTATGAAGAACGATCCTACGGTTCTTTTTTTTAATTGTTGTCCTCCAACGTTAAGTCATATTGGACGATGAATGGAGTGGGTAAAATGATGCTCAAACGAGCCCAGGGTCCATAGAGCTTAGAGTTATCCGACATTCGTCTTTCAGGATAAGGGAAACCCCCGGAAAAACCTTATCCAGGTAACTCACCCTGACCGAGTTTCGAACTCGGGACCTCTTGAACGTGACAGACATTCTACCACCATGCTACCGAGCCGGGCCCTGCGTTCTTGTTGGTTTTCCTTACTTCACTGAAGACTTCCGGCAAACAAATGGTTGTGTACCATTTGGCATTGACATTCCATTTACTACCATTTACGTGCCTGTAAAGGCAATGTTATAACATATCCAGTTTTGTGAAAAGCAGGTGACCATTTGCTTCGAAATGCTTACAGTGCGAAAAACTTTCGTTGAATTTGCTTCATCTTGAAACACTCATATGGTCGACTACTGTTTACGTTCCAGCTCGTAAAGCATAGATCCATGATTCGTCACCTGTTAAAATCATATGTCTTTTAAGGTACCGCCATTATATTTCTTGAGTATTTTTGTACACCAATCAACACGAGCGGATGATCGTCCACCTCTGCCGTGCGTAAGTGGGCGTGAGGCCGGCAGTCGGGTTGGTAGGCCTTGGCCCTGTAAGGGCTGTCGCGCCATGGGTTATTATTATATGTTATAATCAACACGAGCATGTTTCTAAGATTGCGTCAAATTACATGGCATCCAAGGAGAGCAAACCTCTTTCACGGCTAAATAATCATGCAATATTTTGTATATGTTAGTGGAACTGATGCTGCGGAGTGTCTCAATCTCACATGATGATCTTGCATCATTAGTTTTTGCACAGCATCAATGTTTTCTAGCACAAGTGATTTTGGATGATCTTCACGAACTCCATTATTGAGAGTACGCCGGTCACGATTAAATTCGTTATGCCGGCGTTTCACAGTGGTAAAGGATGGAGTTTCGTTACCAAATGTGGAAGTTAAGTTGATAGATGCACTCTTGTCTTTATAATCCACGTCGAAAGATGTAATAAATCGATACGCGAACATTCTCACGAGAAAATTTCATGTTTTTGTGAGACACAATTTTCAAGTTAATGTAAACAAAACAAATGCCGCTCTATTGACAAAATGTCTGAAGTAGATAATGGTCAACAATGTCAAACTTTCCACTGGAAACGTCAGGTGGCACCTACAACATTCAGGGCAGCCAAGGCTCAAAATATAAGTACTGTCCCTCGTATTGTGTTATTATTACTATTATTACTGCATTATTTTTGTATATGATTACACTGGACACTAAAAAAAATAATTTTTGAATGTTTTGAGCACTTCATGAGGCAATTCCTACTAATTTTGTGTTGAAAAAGACAAATATGACAATGAAAAAATTTTATTAGCTCTAGTTTCTATGATACACACAAGGTGGAAGTATTACATATTAACGGATTGAGAGAAAAGGATTCATTTTAATTACACACATGGTAACAACAATGAAAGTGCATTTTGTTTTTTAAACTGATAATCACATGCTAAGAGTTCTAAATTGCTGGAAAAATACTTCGCAGATAGTCGTGTCTGAAGAGAATCATGTGGTGGTCTATTAACTTCGCCGTCTTTTAGCTTGCCTCTTGTGATTGAGTTCCGCAGAATCCTTATACAAAGACCAACAGTAATCTGCAAGCATTGCTTCATTCCAACGGCACTGATATCTTTGTTCCATAACAGAAATGTCCTGATCGAATCTCTCCCCATGTTCATCACTAACAGCTCCACAACTAGGAGGGAAAAGGTCTAGGTGGGAGTGGAGAAAATGGATCTTAAGGGACATGTTGCATCAAAGATTACGGTATTTTTGCAGGAACACTGTCACCAAATTCTTGTAGTTGTCATCTATGGTATTTTTACAGGTGTGCTAACTCCCAAAAAAATCCCCCAAATTTAAAATCTTTACTCTAAAAAGTTAAATGTCACTTTATCTTCAAACCAAGAGCTAATCTATCATTTTATGGTAATTTTTTAATTCAGCAGATGGAATTAAAATTCGCTATTTTTAAGCCCGAAACATTTTCATTTTTGCCCGGTGTTATTAAGAATATATACCACTGTCACAAATAGGGGGGGGGGGAATGTGCGTGCGTGCAATTGTATGGTGTGTGTGTGTGTGTGTGTGTGTGTGTGTGTGTGTGTGTGTGTGTGTGTGTGTGTGTGTGTGTGTGTGTGTAGGATAACATGGAAAACGACTCGTGAATTTACACATACTGATATCAAACAATATTTGGTTTGAGGTTATTACATAGACCGGATGGCTTGTTGACTTTCAGAAGTTAACATTAAATCGTATGCCTACTACGGGAATTAGTGGTTACTAACTCAACAAATTTTGAAACAGAATTTGGAAAAGGAACTGCCGCCCCTCATCTTTTGTCAGTGAAAGGCTTACATCGGTAAGTCTCAATCAGGGAGGATAATTCTGTCGGATTTGAACCTTGGACTTGCGTTAACCATGGTGATTTACAGAATGACGTCCAAACAGTTTGCTTTACTAATATTGGCGGGAAGATGGTATTTCGGAGCTTATCAGAATATGGGAAAACCATTTGAAATGTGCATCTATCAATACAGCATGACTAATGTTACAAAGATGATAAAGATGAAGTTGGAGGCGGAGAAAGACCTTCAAAACCCCAAACTGAGGAAATGAATGAAACGTTTACACTTATGCTCGTGAAAGTCAAACACGATTGTGTATTCGTAAAGCAGATAACTTCAGTCAACTGGAAGAAGTAAACACGGTGGCAGAATAACCAAATGTAACTAGCAAATACTTCATGCGTATGTTATATTTGCCTACAATTTACTTTGCTGCATTATTTTATTGCATTTTTGCATCATTTTGTTTTGTATTTTTACTGTTCAGAAAGTAGGCATTTTATTCTCTTAGCCTTTATTTTCATTGAATCTACATAATGTAATCTTCAGTTTCTATCCAAAATTAAACTCAACTTCGGATATTTTTAACCTTAATACTTAACATCTGCAGTTTTATACCTCAATAATAATGTAGTACAAGGTTATATAGGCGATCCATAAAAACCTGAACCATTTCAATAGTTCATAACTTTTTAACCTATAATAACACACACGTGCAACTCTGGGAGAATATAATACATAATTAGTATATTACATTACACTATTTACATCTCAGATAAAATGTTGGAGGTATCCTCCCCCAGCATTTACAAATGTTTGCATCCGTCTCACCAAATTCTCTGAGAGTATCCTCGCCAATGTAACTTATTTCGGTTCGAATAGATTCCTTGAGAACATCAATTGTCCGTGGCCTATTCTTGTAACTCTATTTTTAGACACCCCCACAAGAAAAAATCCGTTGAAGTTAGGTCAGGGGATCTGTGGGGCTACAGACCTTTTGAAATTATTCGATTATCAAAGAAACTGGTTGCAAGTTTCATGGTGTCATTAGATGTATGGCACGTTGCTCCATCTTGCTGGAAATAACCTTCTCTCAATTCGATATGATCCAGCTGCTCTACAAATGTCTTGAAGATACCCATATAAACTTCAGTGTCTACAACCATATCATGTGTAGATAGATGCTGGTGGAGGACACTTCCAACATTTTCTCTGAGATGTAAATAGTGTAATGTAATCTTCGAATTGTGTATTATATTCTCCCAAAGTTGCACGAGTGTCCTATTATTGGTTGAAAAGTTATGACCTATTGAAATGGTTCAGATTTAAACGGATCGCATTGTATAACACCACATAGGTATTCAGTTTTGCAGCAATTCAAAATTTTAAATTAAAAATCCCAATTAAAACAATATTAGGCAAAACTGCTAAAGCAAAAACTAAACTGCACGTTTGAACTGCACGTTGTATTACTGTTAAATCTTCATTCTTTTATTGCCTTAGAGCATTCATTTTTCTATTATTTTATATATGAGTAATAATTACTGTACAAGTTGTGCAACACAACCAACAAGATGTTTCATTTTGAATAACTTTATTCTCATTAATTTAGAACTGGGTGTGACATTTCATTCTGTTATCATGCATCATTACAACTTCCCTTTGGAGATAGATATTACACATACAAGATGAGGTATTGTTGTGCTGCTCGAACGGTTACCATGGCTTTATCTTTGTTAATAGAAACCTCTCTGATAACGCACTGATTATTCTTGTAAGAGTGAGAGGGGAACTGCCATACTTCCCGGCCCTGAGCTATGCACCAATGAAAGCATCACTTCAGCCAATGGAATGTGCAGGGATCTCAAATGACAGATATATGTTCACTCCACGTGGAGTAATCAGTGCGTTATCTGAGAGATATCTATTACCAAAGATAAATCCAGCGCGATTTATATTTAAGGTAAATATTTCAGATACATTTTAAATTTTAATTGGAATGAACTACCTGCTTTTACTACAGTAAAACACACCTAAAGAGTAAAACATCTGGCCTGTACTTTGTTAATATTTATGTAAAAAATAATATCTTAGGCCTAAATTATAATTTTAAAACTGAACTAAAAGTCCCAATCGAAGCAAAAATTTAACTAAATAAATTCAGAGAAACGTCTCTTGTGCCAGTACTTTAGTAGATATCATTGATAAACATTTGTAAATTAAATCGATTTATTTCTTCGAATTTATTCTCGAGTAATAACGCAGAAAGTGTTTCAAAAATGTAATGTTTGTTTCAGTTTAGATGGCGACATATGTCCGGACCAGTCATTTTTCCAGATGATGAAGAATTATGTTATGATTTCATAAGTATATACTGTTATCTAAGTGGTAAAGATGTTGTAAGATGTCGTCTTAAAGCCATGCCCTCAACTTTTGCGATCGGTCGACACCGTTAAGCCAAAAAATAAATGGTACACAAAAATTGGTTTAGAAACTGATTGTCTTTCTGTACTGGATTCACTGTATGTGATTCACTTGTTTCTATCGTGAAAGATTCCAAATTCCAAGGCGCTCTACGGGTTGACGGAGTATAACCTCTTCTCCGTTAAGCCGCAGAACCTTCTTGCCGACGTCGACCGTCGCCTCATGGCTCCTGAGGGCATCCAGTACCAGAATCACCTCCTCAGCCACCTTCGCGACGAACACCCACAGACGCACGGCACTCCGTCCCAAGTTCAGCTCCAGCAGGGCCTCCTTCTCCACAGGCAAGGTGTCGCCCGATGCCGTGACAAGCTGGTATGGTCGGCTTGGCTTCCTTGTCGGCAAACCCTTCGCCACGTCAGGTCTGATGATGGTCACGGCCGCCTTTGCCTTTGCTGTAGTATCCTTTACGCTTTGAAACCGCCTTTTAAGACAGAAATACGGAATCTCAAATAATTCTGCATCATGGCGCTGGCTTCTGGCCTTTTTCATCCGCAATATTATGACTTTTTGCCTGCATAAGCATGATAAAGCGCGAACAGCCACATAGCCTCCAAAAGAATAGTTTAACTTATTAGACAATTAATGCTCAATAAATAAAAAAGTAATTAAATTACGCCAACCATTTCGTAAACTACACAGAATAAGCATGTCTCTCAGTGAATTATTGACTGGATGGCGTTGTAATAGTTACTGCTATATAGAAGTAGTAACTCTTCCTTAAGCACTTCCTGTTTGGCAGCGAGAGGAAAATATTCACCATCTGATCCTATTCAGCCTTAATAACATAGCTGGTGACATAGTTTCAATTAAAAGGCTTCTTTGGTTTTAAGACGTTTATTCTCATACAGAAAAACACAATGTTCTTTTCTTTATTTTCAAAATAAATATGAAAATAATAAATAACTTTAGATAACAAAGAAAATTAATATTTGATATACAAATTCTACAATTTACCTTTAGCCTCTTAGAGCAGAATGCTTTTTATTTTACTGTTCTATAGCAAATGTGAAATAATAACAAACCTTTAATTCACTCTTTCCCTACTAACCCTTTAGTAAACTATTCTTACAAGGACTTTTAGCTACTTTTGATATCTTTGACATTATACACTTTTTACACGACTACAGAAGAAAGTACTGATGTGTTGCATGACTTTCTCTGTTCTTCATTTTCCACAAACGATTCTTTAAAGAACTTATTCTTATATCTACTTCAAGTCAAGAGTGATAATTACGTAGAAATGATTTTATTATACCTACATTTTATATAGATTCAATGCTAACAGGAGGACACTTTAGGTGTAAGCATTGTCAAATCTTTTGAGAGCTGTTTTCCTTTCACGATAGGAGGAGAAAAAATGAATGACTACGTATTTGGAAAAGATATAAGTAGCTTAAAATTGAAACCAACAGTAAATATATTTAAAATTCTAACCTATGGTTGCCTAAGTCGTGGGATCAAACCCAGCAGAGGGTGTTGTATTTTTTCTGATGGAGGTTTTGCTTAGTAATAAATTAATTAATAATGAATTCATAAATAAATTCCAACAAATTTGTGGAACATTAAAGAAAACTCTACAAAATAAGTCGAGAAAGGAAACAAAATTGAAATTTTATAAGATGATAGCGATTCCAGATTTATTATTTAGAAGTAAATATTAAATCCTCAAGTAGGGGGATAGAAGTAAGATAGAAGTGAAACGCTGTACAAAAAGAGATCTTATTAGAAATGCAGATATACGTGATGAATTGAAAATATTTGATTTAACGAAAAGATTGAAGAAAATAGAAATAATAAGAGAAACACATAGAAAGAATGAACATAGAATATCCAAGACTGTGTAGAGTTATAAAACCTCAAGGAAAAAGAGATGTTGGTCGCCCGAGGAAGAGATGGGACGGAGCAGGCCATTAGCCAAATCCCAGGATTGCAGAGGAAGAAATTTTTCCTTAGCATGTTTCCCTTTGGAAGCAAAGTAAAGCCAGTGTCTTATTTTTACGGTTCGTGAAGAACTTGAAGCCTAATAGAGCGAGAGAGACCTCTGAGCAAAATTAAGCAGTATTTTTACGTACAACGTAGAATGGGACCTGAGAAACACAGCACTTAAAAAGCATACACAAATAAAACTCAATTATTAGTTACCATATTCACATTTTTTTATTAACATTTTGTCCATCAATTATACTTCATGAGTTATGCAATAGTCATTCAGATTGAAGAGGAGTAGAGTGGGTGTTCTCAGAAAATTCAAATATACATTTCATTTGTCAGGAAAAGAACTTAAACATGTGGTAATCAAAACCATTTGAGCTACTTTTCAGAAAATTAACATTCTGAAAACTTCTGTTTCAAACCTTGGAAGATGCTGAACTTGATACAGAGAGTCTCAAAATGTATATTTCTGATGAAATTTCAGTATCAGAATTGTTGGGTGAAACATAGTATCTACAAGATCCACTTACTATGGGTAGCATAGAAGGTAAAAATGAACGTGAATGACAAAATACCCTGTGCTGTGAACATAGCATCTGCTAATGCTTCCGATGTTCTCCAAATCGACCTCGGTCTCTCTATATATGTGTGACTTATAGATATTTTGAGGAAAGAAAGGTAATAGCATGGTTAAGAGCAGGGATATGGAGATTAAGAGGTCGAAGAAATGGATACCCGCATGACGAGTGCCCATTTTGTGGGGACAAAGAGGATATAGAACATATACTGTTTGATTATAAGGAAACTGAGTTGTGGAGGAAAGAATGTCAAATACTAAAGATGAATAAGAGAATCAACTTAATCAAGGTTTTAAACAAAAATTATAAAAACATAAGGCAGTTTTTAAGTAAGGTAAAAAAACAAGTGGATATGGACTGTAAAAAGAGGGAAGGAATAATAGGTGAATATTCTGTAATAACACATATTGTAGCACGTCTGTAAATATACTTAAGGCAGTGCACTGTGTAGCAGTGGCCTGGGCCAAAATACAGGGCAGTCTGAAAATTGTAAAAGCTTAGTACCTCAATAAATATCAAATCATATAGACATTTTAATTCTCTAACTTAAGCACTTTCTTCACTACTAATATTACTAATGTTTTGTGGAGCTTCTTTCTAATCTCATGGAGCATAGGTAGCCTACTTTGCAATTCGCTCTCAGTTGACCTAGAACGCAAAGCAAGTTCTGTGAATGGAATTTGTCTCCAGGATCCTGTTTTCGTCATCTGGTAGGGCACAATGACACCACGCGGCGGAGGCGTTGACTAACGAATATTTGCTTATACTGGAAAGGTTATGTGGTGCAAGATGCTGCATACAAGCCTTTGCTCCAAAGCTATCGTGCAAGTCTTAAAGAGATGTCACCATTGCCTAGAAACACCGGACAGGAAATTCCCCTGACTGGACATCATCTATGGGCAATGCAAACATCTCTGAAAGGAGGGTACTTCCTGCATTCTCGCTGTTTCCTTTATTGAATTTACGCAAAAATCTAAGCAGACGAAAAGTATGTTATAATCCGTTTCACTTTTTCTACCCGTTACATTGCAGATAGAGAAGATATTACATTTCCAACCTAAAAATTTGATATTAAGATTTCATAGGAAATTTATGTTTTCAGATCTCCTAAATTAAAAATAGTATGTATAAATAGTACGTATAGCTCAAAAGAAACATCGGATACATACCAATCTTGTATTTAAATTCACTACATCACTAAGATGCAACAAGAACGTTTTCAAAAATGTCATCCCATCCAAACTACTCTTTGCATAAAACTGTTTTCGTTTTAAGTTTTTGATTTGTGAAAAATGGCTCTAGTTATTTTTATTAGAAACTATGTAATGTATTATATAACATACACAGCTGATGGTATTATATGTTGTTTACTTAGATATATGATGTTAAAGTAATATTATGGTATTTTGTGTCATCGTAGTAAGCAAATGTAAATAAAGTAAATAAATAAAATTAAAATAAATTTAAATGAAAAGCAAATATCTTACTTGGTTTCGTGAACAGCTTCAATCCCTCTTTCACATAAGTAAGTTTATAAAATATTCCATAACCAGTAATCTTGAACGATATACGTAAACATAATGCACATAATGAACATTTCTTTAAAACACACAATCTATTCCAAATAACATTTTTCTGGCGTCAGTCCTTTATATAAAGTATTTTCTTTTGTATATTAACATTTTTTATAAATTCTGGGTCCAATAAACTTTGAAAAGTTAAATGGTTACTGCTTTTTAGCTCATAATTCATATATACCGAATTGCTTAATGAATAGTTGAAAACGTTCTTGCGTACAAAGCTTTTAATGTCTGGATTTTTACATAATTATTGTGATTAACACGAAGCGGACAAAACTTATATTTCTATGAATAATATGTACAAATATATAACTAATATTTAATACCAAAACTATTGCGATATAGTAACGTCAATAAAATGAAACCTTCAAAATTACATTAAAATAATAAATTAGCACCAAAGCATGTCGTATATAGTTCTCTTAAAGCTTAAGTTGTAGAATAGCAATAAGCTATTTAACTGAGAAAAATAAATATTCTAAATGTTGATATATCTAAATTTATTCATATAAACATTTATATTTTGTGTCGAATAGCTAGGAGTATTTTAATAAACTGTAAACGTATTTAAATTTTCAGATAATTTAGCACATAATTTATCGAAGGTTCAAATATATAATCAATAGAAGGTGGCTTACAGTGGTATGTACAATAAAATCTGCAAGTTAATGTGATATTCTTTTTTCGTAAAATAAATCTTAGCTGTTAAAGGTTGATTACCCCTAAAAAGAAGTCCATAATCAACATGAGAATAAACGTAAGCGTACCAGACATTCATTAATAACATAATAGCTAAAACTTTTCAACAAAATAGACCTGTGATTGTTTTTAAGTGTAATTATTATTGAAATGATTATATCTATTAAGAGATGTGCTAGGCATCAGACTATGCTGTATTATGACGTGTATTTCTTAAAACTAAACTGGCCAGATAAATGGCATTCAAAGAGGAAGCAATAAAAATGTCAACTGTGTGGCATGCAATCTCTAGTACCTTGTGTCAAGAGACAGGAGTTTCTAAAACCACCGGCTCTCACCAGATGCATGTGTTCAGGGAACTACCGTCATAGTCACTGGATTGCATTTCCAGTTACTAATAGAGACTGGATGTTAAACCCAAAATTCTCAAAGTTGAAGGCAAAGCGGCACTAAAATTTGTGAAAATAGCAATTATTTTTAAACTCTTGTGATAGCTTTTAAAACTTATATTTTGCAATATCACTTTACGGATATCTGACGAAAATAGTCACGAAATCGTTCATAAATGTATTCAGTTTTATGTTGACATTTAAATTGTCACCTGAATGTTCTGTATTCCAGTCGGAGCTCTTAGCAATTAAAGAAGCTACAAAATGGTGTACTGTTAATGGGAAAAGTGCCCGTATTCTTAGTGATTCACAATCAGCTCTACTCACTATTAATGATAAATACAATTTAAATTCATTAGCACATGAAATCAGAACCTTGCTTCAAAACCATCCAGGACATATTTGCATGGGATGGGTTAAAGGACACAGTGGAATTTTAGGTAACGAGAGAGCTGATTGCTTGGCTAAGAAGGCTGCAGAATCCAATCTTCCTGTGACATACTCTTTATGTCCTATTTCTAATGTAAGGAGAATAATACATCAACATATTCTTGAAGAATGGAACCAACAATGGCTAACAACTCAAAATGGAAGTTTAACAAAAACATTATTTTTCCCTAGTGTATATGACAGAGGAAAATGTGAAACTCTTGTACCAAATTTTGTTTTGACACAATTTTTAAGTGGGCATGGTAAATTTGGTGAATACTTATCACGCTTTCACTTAACATCCAACCCCGAGTGCATGTATGGTGAAGAATTTCAAACTGTGGTTCATCTCCTTTTCTGTTGTCCCATTTTGTGGAGAGAAAAACAAGAATTGATATTCAAGCTAGACTCTCTAGGAACTGAATTTTCTGCTCCGCTCACATCTTTGCCAATGAAGCCACAACAGTAGATATAAGTACTTCATGATGTTTATAAACTCAGTGTATAAACGTCTGAAATAGTTTAAATCAATATGCATCAGATTAAAACATCATTTCTTCCTTCTAGTATTTAAAATATGTTTGTTAAAATTGTATAGTTTTATGCATCAACTCTAACCCTAATATACCACTGTGTAAAATAGGGTTCAATAAATCTGGATAAAAGAATATGTTGACATGGTAAAATTACATAAGAAATAATGGAATGCTATCGCTTTATTTGCACAACACACAATTCTTCGATGGATGAGAACAATTAACTGAGATTAAGCAAGTCAACAATATTCTCCGTTCATTTTGTACCCCAGCATTCACACATAATTACAGTTACAGAATAGCTGAAGAATCATATGGGTTTTTCCTAAAGGAAAAAAAATAGCTGAAGAAGGTTTGGATGCATTAATTATGTTGTTTGCTGCACGTTTAATACAAATGGATAATGACTATGTTTGCCCATAAAGCCATTCCCACCATAGTCTTGCCTTCCACAGCCTTAAATGCACTTCCAGGAACTAGTATTGTATCGACAAAGCTTGGGGTAAATACAAAATAAAGTTTTATGATATGGAATGAAAGCAAGGTATAACAAATTCATAAAATATTGGCCAGTGGGTAATTTTCAATATAATAATAAAGATATTTTAGAAAATCAGAAAAATAGACGTTGATGAAAATGGACAAAAATAGGCAACACTATCTACAGGCTGTTACAAAAAGGTACGGCCAAACTTTCAGGAAACATTCCTCGCACACAAAGAAAGAAAATATGTTATGCGGACATGTGTCCGGAAACGCTTAATTTCCATGTTAGAGCTCATTTTATTACTTCTCTTCAAATCACATTAATCATGGAATGGAAACACACGACAACAGAACGTACCAGCGTGACTTCAAACACTTTATTACAGGAAATGTTCAAAATGTCCTCCGTTAGCGAGGTTACATGCATCCATCCTCCGTCGCATGGAGTCCCTGATGCGCTGATGCAGCCCTGGAGAATGGCGTATTGTATCACAGCCGTCCACAATACGAGTACGAAGAGTCTCTACATTTGGTACCTGGGTTGTGTAGACAAGAGCTTTCAAATGCCCCCATAAATGAAAGTCAAGAGGGTTGAGGTCAGGAGAGCGTGGAGGCCATGGAATTGGTCCGCCTCTACCAATCTATTGGTCACCGAATCTGTTGTTGAGAAGCGTACGAACACTTCCACTGAAATGTGCAGGAGTTCCATCGTGCATGAACCACAATGGGGTATTTTGACAATTGTCTGCACGAATGATTTCAATTTACATTTTAAGAGAAATACTAAAATGAGCTCTAACATGGAAATTTAGCGTTTCCGGTCACATGTCCACATAACATATTTTCTTTCTTTGTGTGTGGGGAATGTTTCCTGAAAGTTTGGCCGTACCTTTTTGTAACACTCTGTATAGATTACCTACACAACCCCAATACAGCGATATTACCTTATATTAAGTTATTTTTATATCTGTAATAAGAAAACATATGCACGTTATCTAGCATTCGTCTCTGCTAATAAATACCATAAAACTTCACACAAAACACCGGAATAGGGGACATTACCAACCATTGCAACAGCGATATTAGATAAGAGTTGTTAAGAAGGTAAAGATTATTACTTCCTTATCAACGCCCACTGTTACCTGTTTGCAGGTTTGACATAATAAAGGAATTAACAGTTTAATAAGATAATATTTAGCTTAATTCGCAATATGAATCATGAACATATAACCCTGTGCAAGATTAACTGGTGCAAATAACTTCGTATACCTAGTTAACTTCAAAGATAACCCTTATTCCTGTAGGGATTCTCAAACAACCTAACAAAATTGCTTTAACTGTGTGTGGTTTCTTTTTTCATTAAAATAAGTTTAGTTTCCTTTACTGTACTTCAATTTTACATTGAAAATCAGATACTTCACTCTTGCCACGTAGAACTGCCCTGTGGCAAACTTTTTCTTGTGCGTTTATTCTGCTTCTCACAAAGAAAGTGGCATTCACTTTCCTTCCCAGCCGGCTTCTAGCAGCATATACTTGACCTCAAGTTCAGTGCAAGTCTTTGGCCAGGGCAGACATGTCTATGGACACCCATGTCTCCGTGAAAGAACGGAATATGTGTATCACCCATAACGATGTTATCTTTCTTCTGAGTGTAAGTACCGGTTTGTTCGTGCTAGATTTCCTAGCAACTGACGGTAAGACTTACTAAATGTGTCATGTCTTCGCTAGTTTAATGTTGAAATTGGAACCTTCAACTCTATTTATTATGAAACATTTATTGTCAACATCATCGTTCAAAACAGAAGACAACATTTTGGAAATCTTGAATTTCTGGGCCCTTGCTGGATCTTTCCCAGAAAGAAAAGTGATAAGAAACTCCAAAGCAGTTGATGCCTAAAGTACAGGTGGCTTAGAGGTTTAGTCTTAAGAAAATGCGTTTTCGTTACTAATGCGATGAAAAACCAAGAGAGCCAGTAAAAGTCTCTGAAGATAAAACTATGATGCACACCTGGGCAGAAGATCGTGTTTAAAATGTATAATGAAACAATAAAGAGTAAACTTTAATAGGATATTCAACATAAGCAAGGCCCGCCTTGGTAGCGTAGATGGAGGCGAGTCTGTCTCACGTTCAAGAGGTCCCTAGTTCGAATCTCGGTCAGGATGAGTTACCTGGATAAGGTTTTTCCAGGGTTTTGCCTTATCTTGAAACACGAATGTGGGGTAACTCTAAGCTCTAAGGACCCTGGGCTCATTTGAGCACCATTTCACCCATTTCACTCATCGTACTCGGGCCCAAATGACCTCGCTGCCGACGGGCTCTAAAACACCAATCACTCACTCACTCACTCATTCATCCTATGATATAACTTAACGTTCGAGGACGTAAAATGGAGAAAAAAATACATAAGCATGCATTCGTTGTGAGAAAGTCAATCCAAAATTTCGACGTAGGTCGCATTGTTGTAACCAACAAATTGAGTTGTGGAAGCGTAGAGTCAGACTGAAAAATTCAATGTCATAGCCGAGATTTGAACTACGGATCTTAAATTTTTCGTCCAGCCACTCTACCATTGAGCTACTATGGCCAACGTGCCTATATGACATTAAATTCTCCAACTGACTCGTATTTTCCAGGTAAACCACTTAGGAGTTCTCATAAAGACATGGGACAACTACCTTAATGGTGACTTACAACGTGTAAGTACTTTAAGGCCCGGGCTTCATAGTTAACCACTATTAGGTCAATTAATCGGAAACCAGGAGATCCGTGGTTCAAATCCCGGCTTTGGCATTGAATTTTTCAGTCTGACTCTACGTTTCCACAATTTAGCCTACACACGGCCAGTGTGAAAGAACAATTAATTTCCAACAAATTGAGTTGTTTCCGTGGTAGAGTTGTAATGCACAAGAATATGAGACAGCAATTAACTATTAAAAATCCATAATATATTTCAGACAAACGCTCGTAGACACAAAATTATATCACCTAAGTTAACGTAATCTAGAAAGTTTTAAAAGCGCTGCGGCGAATATTTTGAATATTACGGTTAACGAAATACAAATGTTAGGGTTTCCTGGCTATAAAAAAAAATCAGCCGTGAATTTGGAGTTAATTCAAATTGCATTAAATTCTCAAATCGTCAACTGAAATAGAGATTATTTAACCTAAAGTTCTTGAATATTTTATTTGTTTTATTACATATAATAAGTACTGCATTCTACTAAAAATGATATGAAATTTCACCAAAAATTAGTGTTTTGAATAATAATAATAATAAATAGAATAAAAAATAGAGAATGTCTACGTTTTTATGAATAAAATAGCTCAAAACTAAAATACGAAGATTTTCAAGAGACTCCCCCACGCCAGACTGCCTTTTATATGTAATATTTTTTTTGAAAATTGTTATTTTCTCAAAAGTAACTAATAATTTTTAGTAAAATACCATATGTTTAAGGTATTTTAATGACAAATGAAATCTTGAATTTTCTGTAAATCTCCTCAAAATTCTTTGTCATTCTTAGTGACTTTTGCACAACTGGTAAACCGTAAGAGCTAGACAAAGATCCTACTACACAAAAAGTATATCTGATTAAAACACAAAATTTATGTAAATACATTTTTAATGGAGTGAACGATTATGGAGATATCCCTTGTTATTTGCATAAGTTTTCCAACACTTACACGAGATAGTGACTTTAAATACTGCTTAAGTCTACTATATTCCCCTGTTCCTATTGTACCTACAAGGAAATATGTAACAAAACAATTTATCCGCCACCATAAGAAAAAACACATCATTAAGTGATACTTTTGTTACTGAAAAAGTAGGCCTTTTAGTGTTAGACATGAATAATCTCTGTAAAAGAGTTGAATGATCTCTACCGGAGTCAGTATAGCACCTCAAGCAGAAGAATAAGGTTCAAATTTGTGAGAAAAACACATATTCTTCAAGAGCATCTACTCTAATAGACACCTAATTGACATCTAGTATCAAAGACATTATATTATATCTCTTTGGCTATCGATTACTTGTAGATGACTTAGTCCGATGTTCAATTTTTCTTTAGTTATCTCAAAAACAAGAAACATACGATATCTACAGTGTACAGAATATGTGTTATTATTCTGGTTTCGATTTTTTTCTTAGGTAACGGATAAAATTGCGTCTGGGACTAGATCGGTTTGATGTTTATCATACTCTTGAAATTTAAGTCCTCAGACGTTAAACTTTTTCACTCGCTAATAAACATCAACTTAACTCTTAAGTCACATAAGTAACTTAGAAAATCATATGAGCACAACACATAAAAATGTTTAACAAAACATAACGAAAATGTTTCCATGCAAAGAAGTGATTGGAATGGGAAGAACTTTGTGAAAATCGTTGCCTTTTAACGTTAGATTGACATTTAGTGCTATCCATTTTTTCGTTCGTACTAGGATATTTTTGGGCGCAGCGGAGCGGAGTCATTACTATTTCAAAGATGCGGTAGGAAGAAATATATATAAAATTTAAACAATTTACTTATTACATCAGATGGTGTAATGAACTACTCTCTGTAGTAAACTGTCTTATATAACACAGATGCCAGGTGATTCAGTCTCGCCCAGCAAATACAACCATGTAACCAGCAGATTACAGAGGACAGACCTGTGGCATATCTGCCGGTAAGTTACATAAACTCTGAAGTACTGGATATAACTTAACAAAGCAGATTGTTAGTCTGTGGATCCTGGACCTGACTCCTGCAGCCTACGTTCACTAATATGACCGACCA
Organism: Mantis religiosa; assembly: GCA_030765055.1. Classification (NCBI taxonomy): domain Eukaryota; kingdom Metazoa; phylum Arthropoda; class Insecta; order Mantodea; family Mantidae; genus Mantis; species Mantis religiosa. Next base: position 54,977,067 of record CM060949.1, read on the forward strand.
GCATCTTTACTTTTTCTAATCCCTGCGTGCTTAGTAGGTTAAGAAGTTATTACACTCCACCCCAAGTTTTGATATCGAGATCACATATGTGGCCCTCTAAACATAAAGAGCTTTTAGAAAATTGTCCCTCTGAGTCTTTCTGTGCATGTGTTTATATATTATGGTTGAGGTCGCTCAATTACAAGGTCATCATAAGCCTGTGAATCAGTGTTTATGCGTGTCTGCATCATTTCTGCCAAAGATGTGATTTTCAAGAAAATCTCCAGGAAGACTTTTACCCCAAATTACCCTTTACATGAAATATTATTAGAAATTCTTGATTATCTAAAACGAATCCTCTGTTTTGAGTAACGTTCCATTTGTTTTAGATATATACATAAGAAATAAAAGGTATATCTTTAACTTTCTGGATACAGCCCGTAAAGACCGGAAGGAATTTTGTATAATTTTATATAAAACAAAATCTGATGAGCTACATTCAAATGATTTTTTTCTTGAAAACCTTCAAAACATTTGATGTGTAGGCAAATATATAATATGTATATAGAGTATATACCTGGGACTTAGCATATGCTATACACTAAATTTCTTGATAGAAACATATTTTAAAATGTTATTTTGGGGGGAGGGGATTTACGATGCCGCTTTATACGTTATCAAGAATCGGGGGTTTTAGATTACTTTGTTTACAGTTTTATCATATGGATAGATGATAAATAACTGGAAATCACTCGTTATCTTCTGGAAATGTAACTAAGTTTTTAAGAAGAGTATCATTTCTGCAGAAGAGAGTGAATCAGAGCAAAAATTAGAGAACCCCGGTATGAAAGTACGTCAGAGAGAGAAAGGAACAATTAATCGCAGTTCCCTGGGCATTACTGCAGGTCAGGGTCAATGAAGTTTGTTTCCAAGATCCATGTGTCCGGAATTGTCACGCAAGCGAGGATGACGGTTACTTCATAGAGTCAACACACGATAAGGAACCCTGGTTACGTCTGCACGCCTCAATGAAGCCTAGTTCATGAATGGGCTAGAAGACATCGTAGAGGGGGGAGGGGCGTTATTAGGAAGAGGCGGCATTCTGTGGTTAAACTGTGACGTAAGGCAGCGTCATCGATGTCTGACGAAGAAGTGGGAATTTCGTGTTCTTTACAAGCTCAGATTTGTTTGCTGTCCTCACCCCCACTTCTTCCGGGCTAGATTCAGGATAAAAGTAGTAGGTGAGACAGCAAACGTATCAGATATCAACGGGCTGTCACCCGCAACGGTCATAAGGATACTTAGGGATAATTAACATCTACACAGTCATCATGGTTGCATTATCGTTCGTAACAGGTAACTAACTACCTATCTCTCTTGAACTTGCGTCATCTTAGACAGTAACACCGGAGATTATTATCATTATTATTATTAATTATTTATTATTATATTATTATCATCATCATCATTATTATTAGTATTATTATTATTATTATTATTATTATTATTATTATTATTATTATTATTATTATTATTATTATTATTATTATTATTATTATTATTATTATTATTATTATTATTATTATTATTATTATTATTATTATTATTATTATTATTATTATTATTATTATTATTATTATTATTATTATTATTATTATTATTATTATTATTATTATTATTATTATTATTATTATTATTATTATTATTATTATTATTATTATTATTAAATTGTTGTCATCATTTTAATCGCTTCTTTAAGTTTTTATTTATTAAAAAGTATATTTTTTAAATCTGGGTCATTTGAATGTGATCAAAACATTTAGGTACTAACATCGTCTAGTTCCGGGTTCGCATTTATCTTACTGAATTTAAATTGCATTTATTATATAAAGCTAAATTCACTATTATTATAGTTATTAATGGGACCCTTGAACATGTTTGAACTGGTAACTTACTAGTTACGACTTGACATTTATCTTACTAAATTTAAGTTGTATTAATTATATAAAACTTAATTCACTGTTATTATTTTTGTTGCAAATGAACGAAGTTATTATAATTACCACCCTTGTTGCCATATCATATCTATTTATATTTTAATTGAAGTTACTAACTCTTTAACAGTTAAACTTACATTGACAGTTCTCCTTATCCGTTTTTAAATGTCACTTCTTCTACAAGTTATCTATAATATGAAAGGAACTACTATATTCCATTCAAAAGTGCATTGATACAGCCCCAGCCTAAAATAGCCTTTACTTGGTGAACTTTCACCAATGCGGCGGCATTACAGTATGTGTACTTACCTTTCCCGCCCGAGCACATTAGTAAACAACAGCTGACACGCGGACCGCTCTATCGTTTTCCGTATTTTATATGCAAGGAACTCCATATTATTTGCTTGTATAGATTATATATAATCAAAAGTTTTATATAAAATGTATGAAAGATTATGTTAAAGAAAGCCAGGTACACTTTGGGTTTCTGTTAATTTATTACTCCTTAATTTTATTTTGTTATCTGCACATTTGCAGACTGAAAATACAAGAATAGTTGGAGTATTTTAAAAATATATGAGTTTATTTTTAAAGTACAGATGATGTCTATATATATAATATATTATTCTTGTTTATGGAGAACAATGAACGCACAAAATTTCAAATCCACATACCCAGCAATTCACAAAACTTGTCATAGAGAACGCTCAACTCTTATCGTGCCATTGTAATATTTTTAACATCTTCTGAGGCTTTTATTTTCATGGAATTATATCACATATTTTAATTATATATAATTTGATATTAATTTCATCCTCTAAATTAATTTTTCTGATGAGAAACACAATCTTTCTTCTCTCCAATATGGTAGAAGTATTTCAGAAGTGACACATTTTAGCCCAAAATTCTTAAAGTGCCTCTTTTAGTAGGATTTTTGCAAGAAGCTTCTTTAAATTCAACAAATTACTATAACATTTCCAGAAATGACATTTTTAAAGCACGTTTTTGAGGTTTTAAGACATTTCTACAAATACCGTCGTTATCTTTGCAGAACTTTCGCTCATCACTTTGCTGCTAATAGCAATGGAAAGGTGTTCAGCAAGAAGTGCACCTTCCAGGTTACCGTGGATACACCCTTGTGGAATGCACCTCCCTCCTGCCAAGAAGGAACCTTCGCTACGTAAATATGAACAAGCCGTGGATTCCGTCAAGACACAGATCGGCATCTCGCATTCACTGTTTGAAACAGAAAACGAGAATATCGAATTTGTGTACTCCAAGGTAAGATATCGATATTAATTTTCAATTATTTTACTCTTTCCTTATAAGTTTTTAATTTTCCTTCGTTTAATAGTTCTTTGTTTTTCTTTGTTCTTTTTATTTTCTCTTTTATTTTCTAAACTCATATTAGTTATTTAAAAATATAAATTCATGTGTGTTTCTTGTATTTGAAGACAAAATGCTTCATTTAAAATTCAAATAATAATAATAAACCCAGTAACATTTAAAATACCTTCTTAATTATACCACATTACTAGTTTATAAAGTATTATAATCTCAAAAGAACAGCATTGGGGTTAAGATGTTTCTAATAATGAAGGTGATATTGCCCATTTTTAAAAAGTGTTGGCAGTGATACCTTTTCAATAAATAATCACTTATTTTTTATTGGAAGCAAAAGAACTACTTGGTTATTTTATAAATATCTTATTGAGTTATCAGTTATTAACTTTGCCACTTACCTCTATCTCTTCTTATTTTACAGATTATGAATGTGTTTGATCAAGAATACAGCTACGAATGGTTACCAAAGAAACTACTTGCTTGGTATGACGAGGAAGTTCATGGCCTTCCGCATCTTCCACTTCGAGTAAGTGTTTTTAACCACAATTCTTCCGTTTCGCGCTTAGCGGTTTGTTTGAAAGATAAGAGGGAAACCAAATGACGATCTAATTCGCATTTAGCAAGAAAACAAACGGCAGCAGAGAAGCAAGAATTAATATAGATTATTCGGCTGTTCGACACAGTCTGGTAAAGCACCTAATGGTACAATTAAATTTTACAGAGAAATAATGGAGTCAAAATAGTACGTATATCCGTTAATGCTGACATGTGAGTTAATAGTATTTTATTGAAGTAAATTATTTAATAACTGTTTACTGGGTGACACTACTTATACTAGATAATTTTATGGCAGCCTTAATTTAAGCTATGCATTTTCAAATGATAGTTGTGAAAGACATTTGTAAAATAAGTAAAAGCAAGCATTCAAATGTAAATATATCTATAGTAAGCACACATTAAATGTAAAAGCTTACAGTTAAGACGTAAAAACCTTATAATTCCAATAATATTTGACTATTAAAATACCACATTGTATGCCAATCTTCTCATTGAATAAATAGCATTATTTTGTTTTCTTCAGATGGAGCAAATACTGCCAGAGTTGCACACTTCTCTACAGAACTTCGCTGTTGCCTTTCTGGAAATAAAAGATTTTGAAGTATGGGAGGCTAATACCGACGAAGTGAAAACTACTCGAAATGACGTCATCACAAAGCTGACAGTCTTCCTCTTACAGGTATGTTCAAAAATCTACTGATTTGTCACAGTGATGATTTTTTTAAAACGGCTAAACCGTTTAAATGCGTATTCAAAACGCAGCTTACTTACAAAAGATAACTTCTTATCAAAACCTACGCAGATATTCACACTTTATGAAAGCGATTATCAAGGATGTATTCATCCAAATAAAAGCCTCAAGGTAATAACGGAGCATATCTCTGCAAAATTTCCTTTACTGATAACAATATTTATTTTCTATTTTTACCTCACATTTAACACTAAGCCATTGCATTTGAACATTCTTATGGCCTAACCGAACTATAAAAGTGCAATCTTTAAGCAATGCAAAATATGTTAATTAAGGTGCACTTCAGTATTAAAATAAGTCATGTGTACCTTTTAGTTGTTTCAACAATTTTTGTAGAGTTATTTATCCTTATATAACCTGAAAACCTATATAAATATTACATATATCCTTAAAAGGAAATGTAAGTTTTTAAACTCTACATGGATTGTTCTACAAACCTTTTATTTGCCTAAGTAAAATGTTAAGCCATGTAAGCCATGGTTTTACATTTTCGTGTGTAAGGCCTTGGTAGTCTGTATAACATATTTTATAAATGTCCATATATACGAAATGAAATATATATTATTACTATAAACTATATGATAAACTCCCCGAAAATTAAACTTGTGCACAGTGTCAAAAAATATAGCTGTGTCCATTTTTAAATTTGTTACTGAATTCTTAAAATGAAATGAAATGTGTAGTGTTTAACGCCCGCTGTTACTACATAAGGCACCGCAGGCTGTGACACTGATGATACATGAGATGAAGATGGAGCACCGGTGGAATGAGATGGCGGGGGAAACCGGAGGTCCCGGAGAAAACCCGCCCCAGTGCCGTGTTGTCCATCACAAATCTCACTTTGCGGTCGTCTGGAATCGAACCCGAGCCAAGCGGTCTAACCACTGAGCCACGGCGCGGCCCTGAATTCTTAAGTTCAACTCCCATGCATTAATTAGGAACCAGTAAATATTATACAGTATACCACAGCAAAGAAAGTCCCCGGGGTCTGAGACGCAGGGGAATTGGAAAAGTTCCAAACACTCTACCTGGATAGGTTTATGACACCCCAAGACAGTTCATTTGCATGCCATTTAAAAACATACTGACGTCTTTTGTGAATAAATTTTATTGGTTTTAGTGTACAGAGTGAACAGGGCACGTGTTTTATTTAACTGTTCTACTCCTTGTGTAGAATGCGTTCTCTGGCACACACATTTGCCAGATAAGGATGGCACTGGCTGGCCCATTCCTTTCAGACACACTTTGTGTTGGTGGACAGTACTATAATTTCTCTTTCCAATTTTAAGGAGATATTTGCCATAATTGCTGCGTCAGGTATTTATATTGAGCCTAGCCGGAAGCCGCATTTTGAAAAACCTTCATTATTAAAGTTAAAATTAGATCCATTTTGAAAGAGTTGTTTATTAAATCGCAACGATAATTTAGCTGCACAGTTCGTTCATATCGCTGGTCGAGAAACAATTGTCAATTTACAGCACCAACAGCTTAGTGGCTTTTGTCGTCTAAAAGGACATTGTGTAGCTTATAAGCCTCCTTCGGCTCCTAAATAAATTGATATGTAAGTGTATACAACAGTAGTGACCAACATCTTCTCTAATGAACTAATGATGTCAGCTTGTCACTTCACTCTTTTGTGCATGAAGCATTTCCCTTCACCCACTCAGGGAATAAAGAATCGGTCCCATAAATGCATCACTAATCAGCAAAAACTAGGTGGAGGCAAATCTGCCCTCCCCTCTTTCGCATACGGTTGGACATAATGATGCCGTGAAAGCTACAATCACTTCCTTGTTATGCCTAATAAGCGTGTTAATACACTACACCAGTAAACTCAACGGATTATTTATGTTTACCTTGGCCTTTCCCCCCAAGTATAAATATGAAACTAAAAATTGAGCACGTAAAGCTTCATTTATAACAATTATTGATTAATGTTTTCTTCCTTTACAGTTGCTGTGCGAAGTGGAATCAGCAATGTCCAACTTAAGGATGGAGATACCTCCTGCAGCTAACATTGACCTGGTGAGATCCGAAAGCACCTGGACTTCCAACCCCGATCAGACAATCGCACTTGTCCAGGAGTGGGGCGTCGTCTCATCCTACAGGAGATTCATCGAGGAATGGTCACAAGTGATGTCCAAAATACACGTGATGTCTAAAATGCACAAAAAGAAATCCAGGAGAGGTAATTAAATTCGTACTACGAAGGAGAGGCAACAAATGTGATTTTTGACGTGACAAGAACTCTTATAAGTGAGAAAGCGTTCCCAAAACAGATCTCAGCTCCATAGAAAAACATTTCAATTTTAGAGTTAAGGATTTTAATTTATTACTTATATTGTATACTATGTATACTTAAAGAAATGTGCCTATTGTGTTAGGGACGAGGCAATATTTTCGTGATATATTTATAACTAATATTTATTTGGACCAGTTACTTCAACGAAATGGTTTATAAAGACAACAGTGCAAACAATCACTACTACGTGACAATACTAGTGGCCAGACTTGGAAGATAAAATACCAGAATTCAGCAATTTTGGATAGTAACCATATGAAACTTACTTTGTTGTTAACTATGTGTACACGAATGTGCATAAACACTGTAATATTTATAAGCTAAATCAGTAGTCAGAATTTACTGAATGTTAACGAAAATGAAGTCTTGTTATAATACAGGATATAAATCTATACTAGTTTATCTATGCTGTACATTGTGTCATCTAAATGAAGCACCAATTCTGTTCACTAGCAGAGATATTTATTTTACAGAAAATTGCCACTGTTGTCTTAATAAGCCGAGTGTTTTAAAACAGGGGTTTAAACCAATTAAACGTTCAAATTGTGTAAGTTATTTTTCGTCCTGCATTTTAACTCCAATTTCAACAAACAAGTTCCAGAACGGAATTTTAATACGTTATTAGTTGAATCTGTGCATCAGTTTGCTGTAACTGGTCTGTAATACTGCCATTGTAAATATAATATATTTTGTAAGACTGAAGATTTAAAAGTATTTTTATAGATACTTTATGAAGTTGCATTCAGATCAAAGTAAATAAGTGCGGTGTAACCGCTATGTTAATGTTATGTAAAATGATCATTTTATCATTTGGTTCCTATAGTGGTTGAGAGAGTTGAATGTAGATAAAAGTTGCTGATATGATTCGCTGAATGATGTATTATCAGTATTATTGTTATTTATTATGTATCAACTTCATAAGTTATTACATATTTATTACAGTCTCACGCAACATTTATCAACACGTAATTTCTTAATTCTAATTTATTAACATGTATTTTAATTTATTTTAAATAAGGCTGTTAAGGTTTTCTCGAATCTTTAAACTCGTAATTTATTAACACTACTTTAGTTAACAGAAACATTTACATTTTTATACCAATCTATTATGTATGTTCTGTGAACATATAAACTGTTGATACACGTTCAATTTTAATAACGTGTTAAAAGATAATGTAAAATAATTGTAAATACTCTTAATTTATTGATAAACTATCTCTCAGAATAATTCCAGTATTATCAAAGTTAAGATTCATATTTAACTGAATGTTAATTATAAAGATGTATTTAATTATTTATTTATTTATTTAAAATTGTAAATTAGCTCACAAAAGTTTGGAAATGACTAACATTTTTAATATTGTGATTTTTAATTTATTAATAATTTATTATTATTTATTGAAATAAATACAATATTTTAAAAATACACTGTTTTAAGTATCCAACAAACCTTTACCAATCCATTCTATTTTTTCCATATTAATATCTATGATAGATAAAAGGGAGAAAAAGCTTTACAATGGTATATATGCATATATTTGAAAATAATTTAACTTTTTTCACTCAAAGTATAGAACCAATTCATTTTAATTGAATGATTTCCTGTAGTGAAATATAGTTGATTTCAATTATAAAACGAATTTAATTATTTTAATGTTAATAAATATCTCGAAAGAAAGATAAAGTTTTATATTCAAATACATTTTAAAGATTGTGTTGAGTAATACGTAAAAAACTGAAGTTAATAACATTGAAGCACTACTGCTATTAAAAAATTACATAATAATTTGTTTTAAACTTCACTTATCTTTTTAAGAAAATGGTAAGTTATTCACAGAACTGAGGAGACTATTTTCGCAAATATTTACTTGCCACTTAGTCACTTTATTGATTTTTGTTGTATTTGTTACCAAAATCTCAAAGTAAAACAAACTTATTGACAGAATCAATTTTCTAAAAAAGATAAGTGAATTTTGTAGCAAATTATTATATTTTATTGTAACATTCTATTGAGTTCTTAGAAGAACGCTGGCAAAACGAAACAGAACGTTGAATTAAACTGCACAAAAACAACTGAAGCACGTTTGTTCTGCTAGATACCTGATATGATGAATTCCTTTGTCACATGGCTTTCTCCTCACTAAAATCTTATACAGTTCCTTATATATTTCATAATGCATTTAAAAGACAATTCTAATTGAGTTACAATAAATGTTTAGCTTAAATTAATTTGACATTAAACAAAACTGACTTGGTTACATGAACATCCATCCTTTCGGCGTTTATAAGTTTCATAATACTAAAACAATATGAAGATTGTGTGTTACGTTTACATAACCTTTTTCTATCCCCTATATTACAATCCATTCTGTTTATGTTAAACGTTTGTAAAAATTCTTTTATTACACATTTCGTTGTATCTTCAAGAAAGATTCACTAGGTTGCACGATAGTCAAATATTTTAAAGTGGGTCGCCGTACGATGGCGTTGAAAATCTCAACTGGAACACAATACTCAGGCAGATGAGCTTACTACACCGAAAATATAGAGCTCATTAAAGTTACAATTTATGTCACATATATTTTTTGTATAGTGAACTATTTCAGAGATATAGTGGGTACTTTTTTTTAACTCTTGGCCATTTCAAGAAAAGGGAATTTTACAGAGATCACACAGAGGACCACTACTCTTAGAAGATTTGACTATCGCTGAAACCCTACTACATTCCCATATTTTTCTTGCAATAAGATGATGTTTATCTCAAGTACTTGATATGTATTTCTTATAAATAAATGTAAGAATAGTTTTTACGAGGGTAGAGAAAACCATGTGAGTACACCACGTCACATTATTATACACTTTTACAGACTATTTTCATGACAGTCGTATACCTTTCAGTTGTTTCTCGTGATGTCTTGGAAGAATGTGGAATTTTCAAGGCCAGCATATAGCCACCCTCTTTCATTCATTTAACTATCCCTGTTGCTCTATACCCATAACGAAATACGTAATGAAACAATTTAGACAAACGTTTATCTCATTTAGCTTGTAGAGGCTGAAGAATAGGCATTTACAGCACTAATTTGGAGCAGTCATATAAATGTAAATGGTAATGAGCAGAGAAAGTATGTGAATGTAAAACGCACGTATATCTGCCAGTAAGTAGCATAACTGAGAATCGAAAAGTCGGTTAAACATTAAATTTTATATCTAAGTTTTCTTCATTTTCCAGAAGAATATGTCCAGGAAATTCATCCAGCGAGATGGTTCAGACGATTTCGTCTGTGGCCCGCACTCGGGAGGACCTCGGGTTCAATTCCCGTGGCCGGCCTACCTTACCCATGGGTTTTCTCGAGCTGGCGAATGCTGGGTAGGTTAATTACATCCCCCCGACTTTCCTGCCCTTCCTTTTCACCTCCATTATCATCTACATCATCTCTCCTCTAGTGGCCTCTTTCATGATAGAAGTGTCGGCGGGTGTCTGCATGCCAGGATGATATGCTCTTGGTAAAACATCCTCCTTCGGGAGGACGCTCTGCAGTCTACGAACCACGTCTTGTGGGGCCGTTTCTGGACCACAGTAGGCCAGGATGCCCGTTATACTGGTCTGCCGGGGAGTTTCCAACTGGTGAAGTGTAGTGATCCTGCCCTCTACGCTATCGTGGCTCCTTGTGACGGTCACCCTCTGTCTCCTATCGTCTCAACCTTCCTCCCGGGGGGGGGGGTATAGATACAACAGAACAAGTTTGACCTCAGTGCCAAATCCCGTAGTACAGTGCAATCCAAGAAAATCCGCGCATCCCAAACTGCCATTTAAATGGAAATCGTTTTCTTACTGTCTATTTTCTCCAAAATCATTTCTTCTTAGTAAGCAGTAAGACACTATAATGGATAGGGAACTTTACTAATGTGTCCAGAAATTTCACAAAAACAAGGAGATATTTTCTACGTAATACAAGGAGATACTCAAACTTAACTAACCCCTATTATTGGGATGCCACATGGAAAATGAAATCTAAGATCTACAGCATTAGCAAACAACAACAGCAACAACATTTTCTCCCAAATAGATCTATCGATTTTGATTAATCCATACGTTTAAAATACTTGAATGACATAAAATGAATGTATGTTATGAAGTTTCCCAACAGGCTGTACGCACTAAAATCTTGGAATCGAATTTTTTGGTGGAATATAACACTTTTCCTGCCTACTGCAAGTATTTAGTAGAGAAAGTAGTAAATATTTCTCAACCATCTGTTTGCCTAATATATGAGACTATTCTCTCGAAAATAAATACTTTGTAACATAAGGGGAAAACGTTCTAAACCCTTACCGTTGTTTAGCTTTTCTTGTTCTTTATCAGCTATTTGAAGCCTGAGTCGCTCCGAGTACGACCAAGTCCAGTTAAACTACTGCCGTGAGTCCTGTTGCGTTCTGCAACTGTTTTAACATACGAAGGAATATTTGCTTACATGAAAGACGGGGCAGTTGGACCACCAGATATATAATTGGCGTAACGACGGAGACATATGAAAATTTTAAAACTGAGTTAGTTACTAGAATAGCTCAGGGACCGGCCGAAGCCATGCTGTAGAGTATGTAGGACAATAAATGACAAATATCCATACACCGGTTATGCACTGCACTTCATTCCTGCCTCTTGCTTCGTAAAGTCGAAGACGTGCAATTATTTCCTTTATGTACTACCTTACTAAGTCAACTTTGAAAACTTAGGAGCTATGGTTTTAACTATCACTAATATAAAATAAGCAATGTTGACTTCTGACTTTCAAAAACACAACCAAATATGGAATACTTTAGTTTCAAACTACATATTTTCCAGCTATGAGTAAGCAAAAGTTATTCCGAGTAAGTTAAACATTAAAATATTTCTATGCGCGGCAACTGGGCAGGCAATCAGAAGTTTCGCGGCCTTTGTAATAGACTTTTCTGAATGCATCATAGTACGCAAATACGCATTTAATTTCACGGTTCATTAGGTTATTCTTGGGAGCTTGCCAGTGGTAGCGAAATTTAAACATGTGCTAAACGAACTAGACTACTAAATGGACCGTGAGAAAACAAATGAAGGTGGAGGAGGTGGTGCGAGACACGACGAACGAGTGTGGAATGATTAAATTGATCGTGTGTAGGTACTTCACCTGCAGTTAAGGTGGAGTACATCCCAACCACATGCTTAGTCACCGTTCGTTTGCGGAAGCTGTTATCATGTAACGAAGTACAGAAACAAAACGTTCTAAAGTTCTAGAACACTTAGGAAGGTACACTTCTGAGCCAACAGCATGCAATTTTTTGTTCCATTTATACCCCGCCTTCGTTGGATTTTAATCATTAGATTACGCACACATTCTCACTCTCATTCATACTTCCAGACTCTGGGGAGTTATCTTGGTCGGAGAAAAATCTCCATCCCCATGGCCGGGAATCGAACACGGAAACCATACCATGGCAGACAGGTGCTCTACCGACTGAGCTACGAGGCCAGCCAGCATGCAATTTTGTTGGACATTCATCGACGTTTTTCTTTCGAATCGTTCAAATAAGTGCCCATCTATTGTTGTGAATGTCAGTTCCTATTTGCCTTGGGAGGAAATAAAATGGTAGACTGGTTATTATGCTTAAATATATTTGAATTTATTAATGGGATAGGTATTTATGACATGAATGTTAAAAATATGTGCTGCTATTGTAGAAATTCGTTGTTTGCATGAACACGAAAAAGAAAAAGAAGAGCAAAACAAATGAATAGGGATATCCACTTAACAAACACATGTCTCTGCTAATTCAAATATATAGCAATATCTTCGAAATGATTAGAACCTCAAAAGCAATTAATTTGATATAAACTGTATGCTTTAACGAAATCTACTTTTCTAACGGTTTACCAGTCACATAATATAATTCACAATGAAGAGAAATTCCTGGGCTATTCACCGAAAATTCAAGATATCTATTTTATTTGTTATGAAAATATCTTAAACGTATTGGAAATTAATCAATATCGTTAGATATTTTTGAGGAAAAATATTTTTTCAATGTGTACAACAGTCTAGGGCAAAGAGTTTTCTTCAAAACACGATCATTGTCAACAAATATTTTTATGGCATCAATCTAGAAAGATCCCATTTTTGTATATACGTTTTATTTCTTAAAGCGTCAGCGTTAAAGCGTAACTCAAATATCAAATGTCGGATAAACACCATTCTTGATATTTAATTTAATATCAACCAAAGCTGTGACATGAAGATTTTCGATTAAATCGTTCCAACCCAAACTTCCTTTATAGCTATTGCCAAACAAATTGGCATCTGGAGTTTTCAAATGGCAAACTAAGGAGCGAGTCACTTACTCTTTTATGATGCTTCCGATCCACCTCACAACCGCTACTAATGACTTGTTTTCGGTGCTTGGGGTCCAAGATAATATTTATAACCTTTATTGGTATAGGCTCGTTCACTAGTTCCAAAGAATTTTTCACTGCCAAATTATTTGGTGATTACTATACGGGGAAAATATTTCAATAGTTTTTGCTTTAGCTCTAAAATATGCATTAAAATATGACATCATACTTACACAGGTGGTCTGAAAAGTTTCTGACCTAATAAAGATACAAGACATTTTTTCAGAAATTATTCCCTTTTTTTTCAGTTTTCAGCAGTCTCCTTTTGACTCTACACACTTCTCCCAACGATTCTCCCAACTCTGTAACCTGTCCAAATAATTATACTCGGCGTTTTTCTCTGCAAAATAATTGTTCAAGAAGGTGATTGATTACTTCTTCATTTTACGAAAACCCCTGCCCTCCGAGCGCAATTTTCAGATGAGGGAACAAAAAGAAGTCGCTTGGGGCTAGATCTGGTGAGTAAGGCGGATGGTCAAGCAGTTCGTAATTCGTGGATTTTCGCCATTGCAACCACTGAGGTGTGAGACGGTGCGTTGTCTTGGTGAAACAGGATTTTCTTTTTCTGCGAAAGTGGCAGTTTTTCCGCAAGTTCTGCCTTCAGCTTGTTAAGTAATGATACGCAGTATGCTGCTGTAATGATTTCTCCTTTATAAAGATAATCGGTTAACATAACTGCATGACTATCTCTTTTGGAGGGGAGCCAGTTCCCCCTTTGCAGTTCACTGTGTGGACTGTAGGTATTTTTGTTTCGGGCGTATAATGGTGTATCTAAGTTTCATCTACAGTAATTAATCGACGCTAAAACTCGGATTTATTGCGCCTAAACTGCACCAAATGTTCATTCCAACACATTTTTGGTCTAATGTGAGCAAACGCGGCACCCAAAGGGCGGACAGCTTTCTCATGTCTAAATGTTGATTTGACATGTTCATAGCCTCTGCTGTCTCTCTCACTTTAATTCGACGGTCGTCTAGCACCATTTGGTGAACTTTGGCGATGTTTTCGTCGGTGGTTGCAGTTTATTGACGTCCCGAACGTTCATCGTTTCCCAAGCTCTTACGGTCACGTCTAAATTCAGCTGCCCAAAATTTCACTGAGGTAAATGATGGTGCAGAGTCCCCATACACAGAATCCAACACATCTTTGATTTCGTAGGCATATTGCCTTTCAAAAACAAATATTTAATGACAGCTCGATACTCGATTTTGTCCATTTTCATAAAAATACTCTCATCATTTCACTCAAACGACTGTTACATAACAATTGAGTGTCCGAAATATCTGAAACTTTGGTAAGTAACTGTCAACAGATAAACAACGAAATTCACACTAGCTTTTGTTTACGAGTGCTGCCATCTTCATGATGAGGTCCGAAACTTTTCATACCACCCTCGTAAGATGTGTATTTAAAAAATAAAATGTATCTTGATTTTTGGGAACAACCTGTGAAGTTTTCTTCATACGTAGAGAATTGTATTATGTAATTTAATATAATTGGTAAACTTTAAGAGCAGGACAAATTATTACATCATAAATTTAGAATTTTTTAAGGAAATTATATGAATAATTTCCAAAATATCCGTGATTACTGGTTTAAACTTGTCAATAATTTGTTGTTGTTTCTCCCGAATTCGTGGAACATATGGAATTTCAAGAAAAGATGCTTAGAGGAATTTGGTTTGTTTTGTTTATCTTTTACTTACCGCGAAATGAGTACTGACACTATTTCTGCAACGACTTAGTGACATATAGAGAAACTACACATTTTGGGGGAACAGTTTGTAGGATCTGTGTAAAAGTAATCTAATGTGAGTAGAGAAATTCATGTGAATATCATATCGTTTTACTTGCTCTCATCCTTACATAAATAGGTCAGGAATAATTAATTTCTTACAAACATTCAATACCTACATTTTACATACAGGTTTAGAGGCTCCTGAATTAATAAAAACTATTTACTTGCTGTAAAGCCTCTCCCATTTACTCAAACCTACCTGACTTCTTCTTAACCTTGGATTAGTACATACAATAGGTATTTATAGTCACTGAAAACGTTTTTGCACTATCAAATTCACTGATTTCACCACTAGGGTGTTATTTGAAAATTACTTTGTTGCCAGGACACTTTTGACTAAACCTTACTTTTAAGTTTGAATTTATGAGTCACTATGTTTACACTCAGTCTTCACTTACTTGTTGTTGTATAATTGAAACGTTTTCAAGATCATTCGATCTCATCCTCAGCTGTTTGGTGACTAGATGAACCTTCCTCTCCTTCCACTACTACGGAGCTCCGATCACTCTGCCATCTGGTGTTAGGGGCACTAAGTTTTAATACTTCATTTAATGCTGGGATTTCAAAATTTATAACTTTATCACGGTTTTTGTTTTTGAATATTTTTTCCCAAATATCCAATTCTATGGGTGTACTTAAAGATTTTAACAGTTTAATGTTATGGCCAATGTTGTGGTTTTCTGTCCAAAAATGGTGTGAAACTGCAGATTTTTCTGTATGTTTCAACTTAATGTTCTTCTGGTGTTCTTTTTGCCTGGTTAACAAGTTTCTCTTAGTTTTTCCTATGTAGCTTTTTTCACAGGTTTCACAATTAATCTGATAAATTCCTGATTTCAAATTTTTGGAGATTGTATTTTTCAGTGGTTTATTTAGCAGGTTCCTCAGACTGAATTTGTTTTGGGGTGCTAGTTTTAAGTTTAGTCTTTTGAAGATTCGTTCAAATTTTCTAAAAGCCCATGGATGGTAGGTGAATTTTCTATATTGCCAATTTGTGTTATTAAGTGGTGTCAGAGTGGTAATTTTTGATCTTATCTTCAGTTTTTCTTTCCTCTTCATCATGTTCCTTATGATGGCTGGGTTGAATCCATTTAATACCGCTATGTCTTTTATGTGTTGTTGTTCTTTCAAAAATTCATCCTTACTCAGTGGGACGTTGTATAGCCGGTGAATTAGACTTCTAAAGGCAGCTAGTTGATGTGAAACTGGGTTGTATTCATTTTTCTTTGTGTAATTATCTATGTGTGTGGGCTTCCTGTATATTCCAAAATCTACACCATGACGATTTCTAGTTATCTTGAGGTCCAAAAAGGGTAGGGTGTTATCTCTTTCTACTTCCATAGTAAATTGAATGTGATTATCTTGCAGGTTTAGTAACTTTAGAGAATCTTCTCTAAGTTTTTCCGGAATGATAGCTAAAACATCATCAACATATCTCTGCCAAAATTTATAAATCTGTGGGAAGGCCTTTACTATGTGTGTTTCAAAAAAGCTTATGTATAGGTCTGCTAAAATAGGCGAAAGTGGGCTCCCCATTGCTAATCCTTTTGATTGTCTGTAGAATTTTTTGTTAAACATTAAGTAATTATTCCTTATGCATAAATCTGTAAGATTGATAATGTCATCTGTTTCTCTGGGATCCGTTGTAGTCTGGGTTAGCCATTTTTTGAGGAATGTAGGTATTTTTTCTTGAAAACGTTTCAATTATACAACAACAAGTAAGTGAAGACTGAGTGTAAACATAGTGACTCATAAATTCAAACCTAAATATGAAGAATTCTTCACTGTTAATAATGCTTCTGCTTTTAATATTTATAAACCTTACTTATTATTACTACTATCTCAAGACAGCCCCTTCATTTCTTTTTATTATATGTGTTTCTTTCATTGTACAACGAGAAGGTAAAAACGCCTCAATGTTTAATTCTAAGCAATGGAACAAGCTCTATAATTGGTATTCACATTCGTGCATTTCAAAGGCATTGTGTAAGGATTTATTTATAAAAATGTTAACGATTAAAAGTTCGAACCACTAAGGTAAATTTTAAAATTATAATCTAATACTAAGCTGGACAAATAGAGCCCTCAAGATCATACATATACACAGACACACACTACTATATTTCCGAAAGCACAAGAATTAGGTCATTCTTAGGAGAAATGCAGTTCATTTCAATAAAACATACCAAATCATATACTAATTACACTGTTTCTATTTGTTTACAACTATATTTCTGCCAAAAGCTACTACACTGATGCACACCACATCCTATATTCTACACAAAATATTTACCATATGGAAATGAATAACACATATAACCCAGCACATTACGTAACACCTATTCGTTCCTGCCCAGACTTGATTAGGTCATATCTGCAACTCTAGAGTTCATTACGAAGATTCAGACTTTGGTCATCTGATAAAAAATTGCAAGCAATTGTTCTCTAACTACTTATGAAATGTCCGATGTTATTTAGAAATATTAAGCATTTTCGTGTAAAGCTGTGCATTTCTTTAAAATATATGTACTTCTTTATTTTGCTCTTGATTCCTATGACACAAAGGCTGCTTTCGCATCCAAAAGAGCAGCACATCAATAGACACAGAACTTAATAGTTCCTGCACATTTATAGATATTATGATTTATACTTTCTTCCCGCTACCAAGCGGGATGGCTCAGGCGGTTTCGTCTGTGACCTGCATTCGGCAGACTCGGGTTCGATTCCCGTGGCCGACCAACCTGATCCATGTGTTTTTATAGAGTTTTCCCGGGTCGCCAAGCCAGGTCCCTACATTTCATCTCCATTATCATTTCACATCATCTCATATGGAGGTCTCTTTCAGGGTAGAAGTGTCGGCGGGTTTCTCCGCGCTGTCGTGACTCCTTGGATCGATCGCTTTCTGTCTCCTCTCACCTCATCCTTCCTCCCGGGGATGCCTCACATGGGGTTTAGGTACAATAAATCACAGGTTTCGGTGTCGAATTCTCTCCGTAGTAATCCTAATTCCACTCTACAGAGTAACCCAAAAGTACACTTGCGACTTTAACATCATTGTCAATAGCAAACATCCTGCATCTATAGTGCACGTAGTAGCGTACTCTCTCCCGTTCAAGAGGTTCCGAGTTCGAATCTCGGTCAGGGTGACATTTTTTTTTAATTTACGTCCTCCAACGTTAAGTCATATCGGACAGTGAATGAATTGGGTGAAACGATGCTCAAATGAATCCAGGGTCCATGGAGCTTAGAGTTACTTTCCTTACCCCGGAAAAAAACCTTATCCAGGTAACTCACCCTGACCGAAATTCGAACTCGGAACCTCTTGAACGTGAGGCAGACATGCTACCATTTACGCTACCGAGGCGGGCAGAGTGACTTATCTGGATAAATTTCTTCTAGAGGTTTCCCTTATCCTGAAAGATGAATGTCACGTAACTCTAAGCTCTGTAGACTCTGGGGTCATTTGAGCATCATTTCATCCTTTTCATTCATCGTCTGATATGTCTTAACGTCGGAGAAAGTTAATTTTAAAAAAAAAATATCAAAGATAGACAAAATATAAGAAATTTTTTAAAAATAATGAACAATCGCAAAATATTATGAAATATATTTAAAGTCAAAGCATATTGTAATTTAAGAGTTTGAAGCGTGTTTACTTCAGTAAATACGTCCCGCTAAAATGAGTTATACTTATTTTTCCATATTATTTAACAAGAAGAAATCTGACTAACAACAACAAATTACATAAATATCGAGATTTAACTGTATTGGAACACCAGTGAAGCGAAAAATTATTAAATTTTAGATGAGTCGTATTTTTTACACATCTGCTTCACTTTCGTACCTATTTTGAGGACATGTTTCGCAAATCATCGTTTGCATCTACGGCTCTTATGCGACTGAAGCTTTATCCAGCGGTGTGGGTAATTCTGGGGTTGCTGCTGCCATGTGTTGATTTAGTGATGAATTTAAATGTGGGATTCTCTTCTGGCGGGATTTCAAAGTTCATTAGTTGGTTTTTATGTTTTTCTATGTATATCCTCTCCCATATGACGAGTTCACTATGTTTTTGTACGTATTTTAGTAATTCTGTGCTATCTTCAATTTCATGATTTTCAGACCAGAAATGAGCTGTTATTGCGGACTTATCAATATTTTTGTATCTTAAGTGCCTGAAGTGTTCTTTCTTTCTAGTGCCTATGTTTCTTTTTGTCCTCCCTATGTAAATTTTTTCACAGTCTTTACACTTAATCTTGTAAATGCCTGACTTTTCCTCTAGTTTTATCTTATCAGTATTATGACTGTGAAGTAGGTTTTTAATGTTGTAATTGTTTTTTGGTGCCAATGTTATATTGTATTTCTTGAATATGTTTTGGAACTTTTTTGTGGCCCAAATCTAATTTCTAATAATCTAATGTAATGTGGTTCAAATCCCGGCTATGGCATTGAATTTTTCATTCTGGCTCTACCCTTTCATAGTGCGTCCTACACACGGCTAGTGTGAAAGAACAATTAATTTCCATTAATTGTACCTAATAGTGGTCCGAACTATAAAGCCCGGGCCTTAAAGTACTTACAGCATAGTAAGTCGCCATTAAGGTAGTTGTCTCATGTGTTTATGAGAACTCCTAGTGGTTTACCGGGAGAAACACGAGTCAGATGGAGAATTTAATGTCATATCGGCACGTTGGCCATAGTAGCACAATGGTAGTGCGGCTGGACGGAAACCAGAAGATCCGTGGTTCAAATCCCGGCTATGACATTGAATTTTTCATTCTGGCTCTACCATTTCATAGTGCGTCCTACACACGGCTAGTGTGAAAGAACAATTAATTTCCGTATTTGTTTTTTTTTTTTTTTTTTTTTCACGCAGATAGTTACTTTCAATTTAATAGTAATAACTGACACAAAAAGCAGCAATTATTATGATGAATTAAATTAGTAAACGTACCGTTTGAAATATTTAAACTCTTTAAGCACCTTTGCTGTGATGGCAGGAGCCCTGACTGCACAATCCCATGGTTTCTCCCTCAATTGGTAAGAAATTAACAAGCAAAACCTGTACAATTCATTCAAATAGTGACCCTAGTTACACTTAAGGGGGATTGTTTTTACAACGAAATGTGTAATTAAACATAAAACTATTTTTACAAAGATATATGTAGCTATCTAAAGATCTGTGTACAGAAATAACCAGACACATCTTCAGATTTTGCACTGTCGCTATTCCATTGTTTATCGGAGTATCATGGAAAGAGTACGAAATTTTAAGCCCAGTACATAATGATTAGTTTTCTAACATTTGGTTAATGTAATTTCCTTTCCACCTATAATTATATGTATAATGTTACTATGTACAAAAATGTTTACTGTTATTAAGGTAATGTATATAGAACAATAGGCAGCTTTAGCAAGAATTACAGTTTTCATTATCATATTGTTTAAATTCTTCATGAACAAAAATCACAATGTATACTGGCCCTAATATCCCTAATTCGAGTCTTCTTGAATCTTTGGGAACTTTTTGGATGACTAAATAAATAAAATAATACATAATGCATAAAATAAAAATAAAATTAAGGAAAGCATCTCAATGAAAAACAAATGTTTTAAGAGCTGTCGTTCGCTATTCACTTGTTTGGAGCGAGGCCGTGAAATGTGTAATGAAACTGTTTCTGCAAAGGTTTATCTCAGTTAACATGAAACAGATAAAAAAAAAAACTGTCATAAAAACAATTTCTAGAAGTTACAAAAATATAAAATATAGTGGATAGAGAAAGTTATGTGAATGTAAAATCATTTTTTAAAACTCGGCATTTTGTGTCTTATCGCTCAAACTCCGCAAATTAAGCTATAGTTTAAACAATCGAATATTTTTGCACTTTCTGAAAAATTCAATTTAAATAAGTAACATTAGTATTGAAAGGTATACTGTAATAGCGTTAATTGCAACCCCGTCTCCCCATGTAAAATTTTCACACCTGCTGATATCCTAGACCGGCAACTTCTCTCTGAAATGGTCCTGCAGACCATACTGCCTGCACTCTGGTGAGCAAAGTAGTTTACAGTACACTTTAAGTGGTATCAGAGTCTACCGCTACGTCGCAGCACCGATGCTGCAGCTGGCTGTTGCTCAGCCCAAAAATGTCAGCTGATTGAAATAAACATACATGCATGTGATATTTTCGCAATGGTGTATGCGTTTATTATTCACACACGCGGACCAAAAGGATGCGATATATTATACTATAGAGTATTTAGTTGCTACAGTAATGAAGAGAAGAGTTCTAGTAGCGGTGCCACGAGCAGGGAAGTGAATAGAGTTATATTGCAACCAGCAAAGATTTTTGACACATCTTCAGAGAAGAAGGAGTTGCTTGAACATGTAGTGAACAAAGTGCATATACAATATTCCATGAAAACATCTTGTTCTGTGTTACCAAAATTAGCAAGTGATGACTCTAAGGATGCGTTTGTAAAAGGAATGTTCATGGAAAGACACTGGAAAACAGAAATTGGTTTAGTGCTTCCAATTGTGTGGCAATGTTGCTCGAATCTGGGATTTGTGCTTGTGTGCAGTAAAAAGGAGAACTATCTTCAGGCTCATAATATTTTAGATTTGATCATTCAGCAACTAGAGAAACATCTGCAGTTTGTAAGCAGTCCATTAATGGCTATGTCAATTGTGGAAACTGTGGCACTCATCGTAAACCATTATCTCCCAGCTGGCCAGTTACTATTCATGAACAGCAAATTGATAAGACAGTATGAAAAACAGTTGGAAACTGACCTTTTCTCCAAGTAGGAGAGCAACAGTGAATTATATGACTTGTGAACAATTTTAAGTAAATACTATTCCATGCAGCTTTTATTGTCATTCCTCCTACAGCAAGAAAAAGTTTTTACTCGCAAAGAAATTAAAAGATGACAGTATCTGTCGCATATTCTTTTTACATAACCTGTAGTGTATTTGTTGCATCCAACTTATTTACGGGATAATTTTTATTTTTTCTAGTAGTAGGTACTTACAGTGAGTAGAATAAGTAGTGCATTCCATCCAAAAGTTTGATACAAAGATTTCACCAAAAGTATATACAGTTTTTTATTAACATCCTTTAGGTGGTTATATTATATTGAACGATTAATGAAATGGCTGAAATGATACCCAAAGAGCCCAATTTCTATAGATCTTAGAGCTATCTACATATTTGTTTAGGGTAAGGAAAATACATGTTTTGAGGACACTTAAACGCATGAGTGTCTATGAGCAATATAACACATAAATAGTTTGATAAATACCTCTTAACATGTAAATTGTGTCTTCCAAGGATGAAACTATATTTTTATGAAAATTTTCTCTCAATCCTAATTACATTTTTATGGAACATTTTTATTTTTTTATTTTTTTTTTTTTTTTCTGAAAATGGCTCTAACAAATTTGTTTAAAATAAATACCTAACACAATTTAAGATGTTTTCATGATGACTGAAGTGAGTATCCAATTTTTTTTTTCCTTCTGAATGATTTTGTATAATTGTAAACCGTAAGAGACAAAATCTTATAGCACAGTAAATTTAGATCTCATTAAAGATCACAATTTTTTCAAATAACACTTTTGTGGCATTAACTATTTTCAAGATATTCAATTCAGATACTTGTACTTCTCTCAGGAGAAAAATCAGTATTCATATTTTATTTTCTTTTGTTTTACTCATACAAAGAAAAATAATTGTAAAGTCATACATAGCAACCCATCTTAAAAAATTTGACTATGCTTTAAACCTACTGTGTACCTTTAATCTCATAGTACCTTACTGACTCCTGTTACAATACCTAAGCCTTACAGCAACTTTTCTTTTTTTAAAAGATTTAACGTCCTTTAACCAGTTATATCAATAATTGAAATGGATGAAATGATCCCAGGATTCCTAGGACATGTTTATCTAAAATTCATCTTTCAGGATAAGGTATAACCCTGAATAAACGTTATCCAGGTAAGATTCTAACTCAGGTCTTCTTGAATGTGAGGCAGACATGCTACCCCGAACCATTTATGCACAGGTTGGCTGATTCTTGTTTCTATAAATAATTTAGCAAACCGTTACATTGCTGTAACATCTCAAAACTACAGATTTTAAATAATATATGAGTGCTCAAAAGAACCCAGGATCCAAACAATGGCACTTACACAATACTTGTATTTTCTGGAAGGATAAACCTTGCAGAGAAAGCATAATTCAGACCCTGATATTTACTATACTACTTACTATTGAATTCACTATTTATCAAAGTGGACAAAATTATATTGAACAATAATTTTATGTAAGGCAGATTACTTTCTTTTTCTCTTTTTGATCAGCTTTAGCAGTATTTTTGCTTCACACAGCTTCTTAAGTAGATTATATGCTTGATTAATTTGAATTATATCCCATATCCATCTTTCAGATGCTATCAATACCTGTACTATTTGTTTGTTATATAAGAGCTACAGTCAAGGACATTAAATACTTCAGATAAATTATTACTATATCTCCAAAAAAATTAAAACTTCTTTCTCCCTTTTTACTTTTTCTGCTACTTGCTCATAGTAAATAAAGGAAGTATTGCATTCTTCCAAAAAGTCCTATGCAAAGTTTCACTGGAAATACACATTTGAAGTCCTCTGATTCGAGAAACTAATTTTTTAAAAGTCCTGTGTTTATGTCCATGAACAGCTTAACTCAAAGATGAAGTTGGTGAAATAAAAAATCTGTGATTTAAATTCACTCTCTTTCAAAGAAGCAAAACTAAGATTTTCATAGGAAAAACCCATTGCCATTTTTTGTTTGTGAAAAACAAAAATTGAATTAAATTTCAAACTTGGTATTTTAGCTCCGCATCCTCCAAAACTGTAACATGAAAAGTTTGAAAATAATCCCCCCATCCTGGACTAACCTTTACATAGCACATTTTTCAAAACCTATTTTTTAAGAAAATGTTTCTAACAATTTTGATTAAAATAACATGTCTATAACATGAAAAGTACTACAAGAATTTTAAAGTGTTTAAAAAAGGATCTATAGAAATGATGAGGTGCAACACTGCAAAGAATTTATGTACCGAATTATTATGTAATATTCTTCCATATTACAAAATGGAGTGAAAGTACATAAAGTAGGCTGTTCTCAAGGAATACTGGTTGAATAGATTGTTCAGGGTTCTGAATGAAAAGCTTGCGGAGCTACGTTTCTATAATGCTTTCAGCATTTTACCCAGCTAAGCTTTTTACCCATTTGAAGCCCAAAAAGGTTTTGTGTGAAGAACACAACTTATGATGTAATCATTGTGCCTAATAGTATTTATCTGCTTAATCTTGGTTCTGAACTGAATAAATTAAGATAGTTTGATCAACATTTACTGGTAGCACCCAGTATTAAGCTGTTCAAATGCTTAGCTAAAGTCTCTTATTTGTTCATTTAATCCTATATCGGATATAAGATTCTGATATAAATATTGTCCTCCATGGTCTAAGAGTAACATGCTCCTAGTTCTGAAGGCTACAGTTCAAACCTGGCAGAAGGCAGTGGACTTTTTTGGGATTTAAAAATGTTTAGCATAGCTTCCCATGTCATTGATTTATGCATGTAAATGAACCTCAAGCCTGATAAAGAAACCTTTGAGCAAAATTAAGAGTTCTTTCATGGCCGGTATAGAATGGGACACCAGAAACTATAGCAGATAGAGAGGGTCCATAAATTTCAAATTCCAGATATAAACACACTAGTACCATCTGTAAAAAGCTTTCCATTTGACTTATTGCTGGAGTATATTACAAGTTATTGACAAATATTAAAAATAATAAAAAACAGGTATGCATCCATGTGGAACATCTTAGTAATATTCTCAGCCTCAGAATCCTAACCATTGTTTCTAGTATTCTGGATTCTATGTGTTACATGATGATTTGAGTATTTGAACATCTAACAGATTCATACAGATTCAACTTTTGTAACAATGTATTATCTAGTCGGCCCAATGCCTTTGCCAAATTTAAAATAAAAAAATAATTTAAAAAGCTGTATGTAGTTCCCATTTATCATGTTAATATTTTGGTGGCGACATGCATAGAACATTTTCTGTTGATAATCATTTTCTTAAGTCAAACTTGGATGTTGAGCACTATTTGACTCTTAAGTAATTTACAGTAAGTTACAAAATGTTTCCAAGACCCGAGAAAATGCAGTAAGAAGAGAAATGGGCTGAAGTGAGACTTTTGTCTTCTATTTACTTTCTCTGCCACCTTTTTTTTCTTTTAGCATTTACTTTCCATCTAACAACCATGACTTGAAGCTTTCCTGGCGGCAATATGAAAATATCTTCTCTTGAGCTATCAACCAGGTGAATTCTGTAAAGATTTACAAGCAGATGGGACAAGTCAGATGCTGCCGTATGATTGGCTCAGGTCTGATATGGGGATCAATAATGCAGGCCAATAATGTCTCTTACTGAGTGGAAGCTCTGTAATTGACCCATCATATGATGTGTGCTGACAATAAAACCAATGCCTGGGTCTCAAGTATTACAAAGTAATATTTTTACAACTCTCGACTGACAGCTTCTGTGCACATCTGTCTCGTCTAGTCCAGTCCAGTCACTTTTATACACAAGCTGCTGTTCTCGAAGGTTGGCAAAGCCACATGAAAGCTACCAAACAAACACGATCTTCCGTGATGTAGCAAGAACACCATGGAACTGTCTGTCTCTTTCTCCCTGTTTTGCTCGCCTGCGGTGCCGTATGTAGTAAAAGCGGGCATTAAACACTACACATCTCATTTCATTTCCCTGTGTTACTCTCTCGCTCTCTCTCTCTCTCTCTCTCTGGGCGTCGCTTGGGTGTTATCTGTCTCACTCCCCGCTTCTCTCTCTCTCTCTCTCTCTCTCTCTCTCTCTCTCTCTCTCTCTCTCTCTCTCTCTCTCTCTCTCTCTCTCTCTCTCTGCGTTTGCTTACGAGTGGCAAAACAGTGCCTCGTGACAATATTTACATGTAAATATAAACTACTTATAACTAATTACGTAGAAAATGAAGCTAGCTACATGTGTAATACTTATAACTTAATTGCATATAAAACAGGTTCAACTGCACATTTATTTTTATTTTTTTAGAACTGTAAGTTTTGAACAGTGATGTAAAATTAATACATGTTCAGAGTGTTCACTTAAATCTTCTGTGATCATTGTTTCAAAGAGGTGACATTTTTCTAAGCCACTATTGTTGTTGGTCTGTCTCTCTTCTCTTCATCTCTAAGAGATTGCTGTCAGCTCTCCAATCCTGTGAAATGAAGTAACAGGTGAAGGAAGAAAATTGTCTTCAACTGCTCAAATCACTGCATTTTGATAAGAGTCAACAGGAGATCAGTGGTTCAAATCCCAGCCATGGCATTGAATTTTTCATGTTGACTCTATCAAAAACCTTAGCCTATATACGACTAGTGTGAAGAAATGAATAATTTCCATCAACTAACTAAAATTACAATGTAAGTCGCCACAAATTGTGTATCTCAAATACGAGAGCCCCTAGTGGTTTACCAGGAAAATATATGAGTCAGTTGAGAATTTAATGTCAGGATTGCACGTTGGCTATGGTAGCTCAATGGGTAAGAGCATCTGGAGAGAAACAAGGAGATCCATGGTTCAAATCCCGGTCATGGCATTGAATTTTTCAGTTTGACTCAATCTATCCAAAACCTTAGCCTATACATGGCTAGTTTGAAGGAATTATTAATTTCCATCAATTAACATAAAAACCAATGCTGTTTGTTGGTCGTCTGGCAAAGTTTAATCCTTCCTGAAGATGAGAGCAACTTTAGCTTTTCAAACCTCAAAATTCTTTCCAGAATTTACCTGGCTGATAACCCCATGGAAGATATTTTCATATTACATTAGCATTTGCTTCATTTGCAATCTTATAATTTTACTTAACAAGAGTAGTTTGTTCTCAAGTTAGTACCTCTAAGAAGGCATGGCCCACACAAGCTGTACATGTGTACACTGTCCGAGAGTGTACAATGGGAGATGTAACACAGAATAGGCCAACCTTGCAATAACAAAGGACCGAAGCTCAAATGGTTTACTGCAAGGCCAATGACCACACACTACGTAGGTCAGCAGGAGGTGAACACAAGGGAGCTATACTGAAAGGTGTTTATTTTGCAGCACTGTTATGACCATACAGAAAAATCAAGTGAAAAACTATGTGATTGGTCTGTAGGAAATCTGTTAAATGAAGAGAAAAACAGCTAACACACTGAAGTGGATACATATTAAGGTACCAGTTATATAAATATCAGACTGACACACCTAACATCTTGTTTATGGAGATGTAGTCATATATTACATAGCCAATGTCATTGGAATTATGGAAGCAGTGTAATGTAACTTTGCAGCATTTCTTTTGACAACAGGACAAATGGAAGGAGAAAATAGTTCTCGCATATTTCTTACTTAGTTACTCTGGTCACATGGAGTATGACATGATTATGCTCTGATTATCACAGATGAGGCACATTATATGAAATCTAAAAATTCTCTGTCTCACATGTCATCCTCTCATGTTTAAGTTTTTATTTCAAACACCAAGAGAGTCTTGATAAGTCATCCTCCCATCTATGCCCAAATAACTAGTTGTCAAATTGTTATTTCAAAACTTTCAGCATGGTTTCAGAAAGCAAAATCCACAACCACTGCTGTTTAGCGAATTCATTCATGAAGTAACCAGTAAAATGGAAAATAACCACAAGGTTAGCTCTCTATTTTTTTATCTATCTAAAGATTGCATTGATCACCGTATCCTACTGACCAAATTGGAAAACTATGGGATAAGGGGTTTAACTGAGAAACTAATCAATAGTTATCTTATTGGAAGAAAACAGTTTACGGAAATCACCCATAAAAAAGGTAAATTCATCAACAAAATACTCTCAGAAATAGAAACTGTCAAGTTTGGAGTACCCCAAGGGACAGTATTAGGACCTTTATTATTCATTATATATGTTAATGACATAATGCATCCATGCAATACATCCATTGTCACTTATGCAGTTGATACAACAGTTGTCTGCTGAAGTAAAAGCATAAAGGACTGAATACAATTATGAACAGCTCTCTTTCTATGATATTAAACTACTTTAAGGCCATCAATCTTAAATGTAATATAGGAAAAACGAAAATGATGCAGTTTAATACAGTAAACAAGAATTATCTCCAATATGAACTTACAGATTCAGAAGTGCAAGCACACAAATTTTTAGGTATAGTAGTAGACAAAAATCAACTAAAATGAGTAAAATATAATAATCACATTTGCAGTACCATCAGCAAATCAATTTTCTTATTAAGGTACTCTCAAAGTTATGGATATATATATATATATATATATATATATATATATATATATATATATATATATATATATATATATATATATATATATATATATATATAATCTTGAAACATCTATTTTGGCTGTGTTACTCATACTTGGTCTGAAGATGTTCTGCAAAAAAAAACATTTGGACAGAATATTTATTCTTCAAAAAAGATACATCTGACTTATATATACAGATTAAAACCAAGAGATCCATACAGGAATATGTTCACCAGTAACAAAATATTCACCATTAACTCTGTATGTTTACAGAACTATACTGTATATAATAGATAAGCAGAACCTAAAAATGAATAATCAACTACATGAATACAACACAAGGAACAATTCTGATTTCCACAGACATAATGTAAATAATGGTATTACATAAAAAGATGTTAGCATAAGAGGAACAAAGCTCTTCAATAAGTTACCATCAGAATTAAAAACTGTTGCTAACAGCTCAAAAACACAATTTGGATATAAATTAAAAGAATACTTTAATAAGCAAGGGTTTATATAATTTAAATGGACTATAAATATATATAAATGTATTAAATATGTTAATAATTGTATAATTTAGTTATAAGGCTGACATGTCCAAAGTCAATGTAAGGTTGACTAACTGGATGCGATAAATTACATTACATTGTTGATGGTCCTTGAATCCCACACATTCACTTGCTTCCAATCATCTTTTTAAAGATGTGGCATGGCAGCTCACTTCATTTTTGTAACTCATTCTTAATGGGTGTTTATAAAGTCACTTACCATTTCTATTTTAACACTACTAATTTTTATATTTTTGCACATCATCTAAAGCAATGTTTACCTATTGTTTCCTGCTGACTGTGTGGAATGACATGGTGAAGCATAGGACAATTACACAGGCAAATTTCACAAGCCAGCTCCTACCAGATATGCCATTAAGAGCATGGTGAAAAAATTCAAGCAAACTGGTAGTGTTATTGATGAACAGCAAACTGGGAAATTGCTATAGCAGTTGAAACTATGTAAATGATTGAGTAAGAGATTACATGCAGCTCCTCAAAAGACTAAGCATGTAACTTGGTATCACACACATCACTGTGTGGAAAACATGCAATTCCAATTGAAGAAATATGCCTACTACATTCAAATCTGAATGCTGTTAGAAATAAAAATTTAATACAGCATGGATTAGCCAAGCATCAACAAGACTTTGGGCATCCCATTCATCTAATTTAAAACCAATGGACTTGTTTGTTTGGGGCTTTATCAAGTCCAAGGCATATTGGGTGAAAATCAATGGTCTTAAACAATTGAAAAACTGTATTTATGTCACTGTGGAACATATAACACTAGATACATTAGCAAGGGTGTTTCACATTATAGAGGAACAATGGGAACTGGGCTTAGGCAGGGTCATCAAATTTTTCATGAATCAACTTATCTGGGCAAGATGTACTTGCTGTATCAGAATAAAGCTGCAAGACAAAAATTTAGCTGTGCCCTATGAAACTTAGTAATGCTCTGATGTTTATAACAAGGCAGAAGTAATCTTGAGTTTGGAGAAGGGTAATATCTTGATAACCAGTGGCATAGCATGGTATGTGGACTGTAAAATCTAATGTAAATTATAATTTTTTCCCCCCTTTCTCATCAATGCTGATGTTAGGAGGCGCTTGGGTTCCCTCAGAGCGAGGGAGCCGAAGCATCTGACCTGAAATGAAATCAGGGTTGATGGGTTGGCCCAACGCCTGAGATGAATGATTGATGGAGCAATTGGTGGAATGATGGTGGGGGAAACTGGAGGACCCGGAGGAAACCTACCCCAGTACCACAAATCCCACGTAAATAATAATGAGGATGACGACAATAATAATAATAATAATAATAATACTCTGAGTGAAAGGAAAAAGATAAAATGCTTTAATTTAAGCAACGAATCTTTCTTCTATGGTTCTTTCGGTTGTCACATAGCACAAGGTAGTCAACAATTGTCATTTATGGCTAACATCAGAAGTTTCATCTAATAGTAGAGAAACAAAGGATGCCTTAGAAACTACTTTTCTAATTTCGTTGGTCATTACTGTGCCGATACTGGAAATCAAATCTTTCTGTATAGCTGACAAGGTGGCACGAAATGTAGTGGACTTTTTCAGGTGCTCTTGAGAGATATATCATACTCCGTTAATTCATTTATATATTCAATGAAATTCTGTCTGTCAGATGACTTAGCATTCTCAATGTGGCCACAAAATGCAAGTTCTTATTTTCCCAAAAAGCAGACAGCTCATATAAAATGTGATAGTATTGCTCTGTTTCTTTCTAACTTCCATGTTATGTTGTTCAATTCATAATTTATATTGGTCACTTAAACAAAATTTTATTCTCCTGCTTTACCAAACATTTTTTGTTCTTTCTCACAAATAATGTGATTGCAGGAATATTTGTCTTGTTATTACTTTATATATGTTGTTCAAATCATCATATCTTCCTGTGATCCAAACTGACTTTTCTTTAAAAAATAAAAGGCATCAACAAAACAATTTAGTTAGCGTCCTGCACCCAGAGAGCCATGCTTCACTTTCATACACTTCATCACTAAAGTGCCTCAAACATTAATGTTGGTGGTTCTAATTAAAGAATGTTTCTGGGGTCCTGCTTTGATTATGTTTTCTTTTGCAGTAAAACTTAAATGATGGAAGTGTCTTGCCTTCATTGATTGCACACCACTCAAATTCCATTCTTGGTGTACTTGGTTTACGAGAAATGCAGCACTCTCTCTCTACAACACGTGTTTCCCTCGTAATGACTCGTGCAGATGTATATCAGCAATGTACATACTCTGCTCTCAGTTGCTTGGCGTATATTCCACTTACACTACAGTTGCAATTATCACCCAAAACGCTGCTTGTAAACTTAACATGATCACTAAAACTGACGCTAAAAGTACGAAATTAACCTTCACTGCCAGACAAAATTCCAAAAACTTGAATTTAAAGTGCTTTAACTATAACAAGCAATATGTACTCTTTTGTGTTACATCCACTGTGCATGCATCAATCACCTCCTGAGACTGGCTTGCAACATGACCAAACGTCATTCACCCCCTCTGCTTTTCATGACTGAGGTGATACGCTAACAGCAATTCATGGAAGATGATTGTTCAGAACATACTCTTCAGCAAGGATGTGCCAATAAGATTAATGTATATTGCAGATCATCTCAGGAAACAAGCCAGGTGAAAAGACGATTTGAAATTGACGTTTCAGGAGCGTGCATCTTTCCCATCGGGATATTTAAGGAAATGCTATAACCACAAAATGTATTACCGGATATGACACAAATATGAACAAAGACAAATCGTCTTTTCACCTGGCTTGTTACCCGGGAAGGTCTGGAATATATTCATTGCCATGAAAACTTCAAGTCTTATTTTAAGATTAATGTAGTAGGGAAGAATTAACTGAGAGAAATTGCCAGGGTATGTAATACATCACACACATCCATTGACGCTGCTGATATACTCTTTTGTGTTATATCCACTGTGCATGCATCAACTCCTGAGACTGGCGTGCAACATGACCAAACCTCGTTCATCCCCTCTGCTTTTCATGACAGATGTGATACGCTAACAGCAATACGCTAACAGATGATTGTACAGAACATACTCATTGACAATCATCTTCAAAGATGCAGTAAATTAACTTGCTGCAGTAAAGATGCAGCAAGTACCAGGAGAGAAAGCAAAAAAAAATAGGTATGTAATAAATACACATAAATAGTATGTAATAAATGCCTGAAAACTTAATATGTGTAACATCATGATAGATGAAAGTAATATTGTAACTGTTATGAATCTCTGAAATTCCTGGCTTTAAATAAGCTCCAGTCACTTAAGTGGAAGTAAAATGTTCTTAAACTCTAGTTAAGTCAGTTGTTAAAATCATGGAATGTTTTCAGAGACATTTTCCTCTGTTCTTAAGCTCTGGTTTGAAGCTGTAATCTACTCTAATGTTACATATGTTTTCCAGAACAGACTGGAGTGTGGAGCTACATTCATGGCTTTGACTTCCCTGGAGATGCGGGACACAGTTATAGGCGAAACGTCAAACAACTGGACCACAGCATACACATCAGAAAATATATGTAGTGTTAACGACGCCGGTCGTGAAACTCAAGCATTTTTGTGCACCAAACGCTTTTTTGCATCTGACCTTCCTGCGCATCCTTACCCCTAATGATTGAAACTGAATATTTATGAACGCTCTTTAACAGGTATCTCGGCGTCCAATTTCACATATATTGGTCGTGAAATCTTGGAGTGATATGTCTTCTGTAGCGAAATTCTACGTACCACCTTCGTATTGCTAATTGTGCGAGAGATATATGTCGTCTGAATGTCCTAAGAAACGCTGCAACACTATTTACACAAATTTAAACACACGCCAGCTTCGATCGGCTGTAAAGCAGTCATTTTCTGCAAAGACAATGTAGACTTTATCATTAGAGATAGGTTTTATTACAATTATTTCCGGGCTGCTTTCCCGTGGTCTGTTGACGTAAGAATGTGCAAACGTTTTGTCCACAACTGCGGTAGACATCATCAGTGGCGCGGTAGAAGTTTCTTTGGAGAGTTTCGCTGCGTCTCTCCAAGGAAACTTCGACCGCGCCGCTGAAGAAGTCTACCGCAGTTTTGGACGAAACGTTTGCACGTTCTTACGCCAACAGACCATGGCAAAACAGCCCGGAAATAATTAATTGTAATATGGACTCCGGCCGTGAAAGCTTGCGTTCTCTCAAGAGATAGGTTTACCATAGTACAAGGACTAATCAATTTATAATTAATAAATTAATAGTCCTAGCATTAATACCGCGGCAGAGGAATAAATTAATGATGAAAACTGGTCGTAGCATTAACGCTGTTTGTAAAGGAATGATTTAATGAAGAAAATTAATACTATTATGTGCTTCAAGTCGGAAGGACGCTTCGAATCAGATGCGTTAGCGCGCTAAGCGTTACTACCTCGTCACACCCACTCTTTTCATCTCTCTCTCTCTCTCTCTCTCTCTCTCTCTCTCTCTCTCTCTCTCTCTCTCTCTCTCTCTCTCTCTCTCTCTCTCTCTCTCTCTCTCTCTCTCTCTCTCTCTCTCTCTCTCTCTCTCTCTCTCTCTCTCTCTCTCTCTCTCTCTCTCTCTCTCGCACACTATCCTAGATCGGAGACTTGGCGCTAAACGTAAGGGAACCCCCAAACTGAATTTTCTGAACTTTCATAATGATTCCGTTATTGATACCACAATTACAAATGGTTATTCACGTATTATGCATATGTTTTAAATTATATAATTGTACTCATAGTTTATGAATTACCTAATTTTTTAATCCGACGGAACTGCCAGTGGCGCATCCATGTAGCTGTGAATGTCACGCCAAGAGACAATAATTCGTCATTGTCTTTATCGTCCAAGTATTGCAAATGAATGATGATATGCTCCAAAATCTCATCACGTGCTATTTCTTTCCAGAAGTTGACTTCTTATGCTTTATCTGCATGTCTTACACAGTTTTCCCAGTCTTGTGTTACCTTATCAATTTTTTCGTGAATAAGTCGTTCAACGTCAGTTAGTTTAAAAGTATTCTCTCTGATTGCAACATCATTTGAGCCCACATTAACTCAATTGCATTGTACTGGCAGTGGTAAGGGGGAAGGTGGATTACCTCGTGTCTCATTTCAATTGCAATTTGATCCAGCTGATACTTTTCCCAGGTTCTTAATGGGAGAACAACTGAAATACTGCTTTAAACTCTCTAGAGTAAATAGAGATAACGAAGCACTATGGTGTGACGATTCAGATTCTATCAATGCAGCATTCTACATGCTGGCAGGAAGTGTACTGTTTGCTCTGCCTTAAATTTAACAAACACCTTTGCTTGTTCAAAGTAATTCTTTTATCACACCACGTCAAACGTTTACATTTCAGTTCTGAGTAACTACAAATACACGTATACGCATATAGGCCAACCAATAATGATCTTCATCACAGAGCTTTTATCGGATCTTAAAAGTCATATTTCTCACTATTTCTCACTTTTTTCACATTTTGGCCATATATACGCTTATTTAAAATGATAAAGTTATATTCTGATCATATTTGGGGGACTATTATAGTGTAGTTAGCAGCCGGTAAAATAAATCAATATTATGTCTGTAAAAGAATCCCCAGCAGTACTGCTCACTTGTTTTTCGAAGGTTGCTTTAGTAAGTCGCAAACGCTCGTACAAATAGGAAATGTTCGTGCTAGGCAAAGGCACCTTACTCTTCCCTGTTTGGCGACAGGTTTAATACTTTGTTTCCTCCACTTTGCCACCTCCATCTCCATCAGCTTTCTGAAAGTTTGTACATTCTATTGAGACCTCAGTCAGTTTGATGTCACCATGCCTAAATTTATGTGCTCTAAAAGTGTAAAATTAAGAAATTTTGTTCAGGAGTTCGCGGAGAAGGTTTATAGTAGTGACGGTGTTATTTTTCACTGTAAATATTGTGAAGTGAAAGTATGTGCAAAAAAGCTATCTACAACAACATATTGAAACCGCTAAGTATCAGAAGTGTTTATCAGTATACTGTCGCCAATCTAGAAAGTGAATTTCGTACGGAGAGAGAGGCGACGTTGCCGCTTGTTGCTGCTACGTGGAGAGCGCAATAGGATTACGCGTGCGAAGGTGATTCGGTTTCGACTGCAGTTGGTATTTTATTATTATTAATTATTTATAATGCTGTACACAAAGACAGTAGTACAGTCGTGAATCTACACGAAAATGCTAGAACATGCAAGAACACATCAATGTAAAGATCATCGTAACAAAAGAGGCATACCTGTGACATTTTGATGCTTATTGAAGTGGGAAAATGCCGCTGATATAATTTTTCCGGGAGTTTCTAATTTATACCCCAATATCTTTCTTCTTTAAAATACTTTTCTTTCCCAATCTTAACCTTAATGCCCTTACTGATACCTACAGCACGGGAAGTCCTATCAAGCACTTAGAGAATGGAATACTAGACTCCCCTTTCAATTTCTCCTCGTCGAAGTATTCTCTCACAGAGCATATTATTTCCCGTGTATGTCCTTTAATTGGAATACCTTTACCAAATACTGCTTTATTTGGTTCCCGATCACGTTCAGGTTTTCACTTGTCACTATAATTAGACATAATTAAACATTCATTAAACAAAATTGTAAATGATCACAACACGAGCACAGATACACGAACTCACACACACGTAAACCAAGGCAAATTACCACAAATAAAATGCAAAGTAACTTGCCAGTACAGGATCTATAACTGTGAGGGCATTCTGTTTATGCAGTGTTATCAGAAGAGAAACAAGAACCTAGGTATTGTATTTACTGCAGCGTTTGCGTAACTCGCTTGCCCGTAAGTCATGCTAAGCACATGTTAGAATATCGGCAACCAAGGTTTAGCGTCTAACATTGTCATGGAAACGTCTCGACTCTAATTGGTCACTCTAATCGTTACCATGACAACCGTTATGACGTACTCATACCCTCCCATTTATTTAGAGCATTCTTCCATGTGGTTACTAACTGTCAATCACATTCTAGTTTAGCGACCAGTATAATTTCAGTCATCTTAAGTCATCATCAGTCATCTGATGTTTGATGCAGCTTCTTCTTCAACTTCAGCGTATGGGGACACCTGTATGAATACTTGCAAAATGATGGAATCTTCAAATATTCCCTTAAAAGTATTACATAGTGGCTTTAGGCCTTTTTTTTTAGAAACATATATGCTCCAATAACTTCATGTGATATGGAACGTAGTTTCTCCAGAGATAAGAACATTCTGCATCATAATAGAAGAGGATTCCAGTTTAACAACTTAAAAATGCACATTGTCATTTAATATAATTTTGCTGCTGATGAAAACTCCACCAGGTATGAATATTTTATCTCTCTTAATTATTATTTTCTTAAGTTACAATAATTAGTTTTCTCTAATTTAGGACCTTTTTTTTAGCTTACTCCATTAAGTGCAGAATTAAGTAGTAGGGAAGACTTTTCTCTGCAGAAACTATTAAAAATGTTTATGTTTGAACAATTATTAATTGTTAATTACAGTTTAATTTTCAATTAATATAATATAAATAGTAAATTCATTAAGTTTTAAAGGTCGTGTCTTTTTTTAGGTCATATTTAAGCTGTTTTATGACATAAATTCGTGCGTATTTTCCATTTTTAGGTCATAGAAATCCGCCCCTTATTTATCATCTTTAAATACTGGGCGATTTTCTCGTTGTTTTCTGCATTTCTTCTCAAAATTCCCCCTTTTCCCCATTATGGACAGAGCAGAATCATATCACCTGGTATCATTAAATCAACAGCTGGCTGTCACTATTTTCTTGAAGTTTGAATGGCTCAAGAACGACGGCACCATATGTTACAGAGCCCATGATTGTGAATAGGAAGTGGAAAAACCCGTGACCGACCATATATTTTTATCAGTGTTGTCTGATTAGATTAGATTAGATTGATTTGCGTTCAGTAGGTTCACTAGTAGCCAGAAAAGGCTGTGAACTTTGAACATGTCTAGAGGTATAAAGTTTAATAGCATATATATACATATATATGTACATATATATGTACAAAAGTTAACATAAGACACATATTATAGTACACAGGCAATATGAACAACAATATGGAAAACAAAGCAGGGATAATTATATATATGATACAAAATGAAACACTTTTTAAACCAGCTTTTACTTGGCTTATGCCAGTACGTCTCAACCTTTTTGCAATTGATACCATTCTTGATATTTATTAAATACATATAGATTAAAAATAAACTTTCAGCTTGCATCAAATATTTATAAGTAATGATTTGTCATTGGAATAGTTAAATACTACTTATAGAGCTACAGAAGCATTATCAGGATAATTTGTCATTCAGATAATCTTGTACAGAATAAAAAGATTTTGAGCAAAGGTACTCTCTAACAGCTTTTTTAAAAGCACCGAAATTATCAACTTTTTTCTTTAAGAACATTAGGAAGTGCGCCAAATATTTTGATAGTTTCATAATACACACCTTTCTGAAAGCAAGAAAGTTTAGCACTGGGATAATGGATATTATACTTTTGTCTAGTGTTTATTTTGTGAATTACATTATTTGTTGCAAATAAGGCACGATTGCATACAAAGAATTTTAGGATCGAGAATATATACATGCAAGGAAGCGTTAATATCTTCAATCTTGTAAAAAGATATTGACAGGAGCATCTGGATTATTACTGTTGAATGTTTAAATGCACAATAGTTTCAATAATGCTAAAAACAGAGGTAGTTTGTAAATTGACATAGATCGCCCAAAAATGACGTTTCGGGCCAAATGTCAGCTACATCGCGATATTCTTATTTATTTTAAAATTTATCGCAATCAGTAACATTACATTTTAAGTAGCCCAGAAGGCCGTATCTGACCACTCTGTGATTTAATTCGATTCTTTTCTTGGTAGAAATTTGAGAGCCCAACAATTACTCGTTAGATTAAAGAACGGGTAGAGCACAGAGGTAGAGCCACGATCGTATCTTAGTGACTGCTTGTGATTGGCTGAGTACGTTCCTGTAGTGCAGCAACGAAATATCTGGTTTGAGGCTGAGCATGTAATTTTAATATGGCGGAAAAGATCAATATATGAGAGTGTAAATTGTCTTGCAATTTGAAGGTTGTAGTGCGTCCTGGGTTAGGAATATTAAATTTTGTGTTGTGAAATTGCTTTAAGAAATGAAATGGCAAACACACTTTCTGTGTCTTTTTCTCGTGTTTATTTGTGTCAGAGGATTAGGTGATCCTTATAAAATATTAGGAATTCATAAAACTGCTACATTACAGGAAATACGGAAAGCTTATAAACAGTTAGCTAAAGAATGGTAAGTAATATTGCATAAACAGTAGTATAATAAAACTTTTCGCAATTTGTCAAATTTTGCTAGTAACAAACCATAAATAATTTGAGCAAGTATACCACAATAGGAAGTCAAAAATGCTGCTTTTCTTTAAACAGTTATGAAACTGAAATAATTTCTAACTCACATTCTGACATAGCTTAGTTAACTTCATCTGACAAATAGCATTTTGGTTAGGCATAAATCTGGGTTTGGACACTGCTGTTAATCATTTTCCAAAGATTATTTTGTGCTTATTAGTACCATTCTTTTTTTTCGTTTAAGTTTATTTTATAATTTATAGTGCATCTCTCGTTATTAAATATTCTTATTTAAAGAACCTATTTTAACATGTTGGTTTGGTTACACCTGACATTCCAAGTATAGGTTATGTTAGATGAGAGCAGGTCTTAACTAATTTTGATATGAAAAATTGTCAATTTTGGCCTAACATTTAAGGCTTTGTTAAAAAGCACTTAATAATGGTACCAAAAACGGTTAAATAGAATGTTAGTTATGTCTGATGATTATTTGTTCTTTCCCCAAAAGGATAATTATATCGATTTATCATTATTGGCTACAAAGTTTTGACAGTTCCATGTAATTGTAGGTTTACCTTAGAAGGATACTCATTCACTTAGGCTGCCATCTCATTCGACCATCTTCATTGTGCAGAGCTCTGGCACTGTTCAACCCCCCTCTCCTCTAGTGTAAGATGCTATTTTGTGTGATGGGCTACAAGGGGAAATTCTCTCCTGGGAAGACCCAGAGCAATGTTGTCACTTGGTTTCTGGATTATATTGGCACATACATCTTTTGTCATCTATTATAATGTTAAGTATCGTACTTGAAATCCATTTTAGCATCTGGCATAGCAACTTAGATGTTCATACACAGCAATGTTGAAGCTGCACATTGTTGGAGCATGTCAGGTTTCCATATGCTATTGAACTTCAATTAAAGCTGGAAAGAGCTGTTTTGGCTTATCACAACTTATTATACATTTATAAGGCTTTCAAAATAGTATTAGAAAATAAATCACCTGTTATCACTGATTATGACATAAATGTCTGTTTATTGCAGATTTTTTGAAAAAATGCTTAAAAGGAAAATCAATTTTAAATTGTGACAATGCATCGTCTCATAAAGCAAATTTAACAACAAAGTATCAGGTCAGCTGTATGGATCCTCAATCATGCAGCTCTGATCTAGACCTTGTGATTTCTTTTCGTTTCCAAAACTTAAAGATAAAATGTTTGGAATGAATTTTTGGTCATCAGATGAAGAGGTGGAACATTATAAAAACTTGATTTCTGAAGTGCCTCAAAAAGGTGACGACATTGCTTTTAAGATGTGGTTTCATCAAATGCAGAAATGTATTCATGTTAAAGGGAATATTTTGAAAAACAATAAAATCATTTACATTTTTTAAAACTAATCCTAAAACTTCTCAGTGTCAACCTTGTACATGATTTTGTTTCTAACTGTCCAATAATGGTTTTTCATCTGCTTTTAATTCAGCGAAATTCACATCTATTATTGTTTCTGATTCTTCCAGTCATGCTAAACTTTTAATTCATTTATTAATAGTGTATAAACATTTTTGTTCTTTATCACATTATACTGGCTTTTTCTCTTCTTTGCAGTCTTTGAGAAAATAGCATGTTTTGAGTTGCATATAAGCAAGCTATAGATGGATGGTAGAATTTCTGCCAGTTTATTCTTTCCAGCTTTGGCTGGAGAGAACTCTGGTGGCTGTTTATTGTCAGTCACCTTAATCTCTGCAGTTAAGAGGCCTATGTGCACAATATGGGTATAATATGCCATGTCGTAGAATGAGACCGAGAAGATCAAAAGACTTGGCCAAGTCTTCTTATCTACTTGTAGGACCTGGAAAAACTGCTCGTGAAATAATAAAATAACATTACTGGTTATTTTTTGGTTCTTGTTTTGGTTACCATTTTCAGTTATTGTCAACCAGTTTTCATAGCACATATGTTGAAAATGTAATGGTTCGCAAGTTATATGTGCAAAAGGTTCCAGTATATTATAGTTTAATGTCTGTGCATAATATCCCTGTAGGCTGCTCGGCTACCTAAATAAAGATTCATTTGTCATTGTTCCTCCTTTTGTCCCACTTTTCCTAAATTAACTTTGCTATATACACATAATTGATGACAATGTGAGTCTATAAAAAAGGGAGGTACAGGAACCAGCTGATCTTCAAAGAGCTTGCTAGGTCCACATGGGTGTTACTGACAAATGGCAAGTTTGTAGCATTATTACTAAAATTAGGCAAATGAGTCAACCTTGTATGTACTTTTCTCCACTTACAAGTTTTTTGATGAAGACTAGTTTCTGGGAACTTCTTCCCTATCGTCAGTTCTGTGGTTGACTGATGATGCATCCAGTATCTGCATCTTGCTTGGTGTCGTGCTGCCATCTAATGTTCTGGTAAGTTTGATGATGTCATCTACTGCGGGAATTTCAAAATTCATCAAGAGGTCCTGTTTCTTCGTAATAAATATGTTTTCCCAAATCTGTAGTTCCAGAGGTTTCTTTGCCTGTTTGATCAGTTCTCAGACCAAAAGTGATGTGCTACGGCCGACTTGTCCATGTGTTTGAATTTAATATTTCTGAAGTGTTCTTTCATTCTTGTTCCTAGATTCCTTTTGGTCTTAGCGATGTATATCTTGTCACAATCCTGGCAACTCATCTGGTAAATGCCTGATAATTGAGTTTTCGGTGTGCTGTATTTTGGATGAAATGTAAATTTGCCATATCTGTTGTTTGGGTTTTCTAGTTTTTTTAACATAGTAATGTCCTTTAAGTTTTTGTTTCTTTTGTGTCTGTAGATCAATTTTTTGATGGAATTTGTGTCATAGGTGTTCAATTCGGTAACCTGGTGTATGTGAGTGTACTCCTGTTCATATTCTGTTTTTGTTAGCGGAATGTTGATTAATCTGTGAACCAAACTATGGAATACTACATATTGATGTTGTACTGGGTTAATGGGTTGCACTTAATGTAATTGTCAACATGTGTTGCTTTTCTGTATATTCCAAATTGTAATGCTGTTGGTGTTCTAATAACATAAATTTCATCAAAAAATTGATCTACAGACACAAATGGAACAAAAACTTAAAGGACATTACTACGTTAAAAAAACTAGAAAACCCAAAAACCAGATATGGCAAATTTACATTTCATCCAAAATTCTTCAAAAAATTTGAAAAGATATTTAAGAGCTTCAACATAAAATTAGCCCCTCAGAACAAACACAACATCCGCAACTTACTAAACCACCCTCTAAAAAATAGCACACGAAAACTCAATTATCAGGCATTTACCAAATGAGCTGTCAGGATTGTGACTAGATATACATTGGTAAGACCAAAAGGAATCTAGGAACAAGAATGAAAGAACACTTCAGAAATATTAAATTCAAACACATGGACAAGTTGGCCGTAGCACATCACTTTTGGTCTGAGAATCACAACATAAAACAAGAAATAGAACTGATCAAACAGGCAGAGAAACCTCTGGAACTACAGATTTGGGAAAACATATTTATTACAAAGAAACAGGACCTCTTGATGAATTTTGAAATTCCCGCCGTAGATGACATCAAACTTACCAGGACATTAGATGACAGCACGACACCAAGCCAGATGCAGACACCGGATGCATCATCAGTCAACCACAGAACTGACGATAGGGAAGAAGTTTCCAGAAACTAGTCTGTGGAGAAAAGTATATACAAGGTTGACTCATTTGCCTAATTTTAGTAACAATGGCACTCCACTTTCTGAAATACTTCTTTTTATTCTATATATTGTAGCATTATATTTTGTCATGTTATAGACTTTTTTTTTTTCTTTTTTGCATTATCACTTTGAATGTTTTCTTTTAGACCCAGTAATTTTAACTCAAGTATATTGAGTGCATTTTAACTCAGTGTTTATTTTGTTGAGACTGACAGTTTTTGTACCTTCTGTCAGAAATAATGAGCTGCCGCAAAATCCTAAGTTCCCAATACAGAACTTTGTGCATACTCATCATGGGATAGCTTTGTACACTAGGTAATAATGAAAGTAAACTTAAGATACATTACACTTTGTAAGAATTTAAAATATGCTCTACTAATGTATATAGGGTTGTTTCTAACAATAAGTGCAATATGAAGAATATGGTGCAGATACTTAATGGATGTGTCTGTGAGGCAAATGAAGGACAAATCTCCAGGTTTGACTCCTGCTGCAATAGTAGTATACTTTTATTTTTTTTTAACCACCCATTTTGTATATCTGATGTATTGTGGGACTTTTTCCACAATCTTGATGGAAATTGTTGATGCTGGCAGTTTGTGGGTGAGGTATTAAGTCTTAAGTCCTGTCCTGTCCTGCCTTTGTGTTTGAGTTTTATTTGTTTTGCATTTCCAAGAATAAGAATGAAGTTCATCTTAGGATTTATTTGTATCTAGGTATTATTGTCATTACTTCTAATTCCATAGAAGTGATGGGCAATAATATTTTCACAATGTTGTTACCATAATAAGTTTTATAATGAAATGTAGTGTTACAATCATGTAAAAGATACATTTTGAAGCAAAATAACACTACCAAGCATGATTTTTGCGGCAAAGCATCTGTTAGGTGATTATGATTAAATAAGGTCTCCTGATTTCAGAAATGTTGCTGGTTTTCTTTATCACATAGTTTCAAGCTAATCGTGATTTGCAGTCCTAAAATGTATCACTGCAGCTCCATGCCGCTTTGCAGTAATAACAAATCAGCTGTTAGAGTAGCTGTGCTTTGCTTGTGCATGCTTATCAATCCAACACTATTCCATTGAACTCTCCAATATCAATCTATTTTTAGAATTGTTACTGATGAAATGAAAGGAGGGACCTAGTAGGTTCATGATTAAAAGAAAAAAATCGTCTTGCTCCTGGAACTACCTTTCCGTGGTACAGACAGAGATAAGGAGTTCAGAAAGTATTTCAAGAAGGAAGATGATCTGACCTACTGTTGTGACATTCTAGGACTGATACAACAGCTGGGGAGTGATTACCAATCACAAAATTGGACACTGTGGATTCCTCTAAAAGGAGCTTGAAGGCTATACTACTTTATAATGGAAACATTCTGTAATCTGTTTGCTGTTAGAATAAAGTACAGTAGTATTCTGCAATGAGCTCCGCCTCTAGTATGTCATTGGTTAACCGTGGAACTATATTGTGGAAGAACACGGGAGTATTAAAATCCATCAGTCAATGCAATTAATTTCCAGCACGTGCTTCTTTGACATTTATTTTATTCTTACAGCAAACAGATTATAGCTTCAATACCTTTGGGACATTCCATTTCATGAAGGAAAATTATCTCAACGCAAGCTGTTTTGCACAAAATCAAATGTGAGGAAAGGTGGGATTTGTGTAATGACTTGTGTAATACTGTTTTCAGTATATTGCAAGTAAGTTTCCACATTTATCAGATACAAAGCCAAGGAAGACATTTTTGATGGGACACAAATTAGAAAGCTGTGAAAGACCCAAACTTTGAACAGATGATCAATCTGTAGGACCTACTGCATGGATTTGAATGAGATGTCATAATGAAGTTCCTATTCCTTGTTTCATATAAGCTTGACTTGTATCTCTTAATGTTCACATGACCTAATCACCTCTCATTGGCTGCTCTAATGGTATAGACTGTTGTGCGGTAAAAATAAGTTTGTTATTTAACATGATGATATATTTTAATATGTTCGAAGAAAATTGTCTAATTTATATTATCATAACCATATATTAAATATATTGCACAAGAGTTAATTTATCTGGAATGCATGTTAATTCTTAAAATAAAGAGAAGGTTCCTTTGCTTCATACCTACCTCTTAGGATGAATGATAGCAGGTGCATTATTGGTATTGCTGACATACTTGTTTATGACTTTTATTGCTGACCTTGCTCTAAACTGGATTGGTCGTATAAACATTGCGCCGTTTACAGCGCCAAAAGCATTAGCCAATTTGGATGAAGGGGAATGCAGTAAAACGTGGAGGGATACATTTCGGCGGTGCAAGGTTATATGAAACAAATCTTAGGGAATGTAAAGAGTGAACAGTACGAAACAGTAGTGGAAACGATGTTGGATCACATGAAGGAGTTGAGGTGTAGAATGAGTCTGAAGCTGCATTTCCTTCATTTTCATCTTGATTGCTGTCTTGAAAACCTGCGGCTGTTAATGAAGAG
The DNA here is from genome assembly GCA_030765055.1 of Mantis religiosa. Taxonomy (NCBI): domain Eukaryota; kingdom Metazoa; phylum Arthropoda; class Insecta; order Mantodea; family Mantidae; genus Mantis; species Mantis religiosa. The sequence goes on from CM060949.1 coordinate 55,021,827, forward strand.
ATGGGAGAGAGATTTCACCAAGACATCAAGGAAGCAGAAAGAAGATACCAGGGGATGTGGGATGTACTAATGATGGCCAACTACTGTTGGTGTTTGAAAAGAGATCGGAAGCATACAACAACCAGACGCTGGGTAGCCAAGCCGTTATTTAAAGGACACATCTAGGACTGTTTACACTAAAAGTTTCTACAATATTCTCCTGTAATAGCACCTTCTGGTGGTGTTTCATGTATACATTGCCTTTGTGAATTCTTTGGTCATATTTAATTGCTAGAGCTCAGAAATCATGAACCTGTGCATTTCAGCAATGCATGAACCTAGAGATTCTGGTTTGACCATAGGTATTGGCACTTACGTAGATGAAACCTGTGGTTTTTTCACCACCTCTCACCAAAAATAGAGGAATAGACCTGTTGTGGACTGTTTGCAAAAATCACTATATTTTCTCTATGATATTTCCAAACTTATCATAATTTCTTCAGTATTCTTTAATCCAATATTTCTTATTTTGAGTACTTATTGCAAGAAAACCAGATGTGATATGTAGAAACGAATAACGGATTCGTGTTTGGTGACCCAAGATTAGTTAAGATCACATTTCAGATCCCTTGCCACAAGAAAAATGTTTCAAAATGTTGGGTATTGTAATTTAAAATGGGATACAGAGTTTGAAACTCAGTACCAGGAATTCCAAAGATTTTACCCTTAGGCTGGTCATTCTTACACTGTATATTTAGAGGGACAGCCCACCTTGGATTGCTACACTTTGCCTGTTACAGTTTTCCCACACAAGAAGTCAAGCGGGGAATGAAGGGGAGAGGAGCTTGAACTGTTTATCTGCTCTGTTAGTGGATCTGTTTACTACGAAATGAGTGTTTGAGGGTGCATATGAGTCACCCATGCTGCCAGATTTAATGCTCGTCTCAGTAACTGCGAATGACAGGTATTATGCATGGGTGAGTTTTGTGACAACACTGTGTATTTTACATGAACTTAGCATCTGGAAGGCGATCATAAACACAGCAAAAGTAATTGTTACACGTTCCTCTGACTTGCCTTCTTGTGGTGGGCAGACATTACAGATGTGAACTGTACTTCTACATCCAAAAATAACCAACTAATTATGTTTTAAACAAAGTTTATATAGAAATTTCATTGATTTGGTATTGTGTATTGACCTACAGTGTATGACCACATGTAATACTACTAATGTAATGGAACATGTGGATGAATGATGTTATGACCTACATTAAGAATCATTCATGTGTATGTTACTGACTCATTCACATCTCCTATTTTGTAGGCATCCAGATAAAAACAATGATCCAGCAGCAGAAAATAAATTTGTGGAAATCAATCAAGCATATGAGGTAAGTATTTTCCATGAAATTCAATTTTTGATCAAGCCTTTAACCACAGAAATATTATAGCAACAACAATAAAAATTCTGTGGACAAAATAACTGATGCTGTCAATTACTTATTAAGGAAAATTTTAAAAAATATGCAACTTATTTTGCCAAAATGCTGTTCTAAGTGGTTTAGAGTAGCTTTATATGTAAAAAAAAAAAAAGTGCCTGTATATTAGGTTTTGTTCATCTTTAATAATATTACAAGTGAAATGTAATAAATCTTAATGGTTTTATTATATGCTAGATTGTTAAACCATTCATACTGAAGAAAGAAAATAAATCAGGTATTGTGTGTTTCAAATGGGATGGTGTTTGTCTTTGAACACTACTTGGTGAGCAACCAATCAAAGTCCTGGGGTGTTGTCTGATTGCATTCTCCCTAAGAGGTGTGTGGCGAGTCCATGCATCTAATAAAATACTATTTGCGCTAAGACAAAAATTCAGATTTGCAAAAAGTGATCCACAAGGAAGGTAGAGAGCAATGTGTATAACATGATTGTAAAAACCCACGCCCGCCTTGGTAGCGTAGATGGTAGCCTGTCTGCCTCATATTCAAGAGGTCCCGAGTTCAAATGTCGGTCAGGGTGAGTTACCTGGATAAGGTTTTCCGGTGTTTTCCCTTATCCTTCAAGATGAATGTCGGGTAACTCTAAGCTCCATGGACCCTGGACTCATTTGAGCAACATTTCACCCAATTCATTCACCGTCCGATATGACTTAACGTTGGAGGACGTAAATTATCGTGTCATGTCATACATTTACATTTCAGTTCTATAATTACAAATACATATGCATACATGCCAACCAATAGTGATGTTCATTACAGTGCTTATGTTGTGATGCATTCTTATATATTGGTACTTATTTATTTGTATTAGAAAAACTTAACTAGAAATATGGGGTTTATATATATTTCTAGTTAAGTTTTCCTAATACAAATAAATAAGTACCAATATATAAGAATGCATCACAACATAAGCACTGTAATGAACATCACTATTGGTTGGCATGTATGCATATGTATATGTATTTGTAATTATAGAACTGAAATGTAAATGTATGACATGACATGACATGATAAAAGAATTACTTTGAATAAGCCAAGGTGTTTGTTAAATTCGAGAGAGAGAAAACAGTATACTTCCTGCTTGCCTGTAGAATACTACATCGGCAGAACCTGAGTCGTCACATTGTATGTTTATGAATGGTTCGTAATCTCTACTTACTCTAGAGAGTTCAGAGCGGTATTTCAGTTGTTCTTCCATTTTAAAACCAGGAAAACGTGTATCAGCTGTATCAGTTTGCAATTGCAATGAGATACAAGGTAATCTGCCTTCTCCCTTACCACTGCCAGTACAGTCCAATTGAGCTAATGTGGGCTCAAATGATGTTGCAAACAGAAATAATACTTTTAAACTGACATTGAACAACTTATTCAGAAGAAATTGACAAGGTAACACAAGATTGAGAAAACTGCGTGAGACATGCATATAAGCTACAAGAAGATGACTTTTGGAAAGAATTAGCATGTAACAAGATTTTGGAGCCTATCATCAGAAATTTGCAATGCTTGGACGATGAAGACAATTAAAATGATGAATTGTCTCTAGACGTAGATGATATTCACAGCTATCTGGATGTCCCACTTGCAGTTCCACTGAATTAGGATAATAGATAATCCATAAACTATAACCACAATTACAGCATTTAAACCATATACATAATATGTGAATATCCATGTTGCAGTTATGATTTCAACAACTGCATTATTATAAAAGTTTGGAAAATTCAGTTTGGATTACCAAGGAGACCAACATGGTGCGAGAAAGGGAAATATGGAAAAAGTGGGGGTAATGGGGTGGCAATACTGAGTGTGCTAATGCATCTGATTCGTGGCATCCAGAACTCTTCCCATTTGAAACACATAATAGTGATTTGGGCTGAGCTTAAAACTAGTAGAAATGCTGCAAGTATTATAATATTTAGAATATTTTTTGACACTGTATTGTCATCAGTATTGCTGTGTGTGATGAAATCACTTTCCATTATAGGATTTGATGTATGCATATTTGCATAGGGGATGCTTAAATGTGGTATCTTAATATTTTCACATATTTTACTTGTGTTCATGTACCTTACTAACTTGATAGAGAGGAGAGTACAATGGAATCTCTCTAATAGTAATTCAAATGTAATTTATACACCTCATCTAGATGCCTTCAGTCATTCTTCTTGTGATAACTTCTGCATACTGTAATGCTATATGCATTTTGCTGAAAAATTGCTTCAATGCAATGGAAAATCTGGCTCATTTCTGCTGGAAACACTAATGGAAGAAGAGATGGTCATAAAATAAGAGTTTTTGTTAATGAACATCTTTAATTGCTACAGTTTTTGGTATCCAGTTCTATATTGGTTATGAAAGACCACTTATTTTGCTCAGAGACAAAACTCTGTGTACCTTTTAAATATATTTTGTGACATTTGCAGTTTTAAAATTTTAGTTAAAGAGCACTTGTGGGTAACCATTCAGTCATGTCTAAGATTGTAATAGAGAATAACATTTTGGAACAGGTACCTATTTTAAATATTTTAACTGTGAAATAAGTTTTAAGAATCATAATTATAAGGGTCTCAATAGCCATAATGAAAATTTCCACCCCTGGGAAGGAAACTTTGGTCCTCTGGTTTTGAAGGTATTAGGGCAGGCAACCCACAAGTGTAAAACTAATGCACTCATAAATAAGAGTTAGTTGAACTGAAGAAGGGTTTACAGATTTGTGACAGCTCCTACACTGATGTATAGAACAGAAAACGAGCAATGAATAAATAAAACAAGAAAAATAGAAGGGCAAAAATAAAATTTCTGAGAATAGTTGTTGAATTCAACCATAAAGACCACATCAGAAAGTAAGCTATCGACACGAACTAAACATGTGTAAGTTTCAACAAAGATAGAATGACATGAATACATTTTGAAAATGAATCTGACAATTTTAGACAGAACAATTAACCTGAAAGAAAATAAACTGTTTTCCTATTCCACTCATAAATGTTATGACACCAAACAAAAGTTTATGGTGCCAAACACATCCAGACTTTAACAAGTCCACTTGTCAGACTTAGTAATTTTATATAATTTCCTCACTTCGTAGTTTCTGCTTGGTGCTCTTAATGTGCCAGTGTGTAAGTCATTTTTTAATCCAGCCTCTGAAGGGAAATGAATTAATAATGTTAATTTGTTTTATAACGTTGTTTGGAAATTAAATTATTTTGAATAATGATTAAGGTATTAATATGTCTACCTTATATACCTTGTGTCTTATATGTATTAATTATTAAGTCCTTACTTGTAAGTCAGAAAACTATAAGTGATAGTCAATGTGAACATTCTCTATTACAGCTGCTCACAGATCCTGAAAGAAGGAAGCACTTTGACACCTTTGGTGTAGCAATGGAAGAAGGTTCTCAGTTTCGAAAGAAGCAAGATTACAGTCAGTATCGCCGATTTGATCCATTGGATGAATTATTTGGAAGCCATGCTGGTGGTTTTAAGTTTCGTTTCCAAGATAGGGACATCACTCTGTTCCACAAACTTAGTGTTACAACAAGGTAAAAAGCACCTGCTTGCTATTAAACAGTTATAAAATTTATAACCATTGGTGGGCAAACCTAATTCTCAAATAACATGAATAGACCCTTGATATAGATGAAAGTTATGCTGCTAGGGCTGCACTGATTATAATAGAGTTGAGTGCTTTCACTCTATTAAAATATGGATTGCCCATCAATTCTAATTATGGCCAGTTTCAACAACCAGTGTTATATATTTTAACTTAACATGATTTAATGTTGAAATTATTACAAATTCTGTTTCATTGAACAATCTTAGCTTTAACAAAAAGTTAAACCTGTTGTTAACTTAATATTGGCATATACTAGAATTAAGGCATTTAACAAATGTTTAGACATAGAAATAAAAAAATGCCTGCTGTAAACCAAGTTGTATATGCAAGTTTGCTGTATTTGGCATTTAAGAATGCCATTTCTAATAGAAGAATTGACTGCATCATAATAAATTTGAAAACTTGCAGGAGTAGGAACTTTTAGAGCAATACACACTTTCCAGTGGAGTTATGAGAATGATTTCACAGTAAATAGATTAGGTTAGAATTATGTTATTGGCATTTTTCATTGACTGGTAAATATTGAAATTTTCAAAGTTACCATTTTGGGTTTGTTCAGATAGTCTCCAAGGCAGTTATCTCAAGCAGCAAAGAATCAATTCAATCCTTAATCAGTGATACATTTTTGTACACATTTCAGTAGTATTCACCACTCAGTTTTAAACTGTTGTAAGTTCTGTTTGCATGTACTATTTTGGTACTGCATTTTATGTTGGCATAAAATCACCACATTTGCTTAATGGACTGGGAGAAATTGCATTTTAGTTTAATTGCTCACAGATTTTCCTCCAGCTGTATTAATATCCTTAGTTTAAGTCTGTAACATTTTTTGATCACAATAATGTTACTAAGTAACAAGTTCTATAATTAAGCTGTGTTTTAGCAGTGAACCATTAATTTTTCTGCACATAGATTTTTTAGTTGACAGGTTGACATCATGATTCTAACTTCAAACAATAAGAAAAATCAAATAGCATGGACCTAACTATTTTCTTATTGGCCCATAGAGTGCTGTGATACTTAGACAAAAGTGCATTGTGACACATTCAGAAGCCATATACATCAGTCAGTGCCTTCTCCTTGCTCTCTTCTCTCTGGCGGTGGAACTGTGAACTTCTTTGTCAAATTATCTACTGGTGGGATTTCAAAATTCATTACTGGGTCCTTATTTTTCCATATGAATATATTCTTCCAAGTTGTCAGTTTAAAAGGAGTGATAAACCAAAATAAAGAGAGCAGATGGCAACAGTCAGTTGGATAGAAGTTGAAAATGGAGGCGATGGCTTCCGAAACTAGTCCCTCAATAATATAAAAATGTGAGTGACGAAGTGTCAAAAAACTGTTTACTAATGGTTTTTCCAATTCCTCCAATCATGCATAATTAAATAACATGTTGCAAGAGCTTGATGAAACAGAAAATTAATTATTCTGTTGTTTAATGTTTAGTTAGAGCTTTAATTAAATGTTAGTAAACAGGGAGTTATAGTATGGTTAACATTGATTGGTGAAACTCTGTGGCCCTTAAAATACTTTCTAAAATAAAATGTATTTCCCTAACAGAACCCTTTATTCTTCTCTCTTTGCTCCATTCCATCCCTGACCCCCTTTGTGTAATTAAGCTGCTAAGTTTCAGAGCTCATATTTGGGAGAGAATTTGAATAGATTGTTGACCTTTATAAACCACTTAAACTAATGACTAAAAACATTGAGTATAAGGTAGTTAAGGACTACACATACTTAGGAATTAAAGAGATGAAGGAAGAAAATGGTAGAAACAGAAAAAGTTTGGCCAACAAAAGTTAAAAGGAGCAATATCAGTTGTTAGAAATTGTAAAAGTAGGGTTCCAGACAGGATCCTGGAAATATATAACATGCTGTAGATGAGGCTAAAATGACCTGAGGTATAGATGTATGGGAATAGATGGAGGATGGGAATTCTAGATGAAATATGCCCATCTCCAAGATATGGGTGTGTTTTTATGCCTTACATTCAAGAGGTCCTGAGTTCAAATCTTGGTCAGGGAGAGTCATATGGATAAGGTTTTTTTCTGGGGGGTTTCCTTATCCTGTAGAGGAAGGTTGGTAACTCTAAACTCTATGGACCTGGGTTCATTTGAGCATCATTTCACCCATTTCAATTCTTGTCCAATATAACCTACTTTGGAAGTCATTAAACCTTGAGGAATTTTAGGCATACCAAGAAAACTGTAAAAGAGGTAGTTCAAATTAAAATAGGAAGAATGGTTGATGAAAGCAATGGTAATGGAAATAACAAATCAGATTCTGAACCTAGAGGAAAGAAATTTGTTAATACAATGCTTAGCATATCAAGAGCAAAGCTTGTGCTACTGAATGGGATAACTTCTTAGAATGCTAAAGGACCTACTGAGTCATACTTTGTTAAAACTTTAAACTTTACTCACATGAGTAAGTCTTTTAATATGAAATTAGCTTCACTTTTTACGACACTTTTATTTGGAACATTTCAATCTAGAAATCACTTAAATATAATGGGTTAGGAGAGGTATGGAGGGAAAGAGGATATAATGGTAATGGCTTCTGGAAAGCAGTAAATAAAAGATATGAGAACATATAAATACAAAAACTGTAGTATTACAAAAGAGCTCCTTGTCTTAATATACTGAATGGAAAACAGTTTGGAAAAAAGAACATTTAGATAGGCAAATAAAGAACAAGAAGCTGTTGTTTAGATAAGAACAGGAGTATGGAGGTTAAAAGGGTTAAGGAATCTTGCTGAATAGGATCAGTGTCTCATATGCGAGGAGAATGAAGGTTATGAGCACACCATATTTGAATGTAAGAGAACAGACATGGAGGAAAACTCATTGCTTAGAAATGGTTTAGGTTGGATATAAAGACAGCCTTAATCAAAATCTTTTCAAAAGATGGTAATTTAGGAAAAGTTCCTTAATAAACTGAAGGTTAAGTAGAATTCAAAAGTTAAAAGAGACTTAACAGTTAAGGTAGGGAATATATTTAAAAACAAGTTTTATTGCAAAATGATAAATTAAAGTAAGAATTTCATATGCAAAGAGCCTGTGCTAAGTGTCGTGTAATATTTTCATGCAAGTGGCAGATGAATAAATGATCACTAAGAACAAGTTTCAGAGATCAGTCGTCTCCATTTACAGCAGAAATCCTTCCCCAAATAATGAATTAGACTATTATTCTTAATCTCCAAAAAGTAATTGGGCAGTCAAACTTTGTTTGAGAATGTAGATACTAATCTGTAAAATATGTTCCTAGTTATTAGTGTAAGTATTGCACTGTCTGCCCACCTCAAGAAAGCAAGGCAGAGGAATGTGTAATGTAATCACTTTTGCTGTGTTTATGCTTGCCTTCCGGGTATGATATGGATGCTAGGTTCATGTAAAATACACTTGTTACATAACTCACCCATGCATAATACCTATCAGTGCAGTTAATGAAACAAGTATTAGATCTGGCAGCATAGGTGACTCGTATGCACTCTCGTACACTAATTTCATAGTAAACAGATCCACTAAATAGCAAATAAATAGTTCAAGCTACTCTCCCCTTCATTCCCCGCGTGAATTTTTGTGGTGGGCAGACAGTAGTAGTGTATCAACTCAATTTTTGTTTCCCAAATATTAAATTCGTACAGAACAATTTTCATTATTTCTGTTTTCTTAAAACTTACTTTAATAATTTTGTTAAAAATATTATAAGCATGAAATATTAGCATGATGAATACAGTTTATGTATTTAGTGCCCATACAAAATGTTATGCTTTTTGGGGATGGTGCTATTTTTGTGAGAAGTTGTCAGCTTCAGAACGTTCTGGTAGCAAAATTAATGGCTTGAAAATCTTCAGTTTTTATATGCAGAAAGAATGAACAACAACAAAATACTACAGTTTACATTTTAGGGAATTTTTGCGGATTTTATTATTTTATGGTTTTTTTTTTTTTGGCTGGGGGGTGAAATTGCGCTGATTCATCTCTTTCATGAATATTGTTTATAAAATTATGTTCCATACAATAGAAACACCCAATACTATTGATATATGATTGAAATTAGTGAAGAAACATATCTCTGAAGTCATAAAAGCATTAATGAGAAAGTTCAGTAAAATGATAATTTCTCAACATGATATTTTCTTCCTCCGTTCAAAATCTATTTTCTCTTTTTCTCTGCAATTTTGAGCTATCTAAAAATTTACTCAATATATGCAAAGTAATTTTGTAAATACATCCAAACTCAAGTACTATGTTTAAAAAATGAGTGCTTAAGTGGCAGTTAAGGAGGAAGGTTGTGTTCCATGTGAGCTTCTGTTCTGTACAGCTTGAAGGAATTAAGTAGCAGTGGAGTGGATATAGCCTTCTGCAGAGCAAGAGAAATTAATAAGGCTGAATTAATCAATCTTTTGTTCTTGAAGCTTAGGTTAAGGAAAATCTGAAAGACCTTGCATGATGGATCTTACATTTAGAATACTTTGTATGTTTCCAACTGCACATTGATTTTGAGAGTATGCATTATCAGCTCTATAATCCATACTAATGATAAAAACATTCTTTTCAGAGCATATGAGAACAAATTAGTGCCAAAAAGTTATCGAATACCTCATTTGATCATGTTTTACTCGGATTGGTGTTTTGGGTGCTTGCAAGTTGAACCTATTTGGAGGCGGGTTATAGAGGATTTAGAACCAATCGGATTTGGCATAGCAACAGTACATGCCGAGAATGAACAGTTGTTGGCACGCAAAATAGGCATACATTCACTACCATGTCTGGTGGTGCTCATGGATGGAAAAGCAAGTGTTTATAAAGAAACGCTCTACAGTGTTCAGAAAGTTGTAGGTAAGAGTAATTTTTGTATTCTTTTTTAACCAGTGTTTGTTAAATTGCCCTCTGTTTAATTTGCCTTGTACATATTAAGGATGGGAATGTGATGATGCCATTGTTTCTATGAGTATTCGGAAGCTTTCACAGCCAGAGTCAGAATTAACACAAATTTCTTCCGGGCTTAGAAGCCGTAGTCTTCTAGAGTTTAGATGTCCAGATGTTTCGTCCACATCTGCAGTGGACATCATCGGTGGCATGGTCTAAGTCTTCTTGGCAAAGGTTCAGGTACAACTGAGACTCTCGTGGAGGTGTCGTATTTATATCCGAGCTGCTCTAAGGGGATTGGCTCGGCTTGAGCAGAGAGTATATGCTTTATGGGTGAAACTTGTGTTAATTCCACTGTTTCTAGATATTCAGTGATTTGTATAAGGTGTTTAAAAAAATAGATAGCATCATTTTAAGTAGGCATTCCTTATATGTAGAAGTCCAGTGCAACATTTGTCCATAAATGTATGATTTCTGAGTTAGGCCTTCAAAACCATGATATTCACCAGAACATATTTTTTACCACAGATAGTTTTCTGTACAGATAAGTGTCCACCTACTTGAATACAGGTCTCACATCCACGTCTCATGACCATGTGAACACATCTCCAAATTAGAGGAATGTTGCATATTTCCTCACAACCTGCAACAATTCATTTCTGAAGGGATCCCATGTCAGGCACCAGAGACAAATACACCAGTGCTTTTAAGTGGCACCACAAATGTTCAAATCAAGTAAATATAGTAATCACACTGTTTGGGCAACTTGACGTATTCGTCAACAGGAAAGCTTTGATCCAAGTACCAGCAAGCAGTACAACTGAAGTGTGCAGGAGTACCATTATAGAATTAGTATTCGGATTACTGCAGAGGGTATTCGGCACCAAAACCAGTGGTTTATTGTACCTAAGCCCAAGTGTGGCATCCCCAGGTTGAAGGATGAGGTGAGAGGAGGCAGAGGGTGGCCAATCCAAGGTATCATGACAGCACCGAGACACCTACTGACATTTCTATCCTGAAAGAGACCACCAGAAATGATAATGGAGATGAAATGAAGGGACAGAAAATTCGAGGGATGTAATTAGCCTACTCTGGAAAACTTCCCGGAAAAAGCCCATGGTTCAGGTAGGTCAGCCATGGGAATCAAACGGCCTCCCAAATGTGAGCCCTAGACAAAACCACCTGAGCCATCCCGCTTGGTGCCATTATAGAATAAATAAGCTTGATGAATATTCAGTAAAGTGTTCATACAAGTGAGGTATTTTCCAGGAGTTGTGTGTGCCTGCTCTTTAAGTCTATTTACAGGTACATACATCAAAATACTGATCACAAAGATACAGGCCCACGTGTTGAGTGTGAACAGCACTTTATAATGAATGGAACAATTGCATGCGAAAATTTGTAATACCATCTCATGTGAACTTTGCTTCATCTGTAAATAATACTAAGATACAAAATTTCTGATTCATAGCATACTACAGTATGAACCACTGGCAGAACATCAATTGATCAGAATAATTTACTTGTGAAAGATCCTCTCGCAACAGTTTCCTGACAGTCTTATGAGGAACATTTGTTTGCATGCTAACCTTTATGTACTGATAGAAGTCATGTGAATAGAATACAGAACCTTATCCTCTACATCTGGAGTTTTAGATCATGAGCGCACAAACTTTAGAGAGAGATTTGAATGTCTTCCAAACTGGACATGTTCCTGTGAATACCTATTTTGGTACAAATGACGAGCCAACTCCCGATTTGAGTAATGTCATTCAGTTGAATGCCAAACGCAACATCAATGTACTCATCACCTCAGAATGAGCTGTTGCATTGTCCTGCAAATATCTTTTGTCACCACAACTCCTGCAGAAATAAATGCTCTGTGAATATCGTGTTTTAAAGTTCATAACTCAGAAACCAAGCATTTCTGAACACATATTGTAGTGTATCTGTTTTAGAGTCTACAAATGGAATGCTTACTTGAATTTATATCCCCTTATTTTTAAAACATCTGGTATTTACCATGATGAAAAACAAATTATAGATAATAGTTCCCTCATTGCTTTTTTTAATGCAGCTACAGACTGTATGTTATTTCTAGTCAAAGATATGAATGATCTGTTAATTAACAATAATATGTGCTTTGTTTCTATTCTTGTGATTTATAATATGCTGAAAATTTAAATCTAAAAAATAATCATCTACTATAGGTAAATACTAGGAATAACATTCCCCTTTATTCTTAAACGTAGTATGCATGGATCCATTAATCTTGATTTCCAGTTTATCCAGATGATTTTTGTTTATTTTTTCACTGCAAAAATATGCATTCACTTTGATAAGTACTAATGAATGTACACATTTGTAATGTTGGTACTGCGAGTACTGCAGAAATCACTTGTTCAAATGCTTCAAGCTAATGGTAAGTGCAGTTAATATGATCAGTGTTGCAAAACAATGACACTAAAGTATATGAGATAAATGTTTCATTCATTTTCATGACAATCCTGATAGTGATCGTAGACATCTTATCTAGATGGCTTTCAATTATTTTCTCTTTTGCGGTGATCTAAATTTCTTTCAAGGTTTTATTTAATTAATGCTTGTAGTTTCAGATTATCTAGACTTGCATTAGTCTGTAAACTCCAGTGCCATCTAGTCCGGTATGTGAGGTTCTTGTGTAACATATTTTTTTTAATACTTGAATTGAGAGAAGCAAGGAATAAATTGGAACTGTGATTTGCTGTGGTAATATATGTATTACTTCAGTTTGTTTAGAAATACAGGATGTTCCAAAAGCTTTCACTTTCATTTTCATCTTTGAAGAAGAAAACGTTTTACAAGTGAAGCAATTATATTTCCACATTGACATCCTACATATTTTATAGCCAGCTCTGGTGATATTAATGTGTACATTTTATCTAATATCATTACTCTGTGAAATACAACACATTGATTAAAACAAAATGTTTAACAAGACATAATTGTATCATTTTGGATTACATTTAACTTTCCATTCATTGCGCAAGGCCTGGGAGGCCCTGGCTTTATTTAAATATTGTAATTTACAAACAAGCACACTAAGTAATTGTCTGGCTAGGACATCTAACATTACACCTTACTCAAATGTTTGCTGTGGCAATAACTTTATCCATTTATTATTGTAGCTACAAGAATGACAAATCAGCATTTAGGTGTCGTACAGGTCTAGCGGTCTCCTAGTGCCTAGTCTCGTTACATATTGACATTTTTTTCTTCGTTAGTAAGTTGTAGAATATTGCTTTGCCAGTGGAAGAAGCTGGTTGTGAATACCAAATGGTATTCATTGGTATTGGACAAATTGGCATTGTTAGAGAAATGTTCACAGTGTTTGTGAATAACTCTCAGAAACATTACTGCTGAGACATAATATCGCTGTCAATAAACGGCAGCATTTCGTGGTCGATGTGATTTTAGACAATATACACCATCTAAGCCAAACTGTAAGGCATAAAAACATTCTGTTTGAATGATGAAACACTGTAAGACTTGAAGCTTTCACGGCGATGATTATTGATTAAAACTTCTCGGGTTACCAGCCGTGTGATGTTGATGAAATTGCTCGAGCTTTCGGCCATCTTGACTCTGTGGCCTTCTTCAGGATGTGAGCTAAAGTCATAGACGGGCAGGTATATATACTCTCCATGTGGTGGGTGGAGCTACGTGGCGCGGGCCAATGGGAGCGCTGTGTCTTGTGATTGATCCGACGGCCTACGTGGTGTCTTGTGGTTGGTCCGACGGAGAAATGGAAGGTCTATTGTTTTTTAACGTCCCAGTCCATGCAGAGCTGAGCCATAGGCCATTGTCTCTATTAAAATTATTTGGTTCCAATTTGATCTCAATCGCCTCTTTTATCAGTCTGTCATAAAAACGATTACTACGGTGCAGAACCGTGATCTCGTCAAATAAAATTCTATGGTCATAATCAAGGCTGTGTTGAGCCACTGCTGATTTCTCAGGTTGAAGCAGTCTCAGATTACGCTTGTGTTCCGCGCATCTCTCTTCTACCGTTCGGCCTGTTTGTCCTATATAAACTTTCCCGCATTGACATGGGATTTTGTATACGCCGGGGGTTTTTAACTCCATGTTGTCCTTCACGGGCCTCATATATTGCCTCAACTTCCTTGGTGGCATAAATATCGTCTTGATTTGATGTCTTTTAAGGATACGTGCAATTTTGTTTGATACCGTGCTATAAAATGGAATGAAAGCCTTCCCTTTTGGTTTTTCTTCTGTGTTGTTTCTGTCCTTGGTGTGGTCCATACGGTTCTTAACTTTCCGGTGTGCTTGGTGAATCTCCCTGCTTGTGTACCCATTCTTTTTAAACGTGTCAATTAGGTGGCTTAATTCTTGAGATCTATGTTCATCATCCGTTCCATTTCTCCGTCGGACCAACCACAAGACACCACGTAGGCCGTCGGATCAATCACATGACACAGCGCTCCCATTGGCCCGCGCCACGTAGCTCCACCCACCACATGGAGAGTATATATACCTGCCCGTCTATGACTTTAGCTCACATCCTGAAGAAGGCCACAGAGTCAAGATGGCCGAAAGCTCGAGCAATTTCATCAACATCACACGGCTGGTAACCCGAGAAGTTTTAATCAATGATGAAACACTGTTTTACACCACTAAATATGGAAAGCTGGACAGACCACATTTGCAAAATAATTCTGCAGAGGCTGTAGTGCTAAAACTAATTGAACCAATTTATGGCAGAAATCTTACTGTAGATAATTGGTTCACTAGTGTATCACTGGTAAATGAGCTGCGCAGTAGGCAGTTTTCTTTCCTCAGTGCATTACGCAAGAACAAAAAGGAGTTGCTGAGTAATTTGACTTCTTCAAATGTTTGCAGCCAATACGAAAGCATATTTGGCTTCACAAAAAACAAAACACTTGCTTCACATGTTCCAAAAAATGGCAAAACAGTTATGATTTCAAGTCTACAGGTTTCGTTGGACCAACTGTCAGAAGGTGCTGAGAAAAAGCCTGACCATCATGCGTTACAACGATAGTAAATTTGGAGTTGATGTAGTAGATAAATTGTGTGTTACGTAAAATGTAGCCAGAACAAGGTGGCTAATGGTTATCATTTACCATATTATGTTGAATACTGCAGGTATTAATAACAAGACTGGAATATTTGAAAGTGCGATGCTTAGCTTTAGTGTTGCAACAGTTACAAAGAAGAACAACAGCATCAATCCTACCCAGTGATTTGAGTGAGCTTTTAAAGAAATATAAATCTGAACAACCCACAGTAGGTGAGTTGCCAAATGCACCAGTCATTGAAAAGGAAACGATGTGAACCCTCAGTAAAGACAAAAAAAAATGTTCCTCTCTGTTTGAGAAAACATGCCATAATTATTTGCAATAACTGCTTAGTCAGGGAAAACGGAGAAGTAGTTGAGTTGATGACTGAGTAACTGAACATTTCCAATGACAAGATGTATTGTAAGAGCTTTCTTTACATATATTGTAATATAAATTGTAATGTACACTCTGTTCATATTATACTTCAGCTGATGTGTTTAGCATTATTATACTAATATATAAGAGGCATTTAAAAAGAAATGAGCCCAAATCTGGTATGCGCAAACCCATGACAGGGTGGTAATATCATGACATGTGTAAGTTTTCCGACCAGAGTGTGGAAGTTCACAACCTGTCGCTAGAGGGCACATGTGCACATCGCGTGACTATACAAAGCTAGCAGCAGCATGCATCAGTTGTCCAACACTACAAGTCGCACTGCAAACAGTAAAATAGAGGCGTCAAAAAGAAGAGTAAAGAGGTGTTTGTTTTCTGATAGCGGAAGGAGTAGAGAGAACGGACATTCATCGACAATTGTCACAAGTGTACGGCGAGCACTGCATGTCCCTTGCAAGGGTCAAGGCATACCACAAGCGCTTTAGGGGAGGATGGATGTCTTTAGCCGATAATGCACGGTCTTGAGCACCAATGCATTACCAATGACATCGTCCAGTTGGTTGATGCACTCATTACCTAGGACCACTGAGTGACAGTGAAAGCCATAGCCGCCGTGGTTGGATTAAGTGTCAGAAGTGTTCACACCATCATGAAGGAACGACTGCTCTTTTGCAAAGTGTGTGCCCAAGGAGTGCCCCACAGTGTTCAACCACACCAGGAAGCATGTCGAATGGCCCACTGTCTTTGTCATCTGCAGCGCTATGCTAGGGAAGGGAATGAGTTCCTGGCATGAGTGGTGACTGGAGATGAGTCATGGTGTCATCACTTCAAAACAGGTTCAGAACGACAAAGTCTCCAGTGGAAACATCCAGGATCACCAAAAATGCCAAGGCCATCCACACAAGTGCAGGAAAGGTTATGCTCATATTCTTCTTTGACCAAGATGGCCCCCTTCTGATACCCCTCTTGCAGCATGGGACTACCGTGAATGCCTAGTGTTACTTGCAATCCTTGACCAACTTTTGCCAAGCTATCAAATCAAAACGACCAGGTAATTTCACCCGTAGGGTCATTCTGCTCCACGACAATGCAAAGCCTCATATGGCCAACACAGCCACAGCACTCCTGCAGAAATTCAAATGGGAGGTTCTTGGCCTCCCTCCATACTGTGAATTTGTGGGTTCGTAAAATTAAAAGTCCAATTTGCAGAAATTGAAAATGTTCTTTATTTCTGTAGAAATACACTTCGTACACCTCTAACAGTGAAATTATGTAATATACACATACTTTAAATTTAAAGGGAGTCGATTAATGACACTAAACAACACTTTTAAATTTTTCCGGAACATGTTTCAGAGACTTTGCCTCTATCCTCAGCCGGCCATCGACTGGTTCTCATTGGTGTAGTTGACGATATTTTGTCACAGGTCTCTGGTGGCGGTTCAAGGAATTTGCTGAAGAAATCTTTCTGGAGAATGTCGAAATTGAATAATTTGTTCCTATTTTTTGAAATGAAGATTTGTTCCCATGTGGATAGTTCTTGTTTTCCTTATGTATGTTTTAGTAGTTTTGGTTCTGGATTTATGTTGTGGTTTTTTTTTTTTTTTTTTCAAAAATGTGTGGCAACTGCTGATTTTTCTAATTGTTTATATTTTATGTTTCTAAAGTGTTCCTTTGCTCTTGTTTCTAAATTTCTTTTAGTTTTTCCAATATAAATTCGACTACAGTCACTGCATTCAATTTGATATATACCAGATTTTTTGTTAGATGGAATGGCATCTTTGATGTTTGAGCAAATTAGGTTTTTTAAGGAGAAATGGTTGACTGGTGCTAGTTGAATATTTTGTTTTTTGAAGACTGTTTTTAATCTATCATAGGCCCATGGATGGTAAGTGAATTTTTTGAAAATCATTAGTTTCTGTAGCTGAGAGGGTTGTGGTTTCCTTTAATAGCTTCTTTTTTGCTAAGTTCACTTTTTTGTCCACTAATGATTTGGGAAAGTTTTTTTTTTTTTTTTTTTTTTTTGTGCTATTTCAATTATTTTGTTGTATTCTGTTTTGTATTCTTCTGCTGTGAGAGGGATGTTTACCAGTCTGTGTGCTAAACTATTGAAGATTACCTGTTTGTGGGATCTTGGGTTGTAGCCATTAGCTTTTATGTAGTTGTCTGTCTGTGTTGGTTTTCTGTAAATGCCAAAGTTTAGTCTGTTTTTATTCCTCATTATTTTTAGATCCAAAAGTGGTAAATACTTGTCTTTTTCTATTTCTACAGTGAACTTGATGCTTTTTTCTTGGATATATAAAAGTTTTAGTGCATCACTGATGTTTTTTTTTGTTTTTGTTTTTTTGTACTATTGCAAAGATGTCATCTACATATCGTTGCCAGAGTTTGAACATCCAAGGAAAACCTTTGTTGATCCTTATTTCTAATACACTCATGTACAGATTAGAAACATAAAATATAAACAATTAGAAAAATCAGCAGTTGCCACACATTTTTGGGAAAAAAACCACAACATAAATCCAGAACCAAAACTACTAAAACATACATCAGGAAAACAAGAACTATCCACGTGGGAACAAATCTTCATTTCAAAAAATAGGAACAAAGTATTCAATTTCGACATCCCCCAGAAAGATTTGTTCAGCAAGTTCCTTGAACCACCACCAGAGGAGACCTGTGACAAAATGTCAACTACACCAATGAGAACCAGTCAATGGCCGGCTGAGGATAGAGGCAAAGTCTCTGAAACATGTTCCGGAAAAATTTAAAAGTAAGTGTTGTTTAGTGTCATTAATCGACTCCCTTTAAATTTAATTTATCATAACAACACTGTTTTCAACACTTCCAAGAAAGGAATTGAATACACAAATACGATTGTCAAGATCCTCGGCCACAAACAGAGTTCACTTTGAAAACACAGTTGCATGCGCACGATTATCAAGTTCCCATTATGACTCTCCACTGACGATTCGGGGCTTCCTGTTTATACCTCTACTTATATTTCTAGAAATAAATTGAATTCTGTGTAACAAACGAGACAGCACCAGACGAAACACAAACCTTCCAGTCATCTAACTTTATCTGTTTCGGCAAGCCTTATATCTCTGCACTGCACTATCTGTCCCTTTGTGATCGCTGGCCACTCTATTGCAATAATGAGTTCGCGACAATACAGTCCAGACCTCTCTCCCTGTGATCACGCCATTTTTGGTCTCCTTAAAAAGGCTGAGGGGTGAACGACTCACCTCAAATGATGTCCAGCTGTACAGGCGGAATTGGCTCACATTGCAGCCCCAGGACTTTGAGACAGCCAATCACTACCTTGTGTCACATTGGGACAAGTGTCTCAACAGCCAGGATCAATACTTCTAACATACAGGTACTGGTTTCTGTAATTATGTCTCCGGCTCATTTCTTTTTGAACATACCTTATAGTTCATGTATATTTAACCTAAGTAAAGCCAAAAATAGAGGAAAAAGAAAAAAGTTTAAAACCAATAGAAATACAGGAATATAACCAAATAAATATAGTGCATGCCTCCCAGACCCAAATGTGTTCTGCCAAAGTACATACCTAACTGAAGGTTAAATCAGTGTCATCTGAGTGTGATTACATAGATTCTGATTTTCTCCAGCTGGAATCACTGATTTTAGCCATTGGACTAAATACATGTGTTGGTTGTGACAACAGTTGAGAAGAAAATTATATATATATTGTGTGTGTGTGCATAATTTATACATCGAAATTGTAACCTAGAAAATTATTTTCTAATGGTAAAAAACTGACATATGTTGATTTTTTTTATTTGTTCCATTTATACCCTGCCTTTAACTGCAATGGTCATATCGGCGGCTGTTTTTCTTTGGAACATATCAAAGGTGTTAACTTGTATTCGTTGGTTTCTAATCATTAGATCATGCACACATTCACACTCTCATTCATACTTCCAGACTCATTTGTTGATTTTGTCAAATATACAATTATTTTACTCCTTTTAAGTTTATTAAAACTCTTAAATTAATTTTAAAGGGAGTCGATTAATGACACTAAACAAAAAAAAAAAGTGTTGTTTAGTGTCATTAATTGACTCCCTTTAAATTTAATTTATCATAAACAACACTGTTTTCAACACTTCCAAGAAAGGAATTATTAAAACTCTCTTATATACAAAAGATCTACCCTCCCTGCTTTCCAGCTCTTATGATGAGTCATTTACTTATATTAATAGTATAGAACTCATAATATTCTGATCAAAACCACACAACGAAGATCACATTAACTCCTTTATTTGTCACTAAAATCCTTAGCCCAATGCTAAGTTACATTCAGTCTCTACATGAACCACTTTGCTGCTGGTAATTTCTCTGACATTTACACTGTGTTTCTCCTTTACATTGCCTTTCTCTCCAGCTCTGGCACAACCCCAATATTCGCTCATAAAGTGTTCCACTGCATTGTTCACACTGCCTACTGACTCATCATTACAGAATTGAAATGTACTGCGTCCCTAGAGACATTCTCACAACTCTGACTTCATGATTTTTTTTCTGCACTGAACTGTGTGCTCAACTAAACTCAAATATTTCGCATCTCCTTTTATATCCTGCTGGGCATGAGAGATGGTTCTGGCACTAGAATGTCCTGGACTTTCGTTGTTTGAACACTCAAGGAGGTTTCGTGTGCTGAAACAATGTGATTTGATTCTGGCTTTGTGAGTCAGCTAGTGACTGTCTCCTTGAGTTAGCTTTTTTGTTCCTCTCTCCTCGAACAAACAACAAAGTGGTGCAGTTGTTTGAGTTAATTTCTCCATGGCAAGCACACGCTGTTACCATGATACTGCTGCTTCCTCATCAGAGCTGGTCATCCCAACTAGTATTGTATTATTCACATATTTCCTGAGGGTACAACTTCTGGACTTCGTAAACTCTTTCTTGATCCGTCTCTCCACATAGTGCATTCTTTGCTTTGCTGGTTGAAGCTTGGAGCAACGCCCTTTCATCTGGGTAGAACAATGCACATCTTTCTGCTGGAAATCTTCATTTTGGCTTGCTGGTCGTGCTGGGTCTTGCTTCTGGGTTGTCAGGATCACTCGCTATCTGGAGCTGACAATGATCCACAAGCTTGTTGTTGCACTCGTCTCTCTTGGCTGGCCTAACTGTAATCTGTGACAGAATTACCTGTCAGAGCATTACCTCGTCTTGACCAGCTTGCAGAATCTGCCTGCTATCATCAATTATCTGTCAGGGCATCCAGATCAAGTATCACCACTTTAGCCACCTTCACAACGAACACTTACAGACTTACAGCTCTTCACCCTCAGGTTAATTCCAGCAAGGCTTCTTTTTCCACATATAAGATATCGCCCTACACCGTCACTATTTGAATAGGGCCAATCTGGTTTCCGTGATGGCATGGCCTCTGCCATGAGTCTACTCACGGTCACTGCTGCACTCTGTCCACCAATACCCAGAATTGCAGCCCTTAATGTTTTCTTATACCTGATCCACTTGGTTATTGACAGATTGGCTGCTTCCCCATTGCAATCTGTGAGGTTTGCCTATGTCATTCAGCTCATGCTCAGCTCCCAACACACAGAATACTGCTCAAGGTGATACTCAAGGTGAGGGCAGTCATCACTTTGTGCGACAGCTGTTGCCTCCTTTAGGGCAGTCATCACTTTGTTCGACAGCTGCTCCCTCCTCAAGCTGACACTATCCACTCCATCTGCAAATAAATCATTTCATTTACATTTCAGTCATATCAGGTGGTTGCATGAGTATGCCATCCCCTCACTCTATTTTTGGGAACAGGAATTATTTCCTATATCAGAAATTAGAGTGCCTATTAATTTTTTTTTCTCATCATCATTAGCAGGATGGAATTCTGTTACTCTATTTCTGTATGATCATGGAGAAACTATTCTTTTAAATGAATATTGCATCTGGAACTTTAATATTTCGTTTATTTTTATACTGTATTTATAACAATTTTGCCACTGTCCTTTACTCATTTCTCATTTGCTGGTCAGTCACTGCACTGTCTCAAACTGGCATTGCAGTAAAACACATCATAGGCATGGAGATCTATCCAGGAAGTGCCTTTGCATTTCCTCAGCATGGCTACTGTGCTGTGTCTTGGAAAGGGCTGAAGACATTTATCTTTACTATCCTGGTGACATTTTCTGCTAAATGTAATTGCAGGACCAAAAACACACAAATTCTGTATTTCTGGGAGAACATCCCCTAACATGGAACCAAATTTTCTTACCTAAAATACTTTTTGCTATGGACAAAAAGTATTTTTACTAATAACAATTGCAATTTTGATCTACTAATAAGAATGTTAAATATCACTACCATTGAAAAATACTCTTACTGTAATATAGCACGTTATTTGTCCCTTAGTGAATGCATTTATTCTCTTGCATATAATTTATGTTGGTACAACACTAATGGTATATGAACAGCTACAAAAAAAATGGTTGGTTACCAACACTCCCCACATGGCAAACTTGGCCTTCGGGGATAACCTCGCCCCACCATGTGATGTCTGGAACCATTTCTCAAGCGGAGGCACCCAGAGGGCGGTGTCCATTACCTCCAATGATAGGGTGATACTACAAAAAAATTGATGGAGCAATAACGTGCAGCAAGGCAGGGATAGAAAAGCATGAATCTAAGAATAATTTGCTTTCCTATTTTTTTGGCCTTATCTTGCATGAAGTGAAATGTAACAGGCAACAGTGGTGTCTGAAACAGAAATGTAAATTAAAGTTGTAAAATTATGGAAGAAATATTACAGATATTTCAAAATTGTGCTTACTTCAATACCACAGGAAATCAAGGTTTTGATGATAAGGACCCATTCCTAATTACAAGTAGATTATTTAAACTGAGATCTCATTTTTTTCACTTTTTATTCAGTCATATTTGGATAGTATTTTGTTTAAATGCAGAATAAGATTAATGTTCTTCCAGAAAATGTTTTAATTAACTAAAATGCTTGGTTTTTTTTCAGAATTTGTTAGAAGTAGATTTCCATACAAATTAGTACAGCCTGTTAAGGATGACAATGTGAACACATTTTTGAGTGGATGGACAGACAATCGTGTGAGAGCTCTAATTTTTGAAAGACAACCAGCAGTAAGATTACGATACTTGTTGATGGCATTTTACTACAGGGATAGAGTTGCCTTTGGGTAAGTTCATATTTAGCAAATTCTGAGTTGATAAAATGCTCCAAGTTGTCCAATCTTAATATTAGTATTATCATTTTAGATTTGTCCAGCTCAACATTCCAGAAACAGAAAATATACAGAAGAAATACAAGGTGCCATTGGATTTTGAAACACTGTTACTTTTTAATGAAAACATAAATAGACCAGTTGCGAGCCTGAGCATGTCAGATATCCCAATAAAAACAATGCAAGACATAATCAATAGTAACAAATATCTTGTGTTGCCGAGGTTATCATCACAGGTAAGCATCTTCTGTTGCTCAGAACTGTATATTATTTTAACACCTAAATATTAGTGTAATAAAAAATAAAATAAATATATAAAATAAAATTATAATCAAATAAAAATAAATAAATAAAAAATAAATCTCTAACCACTCTATTCATGGTCTTCTTTCTTTCACTTTTCAGAATTTGCCCCTTTCTTAAATATTTTAGTCTTATTGTGATTGTAGAAATTTAGTAACAATGACGTCAAAATTAATTGAAAAAACTGTTTGTAGTCAGTTTTTAACACTTCGTCACTTACGTTTTTATACTATTGAGAGACTAGTTTCAGAAGTCATTGATAATGGATGCAAGGCTTCCAAAACTAATCCCTCAATACTATAAAAACGCAAGTGAGAAAGTGATAAAAATTGACTACAAATAGTTCTTACCATTTGAGTCTTATCCTGTTTACCTTCAAATTCCATTCACTATGGTATTTATTTATTTGCTGCAAGGCTTTTTTTAAGCCTGTTGTAATGGATCCTACTACTGAATCATTTGGAAATAATAATCCCGGATTTTTCTCATTTATTGCTGGCAAAAAAATTGTTCTTTCCTATTTCTCTTAGAATGTCATCAATGAACAGATTGAACAACACTGTACATAGTTTACATCCTAGCTGCAGTCCCTTTTGAGTTATTTCTTCTGTTACCCATCCTTCCTCTACTCTCCCACAAAATGTATTATCCTTGTGTAATACTTTAAGGAAGTTCACCATATGATAACTCCAATGCTTGCTCAAAAGTTTATACCATAACAAATTTAGGTCTGTTCTCTCATATGCTTTCTCAAGGTCTAGAAATGCCATCTATAGTTTCCTCTCTTTCCCTTTAAATATTTGTCCACTATGTTTTTATTAGAATAAATTATCGATAGTTCTCCCTCCGCGAAACTATTTGAAATTCAGATAAAATGCTATACTATTCCATCCGTTTCTGTAATCTATGAGATAAAATTCTGGTGAATATTTTCCATTTATTTTATATTTAATAATTGTGCAATAACTCTGTAATTATTGGAATTTTCTGTACTCCACTTATTTTGTTACCCCTGTCCTTGTCCCCTTACCTCCTCTTACTGTGTAAATTGGCTGGATTATTGCTTTGCCCTATTTCTCTGGTATATATCCCTTCTCTTTAATCAAACATACAAGTAACTTAATTCTGTTAATACAATTTGCACCATTCCTTTATAAATTCTATCGGGATTCCATTTATTCCTGTTGCTTTATTCTTTTTCATCACTTTAATCTGTTTAACAACCTCATCGACTCTTTTCACTATGCAATATTTCCATAACACTCATTCCACGGTCAACCCTTGGATTAGTTTAAAAACACCACCCTCCCATATTAATTATTTTAGACTACCCCTCCATTCTTCTGGTTTAACATTCAGTTTAGTTGCATACTTGTTTTAAGTTGATTTTAGCAGTTTTCATTCCTTAGTAACCTTATTTTCAGTTAAAATTCTAATCAGAGTACACTCATTATGTTTACTTCACTCCTATTTCTTATTTTCTGGCAGTGCATTACATGAATTTTTACTATTTAAATATTCTTGCTTTGTTACATTATCTCTTACTTCCCTCCATTTTATTAAGTATTGGTTCACCATTACTTTTGCTAGTTTGCATTCACTATCATACCATCTTTTCCCCTCCCCTTACTCATCCCTTCTCCTGCTCTCTGCATTAATGTACTCACATTTAATGCATTATCTATTTTGTGATTCTCTAACATAAATATTAATTTTCTCTTGAAGACTTGCTGTTCCTTGGCAAGTCTTTGTGCATAAATAAATTTGTTCCCTTTCGTATTTTTGACCTTTTCAACACTTCATACAATACTGGGAGGCTAGAAGGAGAATTGTTGTCAACTCCTGAGCATTACACACACACACACACACACACACACACACACACACACACACACACACACACACACACACACACACACACACACACACACACACACACACACACACACACACACACACACACACACACACACACACACACACACACACACACACACACACACACACACACACACACACACACACACACACACACACACACACACACACACACACACACACACACACACACACACACACACACACACACACACACACACACACACACACACACACACACACACACACACACACACACACACACACACACACACACACACACACACACACACACACACACACACACACACACACACACACACACACACACACACACACACACACACACACACACACACACACACACACACACACACACACACACACACACACACACACACACACACACACACACACACACACACACACACACACACACACACACACACACACACACACACACACACACACACACACACACACACACACACACACACACACACACACACACACACACACACACACACACACACACACACACACACACACACACACACACACACACACACACACACACACACACACACACACACACACACACACACACACACACACACACACACACACACACACACACACACACACACACACACACACACACACACACACACACACACACACACACACACACACACACACACACACACACACACACACACACACACACACACACACACACACACACACACACACACACACACACACACACACACACACACACACACACACACACACACACACACACACACACACACACACACACACACACACACACACACACACACACACACACACACACACACACACACACACACACACACACACACACACACACACACACACACACACACACACACACACACA
The DNA here is from genome assembly GCA_030765055.1 of Mantis religiosa. Classification (NCBI taxonomy): domain Eukaryota; kingdom Metazoa; phylum Arthropoda; class Insecta; order Mantodea; family Mantidae; genus Mantis; species Mantis religiosa. Next base: position 55,047,624 of record CM060949.1, read on the forward strand.
CACACACACACACACACACACACACACACACACACACACACACACACACACACACACACACACACACACACACACACACACACACACACACACACACACACACACACACACACACACACACACACACACACACACACACACACACACACACACACACACACACACACACACACACACACACACACACACACACACACACACACACACACACACACACACACACACACACACACACACACACACACACACACACACACACACACACACACACACACACACACACACACACACACACACACACACACACACACACACACACACACACACACACACACACACACACACACACACACACACACACACACACACACACACACACACACACACACACACACACACACACACACACACACACACACACACACACACACACACACACACACACACACACACACACACACACACACACACACACACACACACACACACACACACACACACACACACACACACACACACACACACACACACACACACACACACACACACACACACACACACACACACACACACACACACACACACACACACACACACACACACACACACACACACACACACACACACACACACACACACACACACACACACACACACACACACACACACACACACACACACACACACACACACACACACACACACACACACACACACACACACACACACACACACACACACACACACACACACACACACACACACACACACACACACACACACACACACACACACACACACACACACACACACACACACACACACACACACACACACACACACACACACACACACACACACACACACACACACACACACACACACACACACACACACACACACACACACACACACACACACACACACACACACACACACACACACACACACACACACACACACACACACACACACACACACACACACACACACACACACACACACACACACACACACACACACACACACACACACACACACACACACACACACACACACACACACACACACACACACACACACACACACACACACACACACACACACACACACACACACACACACACACACACACACACACACACACACACACACACACACACACACACACACACACACACACACACACACACACACACACACACACACACACACACACACACACACACACACACACACACACACACACACACACACACACACACACACACACACACACACACACACACACACACACACACACACACACACACACACACACACACACACACACACACACACACACACACACACACACACACACACACACACACACACACACACACACACACACACACACACACACACACACACACACACACACACACACACACACACACACACACACACACACACACAGTACCTCTTAAGCTCTTGCATGGGCCATTCCTTTCCTTTAAACCAGCAATGACTAGGTTGAACCTCAATAATTATTTTTCAAAGCCTTCAGTTTTGTAATTTCCTTTCATGGAAGTGTTGAAAACAGTATTGTTATAAATTAAATTTAAAGGTGAGTCGATTCATGACACTAAACAACACTTAATTTTAAATTTCTTGGAACATGTTTTGGAAGCTACTTTCCTCCATTGTCAACCAGACATCAACTTATTGCACTCTGGACTGGACAGCCATCACGCTGGAACCACGGGTTCCTTCTAGTCTGCAGAGGAACGTCTTCTAGCATTTGTGGAGGATGGTCTGTTAGGAGGCTGAGATACTTATGTGAGTTTAGTGTTCCTTCTTGTAACGGGATTATATTTTCGTTCATCTTCAACTAATAAGAAGCAAGCCAACTTTTTGTAAGATCCAAGTCGAGTTTTAATCTACTGAGAGTCATGAGATCTTTTCTCAGGTGTGGATGCGGATTTTTGATGAAAATAAAATTTAGATGAGTCCAATTTTGTAATATATTATTTAATTATATAATATGAACTATGATTCACTCTTATCTATTATAAATATTGAATAACACTTTTTGAATCTTATTAATTTTCCTTTACAATTACAATCATCGTAACATCTTTCCTCGTTCTCCAGCAAGACACAAGATTCTCACTTTTTCTAGATTATTGATTTTCTTGTCCCCATAGCAATTCCCACCTTATTTTGTGATTGGCCGATTCACTGACACGTCATCACACTACGTCACACCACGTCACACCACTACTACTTCGGCCAATCACACAACTACATACATTTTTATATATATTTACAATTCCCACGAACACAAAAATACTGTTACAAATGCCCCTCTTCGAAATATATGGAAAATAACCAAATAAAGGAATTAACAATCTGTTTCCATATATTTCGAAGAACAGCCCCAATTAACAATTTCGTTTACACCAATATTACACAACACCAATACAACATACATAAAATATAATAATATACATACATTAGATGAAATATAATAAATGAACATTTAACAACAATAAATTAACATTAATTAAAATACAACAATATATTGATGTTTAACAATGTTTTATTTTTATTATTATTTAACACACACATAGTATATATTCAATATTGTTTCAATTACTGTCAAGGCTTTTATGTGTATAGGGATCAGTATCATTCACTTTAAATGTGTGTGTGTATTTGTTACACAGTCCAGGTTTTGAACTAAAGGCTTTTCTATTCTTTAATATACACAATTTCAACTGTTCTTTTCTCGCTTGGTCTAAATTGTATGTGTTTTCTAACTTTACTTGTAATATTCTCTGGAATTCTATTTCTTCCTCCACTTGGTTTCCGCCGTTCTTATCTTGTATTGTATATAATTGGCAACAATGCTTTTCAAGGTCAGTTACATTATTTTGCAATCCATCAATAATTAAATTCTTCCCACAATTTTCATTTTCATCGTATTCAATATTACCATTTTCTTGCAAAAGTATATCTTCCACAAAAAACCTTTCATTATTTATATTATCCCTGTTCTCTTCTTTTCTTCCATCTTCTTCCAATAATTTTATTACTAATAAATCATTTTCTGTCTTAACCTTCATTTCATGCATTTCGAAATTCAATACACTTTGCCATTCATATAATAAATCATTACCCACAATTACATCTCTTGCCAAATGTGGAATTACCAACGCAATGAAATTGAAATTCCATTCACCTATTCGCCCCTTAATTAATACTTGATATTTAATCCTATCCTTTTTCTTCCCAATTGCAGTACTGCAATAAACGTTACACACATTTAAATATTCCACTTTATAGTTAGCTAACAGATTTTTAAACAATTCCTCACTTATCACAGTAGAACTGGCTCCAGTATCAATCAAGGCTGTATATTCTTTATCCCATAGGTAAATAATTATCTGAGGTGGGTTAACTAATTCCTTATTTTTCTGCAAGAGAGTGAGCTTATTTCCGTTATCTTCAACTTTCAATTCGCCCTGTGTCATCCTCACCGAACCACTTTCCAGAGCACAAAATGATTTGGTTTTTAGTTTTCCATCTCCCTCTGATTATTACTTTCATTGTTGGTTAGGTCGGTGCTATCGTTTATACTCACATCATTCTCTGTGCTTTGTGTATTTTCGACTCTTTCATTTTGATTACTTCTTTCAAATCTCACACCCCTAAAATCTCTTTGATTTGCACTAAATAAACTAGTACCTCTACCCCTATTAAAATTACTTATTCGCTGATTATTTCCTCGATAAAATCTTACATGGTTTATTTGATCATTTCTTCCAATTCTCGTCGACTGATTGTTATGATAATTCCTTTGCACATTATTTTGAACTCCACTTCCTGTTCCGGGAATTACAGATTCATAAGTTCGTCTAGGATCATAACCTCTTCCTTCAAATCTTTGATTTCTCACGGGTGCCCCGCCCCAATTTAAACTCGTCCTATTATTCCTATTATTTGTAGGTTGTGATTCCTGTCGATTTCTTCCTCGCTCAATATGGACGTTATTATAGTTACCATCACAGGATGTAGTATCATTAATGAGGTTATGTGCTTCAAATTCGGATAATAATTCAATCATATCAGAGAAATCGATAGGCTTAGCCACAATTAAATGATATGTGGTGGATAATGACGTATTAGCATGTTGACAATTTCTGTCTCAGAAATTTCGGGATTGATCAACTTACTTTTGTTTGCTAATTTTAAGAAATATTCAGTCATAGAAATCCCTTTTTTAAACTCAAACCTACCCGTTGCTAACTCAACTTTTATTCTTCTTTGTCTCTCAGGTCCCCAAAATCTATTTATAAACAGATTTCTGAAAGTACTGTATGTTTCATGTGAAGCCAAAGTTAACCTTAACCACTCAAGAGCATTTTTCTTCAAACAGCGTTTTACTATTACCATCCGAAATTCATTGGGAATTCTCTTAATACGGAAATATTCTTCCAATTCCCTAAGAAATACTTTTGGATTATCACCTGATTCCTCATCAAAACTTGGTGGACTAATATCATTTAGTGAATAATGTACACATTCATTTTGACCTAGACTGTGGAGTTGTGTGTGTGAGGACATGTTCTGTGTGTTTCTGTGATAATTAATATCATTATCTGGACTCACAAAATCACTACATTCACTTACTACATCACTAGACTTCTGATGATTGCTTAATTCACCTGGTAAGTCACAATCGTTTATATTTGTAATTCTAGACATTTCTTTCCCGTTATTTACTTTTCTAGCCTGTAATGCAATTACAACTTGTGTCAATTTTCCTAAGTTATCCTTTTCTTTTTCAAAATGTTCTTTTACCTCTTTAATTTGCAAAATTACTTCTTCTTTTGCTTTACTTATCTCATCAATTTGTAACTTTATTTCCTCTTGGTGTATCTTACTTTCATCATGTTGTAATTGCATTTCAGAACAAATTACATTGATTCTTTGTTCTACTTTATCTCCTAATTCTTCTCTTTGTTTTTGTGTTATTTCTGCCTGTTGTATCCTAAATGTTTCTAACTCTTTGTTTAATTCCATTCTTATTTCTTGTTTCACAATGTCCTGACCTAACCTAGTTTCCTGAATTATCTCTCTCAACTCATTGACTTCCTTTCTATTCTCATCCTTATTAATCTCTATGATCTGCATGAGCCTTTCCATATTATCCCTACACTCTTTTCTCCCTTCTCTAATCTCCTGTGAAATTTCAGATTTTAATTCCTGTTTTAGCTTCTGTAATAAATTAATTTCTAAGTTACTCACATTTTGTGCTAGTTCCTGTCTTACTCCTACATCTAAATCATTCATTTTCTTAGTTAAATCGTTTACATTTTGTTCTATTTTAGAATCTAAATTACTCATTTCTGATTTTACATCTTTCATTCTAGAATCTAAATTACTTATTTCTGATTTTACATCTCTCATTCTAAAATCTAAATTCTTTGCATTTTGTTCTATTTTAGAATCTAAATTACTTAACATTCTTGTTATTCTTTCCAACATTGACTCATTATCTATGCTTAATCTTGCATCCTCCCTATTCATTCCTACACTATCAGTAACTTCTCCTTCCACTATTATTTCTTTTCTACTCGCCATCTTTTTAACTATTTTCTGATTTCTTAACAACATAAATCTACTACTACTACTATTATTTTTTTTTTTTTTTTTTTTTTTTTTTTTAAATTTCACTCACTTAAACCAGTTCTCATTTTCTTCTTTCTTCTCTCTTCTTTCTTCTTTCCTTTTAAATTCCCACGGAGCTGCACGATGCTTTAATCTCCTCTTCTTTATCCTATTCGAGCCCCACACGTTGCTGCGCCATTTGTAACGGGATTATATTTTCGTTCATCTTCAACTAATAAGAAGCAAGCCAACTTTTTGTAAGATCCAAGTCGAGTTTTAATCTACTGAGAGTCATGAGATCTTTTCTCAGGTGTGGATGCGGATTTTTGATGAAAATAAAATTTAGATGAGTCCAATTTTGTAATATATTATTTAATTATATAATATGAACTATGATTCACTCTTATCTATTATAAATATTGAATAACACTTTTTGAATCTTATTAATTTTCCTTTACAATTACAATCATCGTAACATCTTTCCTCGTTCTCCAGCAAGACACAAGATTCTCACTTTTTCTAGATTATTGATTTTCTTGTCCCCATAGCAATTCCCACCTTATTTTGTGATTGGCCGATTCACTGACACGTCATCACACTACGTCACACCACGTCACACCACTACTACTTCGGCCAATCACACAACTACATACATTTTTATATATATTTACAATTCCCACGAACACAAAAATACTGTTACATTCTATGAAAAAAGGGTCTGTGAGCTGATGGTTCACTATGCCACACCACATGTTTGAACTCCATGGACGGTGACATTCCACCTGACGAAGCCAATATGGATTGTCAGCATACCAATAGTGCATGTTTCTGTGGTTTATTTGGCCATAATTAGTAAATATTGCTTCATCTTTAAACAAAATAAGTGATGAATTTGGAGTATCATGTCTTAATGCCTATCTACAAAGATTAACACAGTTCTCAAAATCGTTTCCATGCAGGTCTTCATATAGAGAAATGTGATAGGGATGGAACCTATGTTGATGGAGAATGCGAAGTACACTTGCCTGACTCATTCCACTTCCACATGCGATTGTGCGGGAACTAATTTGTAGATCTACTGCAACAGCAGCCAAAACATAATTTCTCCTACATCTCCAGGCACCTGTGTGTTTCTATTACATTTTCTTGGTGTTACACTACCATTTTCACATAACTGATTTAAGAGGTTGATGAATAATTGCCGAGATGGTTGACATCTGTTGGGATATCTTTCTGTAGGTATACACCATACAAGAAAGATATGCATTCATCCTATGGTCTCCGAACACCATGCTTTTTCTGCATTGGTAAATCCCATCTACATTCATAACCTACTGCTTGAACTATCACTAACTGATTAGAATGTTGCAATGCACAAATGAACTGCATGCACATGTAAGCAAACCATAACACCATATCTAGCGACTAAGCCAGTTGAATGGGAGACACAATTGTTGTTGGTGTATAAAAGTTTCAAGATAAGATATCTCATGAACTACTGGCACTATAATCCTATGAAAAACACCATTAACATTCTGATTTACCATACTTTTGATTTTTTATGTAGTTAGGCATTGTTCCATTTAAGAAAAGTTTGTTTGCTCCAAAAATATGCCTCTAAGTGTTATTAAAATCTATTTATAAGCTAAAACTACGAGCCCCTAACTACCAGACAGTGCTGTGAAAACTGCACATCAATAGCATTTTCCATTTTGGAAATATTGGCAGTGCAAGTTTTAGGTGATTCACTCTGTGTAGTATAATATATACAATATATAATAGAAAGTCTTATATATTTAATCCATTACACAGCTCCCTGTTTAATAGTGTAATGGACCCCTCACATAAGTAAATATAGTTTCAATTCCAGTGAATGTCTTGTACAGTAGACCCTATAGGTCATTAGTTCCTTATTTGCAGAACATTTTTTAGTAATTGGTTGACTCATATTACAAAGTTTTCAATTTTGCTTTGGTTTGCCACATGCAAGGCCCTTGTCTTCGAATGTTGCACAGTTGACTCACAAGAACTTACTAAATTATTTATAATAAGAATTAAAACTGGATATAGTACAACGTGAAATAATATTTCTCCTTATATGCCTTATTTTCAGAGGTTCCTTAGTCCAGAAAATTGTATTAAACATTCCAACTTTTCAAGCATCTGTGCATCTCATTCTTCCTGCAAGCCAAGCTAGCTCTCAAGTAACTAATTTAAACATGTATTAACCTTTTTGTATATAAATTTTCAAATGACTCTCATGCAGTGTAACATTAGAACTGAAAGCTGTAAAAAGAGAAGACTCTGCTTTCCATATGAGGACTGCTGATAAACCTTAAAACTTAATGATTTGAAGGTACTTGGTTATGCAAAACTGCATGCCTTCCCTGAAGAGAAAAATAATTTTGTAATAAAATATATAAATTTTGCATAAAACAGATGTATTCATTTATAGGCATAGAATTATAGCATTTCATCATAGTACAGCTTGAGGTAGTAATACTTTATGCACAATATAGGTATAAGAATATTTCATCATTCTCAAAAACATTAACAATTTCAATTTTTTTTAACAGATATGTTCTCCTTCCCACAAAGTTAAGCATTTTAATTCAAGATCCTTAGTACTTAAATATTACTAATCTAATAGATACATTATCTAGCTAATGATAGGCTATAATCTTCTCAAAAATCGTTAATTGCTATCACATAAGATGATAAGGGAAGCACTCTTTCTACAGGGAATGTTTGATGCTCTGTGTCCACCGGAATGGGCACGTCCTCGTAAGCGTCTGTGTGTAGTCCTGGTTTCTGAAGATACACCATATCATGATGAACCTCGCCAAGCATTGCGTGAGTTTGCACAGGAAGCACCATATAGTACAGAGAGAGTTCGCTTTGCATACATCTTCCAAGAGAAGCAAACAGAGTTTGTTAATGCTCTGGCAAATGGTAAGTTCTTATAATCTTTTTTTGTAGTTTTGTTCATAATGGTTTGATGCTGATAGATTGTCCCAGTGAATAGAATTGATCGGTCATAAAGGAATGGAAAGTTCACCATAACCAAGGTTTCATTTTGCCTGTAAAATTCAACTGTAGTTTGATCTAATTTTACATTTGGACAGCTTAATGTTCCGTAAGCAAAACTTTGTAATATACTTATGCAATATATACAAATATAATAATTTGTAACTTAAAACTTCACTTATCTTGTAAGAATTATCATTTCTTATAAGATAAGTGAAGTTTTAAGTACAAATTATTATATTTGTATATATTTGTTTGCTTCACTGTTATAGCTTCATATTTTACATATATACTTATGTAATATTTTAACTTTGACGACAAGTGACGTTTGGCTGATTAGTTCTTCATTTATTAGTATTTTCAGCCATCTTATATTTATATGTAAATGCTTCAGGCATCTGTTAGCAGAAGTCTGTATCTTTATTTATTGCATCCATAATTCTCCACATTTCTCAACCGTAGAGGACTGATTTTAGGTGTTACACATCCTAAGCTTCTTCAATGAGATTTTATTTTATTGTATAGGGTATGCATACAAAAGTTCCAAATGCTGTTTTCCACATCTGTTCCACCTGTTTTTATAATCACACTTGCGTATCAATGTCTTATTTGCTATATAATCTTTTGTCAGCTTATTTTTATCTTTACAGTTAACCTCATCCATTTTGTTTTAATCTTTAACTCAACCTTCCCAGCTTCTTTTTGTAATTTCCTAAGTTTAGCTTCCATATTACTAAATCTGTTTGCTAGCAAACATATCAGCAACAAAATCAAGATCTTCAAGATGTTGATGTTGTCAGTGTCCCACTTAATTCTTAGCACAAGTTCTTTTGAAAAAAGTATTGTATATACTGGCCTCAGCTTTATAACAAATTACCCAATTATCTGAAGCAAATACCTGCACTGCATCGATTTAGGATTTGTCTGAAACTTCTTTCACTCCATTGTTTTTATAGCATAAAGGAATAATATAATTACTGTGACAGTTAATTTTTTTAAGATATTTTATAAATGTATACACAATGTCTTTATTTAATATTTTAAGGTAATAGATCAATTTTGTAATTTATATCACATGTACATATTGTTAAATATTGAAAAGCCTGTGTTCTATATCATGTATTATGATCCAAAGAGCCAATAAAACTACCGCCACTGCCACCACCACCACCAACGAGGTGTGTGTGTGTGCGTGCACGTGTGTTATTCTTCTTACTTCCTAATATTTAGGGACTAGATCATCTTGATTTTTGGCATCTTGATTTTGCACCAATATTGAATACATGTCCATTCAGGCAGTCCATGGCCTGTAATTAATCTAAACATTGCAACAGATGATTTTCTAGATAGATCTGGAATTGTTTTAAGTTAAGTTTGGAGATTGTTGCAATTAAGGCTTTCAGAGGAATTATGATAACTTTCTGTAGTTGTGAAAATGTTTTTAATTAACTGTTTCATAGAGTATATTTTATTTCATTGTTTGAGGAATTTTGGAACCTTCTTGGCCAACATATCTGCTTGCTCTTTCCCAGATTTTCTACAGTGGGATGGAATCCGTTAGAAAGCTATATATTTAAGTTCTGGAGATGTTTAGTCATATTATGAATTTCATTTATTTTTTCCATTTTAGGACAATCAGTTGAAATAACACCCTGAATAGCTGCTTTGGAATCTGATAAGAAAACTGATCTAAATTTTTAAGATCCCTTCTCTGTTTTCAATAATATCAAAAAAGAAAAAATGTTGTTTCTGAGTATATTTCCTTTTGACACAATTATACAAGATAATACAATATAAATGCTAATATTTAAGGTAATGATTACATACTAATGTTATGCATTTTTAGGAGAAGGAGGTCCCACAGAACCAGTGTTACATGTTGTTATCATCTGGAGGCGAGATGCCAATCACATAAAGTATGAATGGCTTCCTCACACATGGAATGGAGCAGAGAGCCAGGAATGGAATCAAACAAAAGATCGCTTGGAAAGTACAATACAGCGACTTCTTCATGCCTCAGAAGCATTATCATATGAAGCTGTTATAAATGTATGTAATGTGTTTCTGTTCTATTCAAGAAAATAGTATATATTTCATAATAGCTGTGCAAAATCAGCATACTACTGTTAAGGAATTAAACCTTAAAACATCAGTCCAGCTTAAAACGCTTGTTAGTATGATTATCCAGAAAATCTTTAGAAAAATTTGTTAGAATGCAGCTCAAAACAATTCAATGAAGTGTAAATATGGATATATGTATATATGTGTTTGGAGGAATTTAGTAACAGTGACGTCAAAATTAATCTCAGAAACTATTTGTAGTTGGTTTATTAATACTCGTCACTTACTTGTTTATACTAATAAGAGACTAGTTTCAAAGGTATTCGCCTCCATTTTCAATCTCTTTCCAACTGGCCAGTCTCTCATTAGTATAAACAAGTGACGAGTATTAATGAACCAACTACAAATAGTTTCTGAGTGTAAATATGGAGCCTGTTGAGACAAGTGCTGGACTATTTATTCTGCATCTTATCAGCAATATTCATGGAATAGGCATTTAAATATACATTCCAACTTATATGTGAACATTGTACTCAAACACAGTTGACCTATGAAATCATGCTAACTTACACATAAATTATTATATTTGCACTTATTTAAAGAAAATAGCAACTTAGGTTGTTAAAACATCCCTGACTTATAACAGCCTTGACCTTATTAACTACAGTAGTTTGAGATAAGTTATTTTTACCTTTTTCATAAACGGAGGTGGATGTCACTTCTTCAAAATTATGGAGCATGAACCTCTCAAGCACGTTTAGACCAGTGCTCTTTGCACTGTTGTTTCCAAAAGTTTGTTGATCTCTTGCAACATTCTGTACTGTTTTTGATTTCTCATTGATTTTCCAATTTATGAAGCTGTGGTAGGCTGTAACATAACATCTTGATAACATAATGTTGTCTGCTTTAGTGTTGTGCAATTCTTTTTTGTATAAGTGGACTGAGTCAATTTTATGCAAAAATGAAGGGTTGTTTTTTTTTTTTTTTTTTTTTTTTTTTTTTTTTTTTTTTTTTTTTTTCTTCAATGTATTCTGGGTTTTGCCCTATGTAACATTTTCTTCAATGAACAAAAGCCATGACCTTGATCAAAATCCAAAATTATTAAAAGGTTTATGAACCAGAACAAACTGACGTGGGAGAACATCTTAATGTGGAAAAGTAAGGATCTAATAATGATAGTCAACTTGAAAGATTCAATGCCATGGCCAGGATTTGAACCATATACCTCCTGTCCCCATCCAGTCGCTCCCAACCATTGAGCTACCATGGCCATGTGCTGTTCTGACACTAAATTTTCCAATTGACTCATATATATATATATATATATATATATATATATATATATATATATATATTTCCCGGTAAACCACTAGGGGCTCTCATATCCGAGGTACACCGTCTGTGATGACTTACTATCATAAGTACTTGAATCCCAGGCTTCAACATTAAACTCTTATCACTTAAATATTTTTATTATATTATTTTCTTTAAATATGCTATCTTCTATCAGTTCATTGCTGTTTATAATTTTTATTTTCTCCTGTGTTATTTCAGTTTCTTGTTACTATCACTTCACATGGCCTAGTTTTTCTTACCTCACTTTTTGTATATTTCTCTTGTGTGCATGGCTCCTTTCACAATTCCTTCACCCTCATTCATCTACACCCTCCATCAGACCAACTTTCGTAACCTGAAAGTTACAGATGTCCATATCACTGCTGTGTCAAACATAATCAGTTTCACATGCACTTCATGTCTCCAACCCCAAGAACCATTCACAATAAATCCATTGTTCTCATGAAGCTGCACTAGTTAGAGTTCGCTCATTAACTGTCTTATCCTTAACCCTCTTTTCCCATATTTTATTTCCATCCCTTTTCATCCTGTAGACTGATTTCATTATTTGTAGTTCTCCTACAATTGCTTTAAATTCATCTAGCATAATATAGTTGCAAAAACGCATGGTTCACAACCCACTCTCTTTCTTCATCCTGTTGTGATGAATTTTCAATTTGCTTTTCAAATTCCTATGAGTAAGGACTGTGATACAATGAAGCACAAAATTATATTGTTTTTCTAAGTTTCTTGCCCTTGTCATGAGGTAAAGCTGTTACTGTTCCACATGCCTTCCCACCTTTATGCAAATCATTATTCTCTCCCAAATGTTCTAACTGCACAAGAACACCTCTGGTGTTGAAATAGAACTAAATGTGCTGGACTCAACTATCCGTACTCCATGCTGTCCATCTAACCTTCACCCACGTTTTCTTGCCATTAGCACTTCCTTCTTGTCCATTGTCACACCTGTTCTTGGTGATATAACTCGTCTTGACTGTTCCTGTCCTTGTCTCTCATCTGTTCTCTTGCTCCATGTGACAGGTGTTACTTCATCTCACTTTTTTCTGCATTAATTCAACCCTTTTGTTTCTCCATTTTACAATTTAGTCGACGTTATCTGACTTACTTTCTACTCATTTCTTGCTATATCTGTCTTAATTAGACCCCTTTTGTATTCATCAGCTGGTTTACTCTGTTGATCCACAAACACATATTTCTTGTATATATTCTGCCTTCCCTCTAACTTTACTATCTTCGTCCTTTGAATCAACTCTTTCCTCCAAGTTTCCTGCTTCACTAATAAATCTTTGTTCACAAAAATTCTTGTGCCCTTTAACTTCTTAGATCTGCTCAGAACTTCATGCACAGTTTGTGCTGTTGCAGTTCTACCCACAGTCAGCCTTCCACACCTCTTCTGGCCACACAGTAAGTCTAATTTATCTTCCATTTATTAAATACTGTATCCATTTTCTCTTGCAAAATATTTCTCACCTAAATTGCCCACACTCTTCTTTCTACCAACCCAGCTACAGTGCTGTTAGTTTAAAAATCGGCACCTGCGACAGTTGCCGTGTTGCGGCAGTTACCAGCCTGCTCGCTGATACTCGGGAGTTTTAACTTGTGGAACTAAAAACAGCGTAACTTACTGTGTTATATTAATTAAGAAGTCGGTACTCACCCTAATCACTAGCTGCTGTAAGTGCTGCCCATTTTGTGCTATACACAGTCACACTGCATAAAAGTACTTGCATTCCTTTCATCAATTCTACTGCACAAATCTTACCAATTTCCGTACAAATGTTTTCTTTAAGTTCATCTAAGGTACATTGTGTGACAAACTGACGTATTTTGAAAGATTAAATTATTATTTTCAGCAGAACAATGTGACCGCGCATACTGCTGTGGCATCCATGACAGAGCTCTGCTGTAAATTATAAGCAGCGGACATGGCCAGCCGGTTCCCCTGATCTTACACCATTAGATTTTTATTTCTGGGAGCAATAAAAGGTAAACTGTATGCAAATAATCTGCATACCTTAGATGAACTTAAAGAAAACATTCGTATGGAAAAAGGTAAGATTGATGCTGCGGAATTGGTGAAAGTGAATGCAAGTTTTTTTACAGCAGTGTAACTTGTGTATAGCACAAAATGGACAGCACTTCCAGCAACTATTGTGATTAGAGTACCAACTTATGCAATTAATATAGTACAGTAAGTTACGTAGATTGTAGTTCCACAAGTTAAAGCTCCCAAGTATCGATGAGCAAGTGGGTGACCGCCACAGCACAGCAGGCGCCGATTCTTAAACTAACAGCTTCATATTTTACGTATTTAATGGCACTGTATTAACAAATTGTACTCTTCAGTTTCTCTTCCATATTCTCTAGCGTCTTTCAATGTCTTGAACTTCCTTGTTCATTCCTTGTATTTCACTTTTTGTTTCCTATTTAATTTCTCCCCTGTTAAGAAGAATGCTACATTGTATGAAGGCTGCTGTGAAGTCAATGACAAATGATTTCTGTTGCTGAGCCTTTTGTTCTCCCAAGATCTTCTGCAAAGATTCATAAACGGGACTGAGAAATTAACTTTAGTTCAAGATTTTAATCCTGAAGGGTGAATGTTATTTATTGCTGGTCTCTGATGAATGTGAAGTCAGATTTTGGCTATCCGAATGAGAAAAATGAAATAGTGCTTTAAAGAATTGTCATATTTGTACAATGTTAAGACATTTTAATGTTTAATCAAGACACTTACTGAACCCTTTAAACTGTTTACAAATGTATACAGTAAATAAAATCAATGGCATTCGTTTATTCATACATCAAGTTCAACATATTTCAAGTCTTACAGAGACTCTGCTCTTTTTCAGTACTCTTTATATTGAAATTTTGTTTACAGGATTTTTGTTTTATGGTGTAGCTCCACATTTTCTCTTTTTAGAGACCAACAGTAGTCAACCATCTTCTTTTCCTTCCATCTGCCTTGATAATGCGATTGTATCTCTTTTATGTCTTGATGCACTCTTTCTCAATGTTTTTCTCTAAAACCTCCAAGTTAATCAGGGAAGAAGTCAAGATGACTATGAAGAAAATGTATTTTAAGGCTCGTATTGCATCCTACATCTTTTGGAGCTACAAACATGTTTATCACCATGGTTTTGAAATCTGGGTGTTTCCTATTCCCTAAGAAATTGGTCAATCACATTCTTAAATCCTATCCAAGACAGCCAGTCGTTCATGTTTTAGTACATTTTCTAATACTTCATCTTTCGTCAAACTTCTAATGTTTAGTCCACAAATATTCCTTCTTTAAGTTGAGCATTAGACAGAATGGAAAAATTAGATAGGCATTTTTTTTTTCCTCCAAATGTGGTTATGTTCTCTCTCCTCAGAGAGCCCCAGATGTAACAAAGCAAATAGGGTCATTTACACCAGATCTTCTTGTTTAAGTTACCATTATTAGGCTGATTTGACATAGCCTGGTAATGTTCACATAATATAAATTTCACTTCAAATTTATACTCAAATAACTGATGCTTTTGTATGCTTCTAAACAACTTAGAGAAGAATGGATTCTTTTGCAGTTGGTCATGTTGATGAATCACTTTATGATCTATTGCTGTGTATATACAGGAAATGCAAAAATAGGAAAATTTAGGTATTATTTTAAAACTGTGGGTATTAAGAAGAAAGATTACATTTTCATGAAGGTCCTTAATAAACTACTCCAATTGACCTATTTTCATGCAAAGCACTGAAACATTGCAGCCCTGTGTTACTATTCCGAGACTTTTTCACAAATTTCTTTGTTTTTCTGATGCTTAGTGTATTTGACATGCCGTTGTAAGCTTTTATGTGCTTTCCATCTACCTAGGCAATTATCACAATTGAGCATCAAATAATCATATGACAATTTCAATGAAAACCACCTTGAAATTCCTTATATTTTGTAAGATATTTCTGTTGATTGATTCCAACACTCTTACTACACTTAGCAGTTAATTACACCAACGAGAATAGAAAACAGAAAATTGTTCCGCTCTCTCAGATTTTGTTATTACTGCTGGTATATCTACTTCTTGGGTCAGAACATCTGCATCAGTCATGTCATGTTTAGGAACAACATTTGGCTTGGTGCTGTAGTTAAGTATGTTCTGGTGAAGTTTGTCATGGAATGCATGTTTGTTGTTTCTTTCCTCAATGTGTAAAGTGTTTATTATTTCTTCTATTAAAAACAAATTATTTTATGTTTTGTATTGCCAGAAAGGGACAATAAGATGACATTTTCACCAAAAAAGGGAATGAAGGCTGAAAAGAGGGCAGAAAAGGTAAAGGAAAACATGTAATATTGGATGTTTAGAATGTCTGTTGTACTGTTAATGATTATTTTGTGTTTCATCATGAAGAAGAATTTCCTTCCAATGTGATATTCAGATGTGATATTCTGCTCCAATTTGTGAAAAATTATTAAAGATATTTCTTATTCCACTTCTTGTTATGCTGGTTTTTAATAATACTTTTAATTCTGCTATACATTGCTGCAACAGCTGACACACGAAGATCTATTTCAGGACATGGTATCAGACAGATATCCGTCGGAAATGATTTACCAAAAAGAAATAAAGTTTCAATCCTTTTTAGAGATACTAATTTGTAATTTATATTTAAAGTGAACAAAATGTGTAACACAATTGAATGAATATCATCTTACTTATTATCACTTTTATATCTGTACACACTGAAAGTCAAAATTAGTCTCTTTTATGTCAGTCTTCTATAAGTTTCAAACTTATAATCAATCACACTTTATTTTTCAGAGAAAGATTATTGATTTTCTCTTTCACCATGGTGACTACATATTACTTATTTGCTGCTTTACACATAGTTACCAATGCAATCATCTTACTTATTTTGTAATTATATAATATAAATTTCTAAACTTAATTTAAACAATTTAACACTTAAACAGTATTCAAAATAGTTTTTAAATTTATAAATACATCCTAAAGCAAATTAACATTATTAATTCTTTTCCCTTCAGAGGTCAGAATAAAATTAACTGTTACAATGATAAAACATTTTTATAAAAAAAATGGATTCCCTTTAAACTCTGGTCTCTGGTAAACATCCAGAAATTCAGTGCAGTTTAGTATGCAGCCGTCAGTATTTGCTATAGTTAATGTTTGCAACATGCATAAAGTAAGATCATTCTAAGCTTTGTATGTGTTAATTATGCTTTTAATTATAATTTCAGGAACTAATTGATGAGCATGCTCAAGGTATCATGGCAAAGATAATAACAAGACTCTTGCAAGCTGCAGATTTCTTTCGTGACAATATTACAAAGGATCAGCTTTTACCAGCATTGTCAATATTGGTCACAATTGTCTTCATCATCGCCGGTGGATATGTTCTATCACATGTTGTGTGAGTATTAAATCATTTTAGCTGGAAAACTTCTTCAGACTTAATATCCGTTTCATTTTAGCTTTCACAGGAGAAACTATCAGTAGGAATCGTGAAATTTGTGACACATATTAAGACAAAATTGAGTTTTATTCACTTTCCACGTATTATTGTATTATTGCCTCAGAAACACTTTCATAAACTTTAATATACACTTTTGAATTGTTTTGTACCATTGCTATTTAAAAAAGAAAACTTAAATCATTTGAGGAATTTTAATAGTTCCCCTCTCTCTCTCTCTCCCTCTCTCTCTTTGTTTATCTTAGTTATACTATGTTTTTAAGCAATACTTTCATTGTATAACAATTACATTATTGTGCTATCAATTTTTATTTGTTATTTTAAGAAAAGAATAAATTAGAGTGATGAAATGCAAAAATGTGCATGCATGGTTGCTATATTGGCTGCTCCTCATAGCAGTTGCTTTGGTTTCACTTCTCCTTGGATCCCACCGTGATCAAGGTCAATTCATTATCGCAGTCTTCTTCACGGATTCTAAGCTCTGCTTCTCCACTCAGTATATACTTCCTGTCACTGTCTTAAATTCATACGTTTGCTTTATATTTTCTTGCTATCACTACTAGGTAACCAACAATGAATCATTTCTCTGTCAATGAAAGTATTGTATTTCAAGTAACTTGAAGTGTAACCAAATTATGTACTTTTATGATGAAATATGCACTTCATATTTGTTGGTTTTATCTCAAATCATCGTAGAAATAACATGGTTTAATGTAAGACATACAGCGCCTTAATGAACTAAACCGAAATAATTTCAGCAATTGTAGAGGTGCCTAATATAAGCAAGTTGAGATAGGCAATGCATGGTCTGCGGCTAAACATAACACAGTTAATTATGTTAAACCTAATTGACATCAGATCCTGATAAGTTGGTATTTAAACAAGTTGGGTGAAATTATTGCATTAGAATGTATGTAAAACTCTGGAGAAACTTTCTTTTGTGTGACGCAAGAATATTTTCTAAGTCCAAAGGTGCACGTATACGCATGCGCAAACAGACGAACAGCTGGTTCTGGCGTTGCAGCCAACATGAGAAAGATGTGTAACCAACCTCTGCAAAAATGCCCCAGACATTTTGCATTAGGATGACGCAAGTTTCATCATGGGCGCATTGTAGAGGGCAACTGTATCTTGGGAATGATCAATGTGGAAACGAATGAGGTGCGTACAGAAAGTGAGCGTATTCGTCGCCAGGAATGCTTCAGGTCTTATTTTACTCAGTAGAAGTATTCTTCCGGGTGCACTTTTGGTTGACTGTGAGCAATCATGGCACCCATCTTGCACACAGCTTTTTATTGCCAATTTTTCATGCAGGATATTGTATACTCGTTGAGTTGAGATGCCTACAGCCTCAGCAATCTCATGAATTTTGATTCGGCGGTCTTGCATAATCAGATTGTGGATTTTTCAATGGTGTCCTATGTGGTGACCTCAATTGGGTGACCAAAGCGCAATACATCTTCTGTGCTACGACCACATTTAAATTTATTGTTTCGAAAGTAAATGGTCTCAGTGTTGCTGCAGAGTCTGCACGAATTTCATCCAATTCAGTTTTGATTTGCGCGGCAGTCCAGCCCTTCAAATGAAAATCGAAAAGCACAAAACTCTGTTTTTTCCATTTTCAATCGCTGCTATCACACTGATCAGTTCAGATGGCTGTCACCAATCAACTGTATATTGTAGTACATTCCAATTTTCCGTACAATCTGTTGAAAATCAAGCTTACCACCCACAAATTTGCAACAACAAAATTTCATCTCCGTGGAAATTTACTACACTTATCAAACAACCCTCGCATATGCATATAAAGGTTCTCTTTCAACTATTTATTTGGTTCTCATAGCAAGGATTGTTATATAAAAATAGTTGATAGCTTTTACAGTCATACATAATAATAAAATCTTTGAGATGGTGTTACAAAATAATGGGTAGTTATTTAAAAATGTTCCTCATGATATCATAGCTAGCATAACAATGTAATTAAGAATGGAAGAATGGTGTTTCTCTGTTAAAGTGTTTTTGGAAATATACTGTTTGATGTCTTCTAAAATTTTTTTAAGAACATTTTTATTTGGCTGTAGTAGAAAATAAGCAGAACTTTTGAAACACACACACACACACACACGCTGGTCATTCTGTCCAGTTATGTTATTCAAGTATTCACATTGAGCTGTTTGTATTGAGTTCATGCAAGGGGAAAGAAGAATTGCAAACTGTCAGACTTTTGCCTCATCTTTTATTTGTATGCAAAGTACACAGGTTTTAATTGGAAGGTTTCTCAAGAATATAGTAAGATTATAACTATAGTATGCATAAACTAGAACATTCTGTTGTAAACAAATGGGGATGAAGAAAGACCACTTTCAGGCCACTGAATGATGGAGGGAAGATTGTGGGCATTCATTTTTTAATTTTCAATTGCATAATCGCTCTAAGAAGCATAGCACAGTGTTTTCTAATTACTGCTCAATGTATATTAATTTCAGGGAAAGAGAAGTCTACAAATATTTAGATTCATTTCAGGACAGCCATTTAAAAAATAAACTAACGAAAAAGGTGTTGTGCAGATGAATTTAACAGAAATATTTACTGGACATAATATGAAGCTTAGTATTTCCTCTCTTTATGAGTTAGGCTGTTCACAGCCCAACACAAACATAAGCCTATTTGAGGGTGTGAAAGGTATTCAGAAGACAACAAAATATATCTTTCTGGTAAAATCTGATAATTCTTGTGCCTACTATTGGTAAACAGCAGAGAAAGTAAAAATTAATTGAAATAGTTAATAGTACATAAAGCTCACAGGAAATTTATAGAGAGATGAAAGTGATGTGGAACAGGGAAAAATACATTGATGTTTGTGTTAAAGCAGCAAGAGAAGGCTTTGCGTGGGCCAGAACAGGGGTGTTAAAACTGAAGATTTTTGGAAGAGGGAGGGATCTAGAGAAATGCCCATTGTTACATTAAAGGGATAAAGAATGGCATTTGCTTTTAGAATGTGAAGAAACTAGGTTGCTTAGGGAGAAGATAGGTAAAAAAGAATGGGCAAGGCTACCAAAAGAAATTCAAGCAATGAATATTATACAAATATAAAAATTATTATAAAAACTTCACTTAAGAAAATGATGTTAATTCTTCTTTCTAATTGAAATCAGATTCACAAACTCTTGTCCGCATCATCAGTCAAAGAAAACCAATGAAGTTAATGAGTGTAAAAACTAGGAAAAATTTAATTGAAATTGGGAACTTTTTGGGCAATGTAAGAGCCAAATGTTTGAGGAAGATAAGTAAATGTGATGAAAATGAAGATGAAGTTATTTTAGATAAGTTGCCAATAGGGACATTAGCTCAACATCCTCAGAGTTTGAGTCTATTAGGCCCAAGGGTAACCAGCAACTCAGTGTAGTAATAAGTATGTAAATGTAAAGTAATTTGTAATTGAAATGAAAATAAAGATTACTTACTTACTAATAGTACATAAAAAACTGTAGCTAATAACAGGGAAGCAATACTAATATTACAATAAAATATAAAAATTTGTTTCAAAAGGTTGCAGTTTTACTGAATATATATATTGAAGGTATCCGTGTTAGGCAAAGTTTTGGTATTCTGAAGTGTTGATTCATTCAGGTTTGAGTGTGATCCTTTCCTCTTTAATTCTACCACTAATATATTGTATCTGCTATAAAGCACATGCTTCACAGTGCTGATACCTATCAATTATACCTATCAATTACCAAAAAAAAAACTAATATTTTCATAATGAACATTAACTGTATGGTGAAACAACATGCCTTTTTAAGAAATTGTAAATTCATCCCAGTTCATAGGACTTGTTTTGCAATTTGAAATAGTTATTAAAAGTTGTTAAAAGTGGAGCTAATTTCATATTAAACAAACTATTGAGTCTATTAAATTTTAATAAAAAATGATTCATTAAGTCTTTTAATATATAAGTAAAATCTCCTGGTTTCCGTCAAGTTGCTCTTACCCATTGAGCTACCATGGCCAACTCGCCGTCATGACACTATGGGTACAATTGCTATGGCATTGAATTATTCATGTTGACTATCAAAACCCTTAGCCTATATATGGCTAGTGTGAAGAAATGATTAATTTCCATCAATTAAAATAATAAGAGTTAAATGATGAAGCCTGGGACTCAAGTACTTATGATAGTAAGTCGCCACAAACAGTGTATTTCGAATGTGAGAGTCCCTAGTGGTTTACCGGGGAAATATGAGTCAAATGCAGAATTTAGTGTCATGACGGCAAGTTGGCCATGGTAGCTCAATGGGTAAGAGCGACTGGACGGAAACCAGGAGACCCGTGGTTCAAATCCCAGCCATGGCATTGAATTTTTCATGCTGACTCTAAGTAAAAACTAGTTTGATTATATTTGAAGTCATCTGACTATCTCATTTCAGGAGAATGGAAGAGGAGAACATAAAGAAACAGCAGTTTGTTAATGGACAAAACATTGGTGTAGAAAGTATGACAGATGATGGTCTTGCATCAGCAAGTTTCCTCAATTGTAACAACAACAAGAAGACCAAAGCTGCTGTTCCACAGTTAAGGCTTCTTCATGAATTGAGAGCTGAGACATACAATGGTATGGTCCGCATGCTCAAGCCTGGATGTAGGACAATTATTGTACTGGTAGATGCTCAGTCAAAAGCTAAACTTCTGCCAGAGTTTCATAAGATAGTGTGGCCTTACCGCAAGTAAGTACATTTATACATCAGTATTGAAAATTTGAACACATATTTACAACATTTATAAAATTGAAGTATTGTTTATTTTTATATTAATTTTATTGGTTTCCTCTGTCTGTAAGTTTGAAACATACCTGTTTTTTCCCCCCTATTTTATTACCGTATGATTTCTAATGCAGACCGATTGGTTTGGTCAATTTTAAACAAATAATAGGATAATTAAGAACATTAACATAATGATGTAAGATAAATATGCAGGAGAAAAATAAAATTAAGCAAATAATGGCAAAACTTAAAATGTATGTTAAAACTAATTAAATGCTTATAAAACTAATTAATGCTTAAGTTATTACCAACATACAGGTAAATTGATGGAACTGTTACAACTTTTAATAATTTGAAATCAGGTCTACAGCTTGTGCCACTGCAAAGATTTAATATTAAATATTCTCAAACTGTAAATTCCTTGAGGTCAAAGGCCTCCTGCTGCACAGGGAGTAGCAGTTAGGAAGCTCATTAAGGTCATAACTCCTAAGAGCCTTGTACAGTTGCTGCACTCCAGTACTGGCATACTTTCATGTCCTTAGCACTGTCATTGTTTACTTCACAAAATGTTATACTATACAATAAATAAAGGTTCGGCAGAAAAAAAAGAAAGAAACCCATGCAAGTCAGTTTTTTGCACATCCGAGAAAAACAAACTTCTAGCTTCAACAGTAACATTGTCAGCATATTGTTGTGGGGAAAATACCAGGTATATCAAATTGAAATGATCTTTATCTTGCAGAAAATCAACAGAAAATCTTGCAGAAAATTGCTAGTCATGGGGTAGACTTAAAAAAAACAACCTTTCTGCTTCTTTGCTACAGAGCTTTTTAAGAATTTGGGCTTCAAATGTGAAATGTGGTAGATCTGGAAAATAATAGTCAAATAGTGGTATTCATTATATATAAAAACATTTAGTGCGATAAAAACCAGTTGAATAAATCCTTAAAGTACTAAAAGTTAATAGTAATAAATAACCATTAAACTCCCCCATTCTTGATCCTTCTCCTGGTTTTCTTAAGATGCTTCTGTGTGTGGCTTCATATATACATCACTATGGTAAATTAGCGACAACACAAAAACATTGAAGAAGTGAAGAAAATAGAATTGCCCAATCGTCAAATCACTGTTAGAAAAGTTGCTGAGGACGTAGACATATCGATCGGTTTGTGTCATTCGATTTTGACCAGTGATTTTGGCATGAGACAGGTTGCTGCAAAATTTGTACCAAAGTTGCTCAGTTTCCACCAAAAACACCATCACATTAACATTGCTATGGAGCTGTTGTACTCTGTCCGCGACAACCAAATTTGCTCCAGAGGTTCATAACTGGTGACGAGTCATGGGTTTATAATTATGACATGGAAACTAAAGCTCAATCATCCCAATGGATGCTGCTATATAAGCCAAGATCGAAAAAAGCGTGCCAAGTTCGGTCGAATATGAAGGTTTTGCTTAGTTTTTTTTTATTACAGGGCATGGTGCATCATGGGTTCTTGCCACAGGGTAGAACAGTCAAAAAGGAATACTACATGCAAGTTATGCACAATTTGCGCAAAGCAATCTGCCACAAATGCCCGAATTTGTGGAATAACAAAAATTGGCTTTTGCACCATAACACCCCTGCTCACACATTGTTGCATATGTGCAAATTTTTGGCCAAATACAACATACTTCTGATGGTGCAGCCACTGTACTCCCCAGAACTGGCTCCCTGTGATTTCTTTTTTTTCCAAAACTGAAGAGACCCATGAAAGGATAATACTATGCCATGATTGAGGAGATAAAGGCAGCATCGAAGGAGGAGCTGAACAAGAACACAAAAAAAAAATTTTATAGTGCTTTGAGGAAAAAACGTTGGCACAAGTATACAATATCTGGTGGGTAGTACGTTGAAGGGGCCAAAATGCCAAAATAGATATTCATGAATAAATACTTTTTGAAAAAACACAAAATTTGTGATTCTTTTTGAACAGACCTCATATTTAGTTCTTGAGTAAATACATTTGCTTTGAGTCAGTTAGACTATAGTGGGTTTGGTGACCTCTATAGCTTTCTATGTAACAAACTATTCTTACCTCTTTTTATTAGTTGGTGCCATGCTAGTTAGTTTTAAGCTCTTCTGCAAGTATTCAAGTTTATTTTTGTTAATACCGTGAAACAAACAATAAACAAAATGCTTTCCGACAAACAGGCATATTCAGTTAATTTAACTTTAAAGAGAGTCGATTAAAGACACTAAACAACACTTACTTTTAAATTTTTCCGGAACATGTTTCTGAGGCTTTGCCTCTATCATCAGCCGGCTCTCGACTGGTTCTTGCTTCACTGGTTTTTCACTTCTGTAAGTGTTGTTTAGTGTCTTTAATCGACTCTCTTTAAAGGTAAGTGTTGTTTAGTGTCTTTAATCGACTCTCTTTAAAGTTAATTTATCATAACACTGTTTTCAACACTTCCAAGAAAGGAAAGGCATATTCAGTTTCGTTTTTCTCTCTACACTATCACTAAATCAGAATTCTATATGCAGAGAATGAATCACGAAATTTAGCTATTGCTCAACCTGTTGAGGTATTTGTGTATAACTGGAAATACTGTAATCAGACCACTTAAAGATTCTGCGCATTGTGTGATTTAATGTCACTGATACTGCGTAATATTCTTGCATTTGACTTTTAGTAATTACACCAAAGCAGTTGTATCATTTGCAGTAGTAAGGGTTTTCTTTTACATGGCTTCTTGAATTTATTTTCCTACCGTCAGATATTCACTAAATAGAAGTCAGAACGTTCTTCTTTCCAATGTGTAAGTACTGTGATATAGTGAAGCACAAAATTAATATAATTTTGAGTCAAACTAGTACTCAATGCTCCATTTATTGCTAGTATTTACCTAGAATGCATTTCATTAAGATTTTCCTATGTTTTCCTAATCAAACCTTAAGTTCAAGTCACCATAATTTTTTTTTTTTTTCCAATATTTTGTCTGAGCTTTTAATTGTTGTATAAATGTATGCATTTTACGGTGTAATTTCACCTTGTCAGTGCAATTAATTGCAATTCTTTCTAACAAAGGTTTAATCCTGCTTAATAGTTTCATCTGCTGTAGGTCTAAATACAAGGTGGTTTAAAGGGTTAAAACGAACTTGCATAAAATAAAAAGGAAATGCAACTCTTTACATCAGGTTTATAGGAACTGTTCGAAATGGTGACCTCCATTTTCAGTGCAAACGAATGACTGTAGTACTCTGTCCAGTATTCCTTGTGTATGTCAAATAACTTCACATGTTGCTATTATTCAGACAGTTAAAGGTTTCTGAGGTTAAGGGTTTCATACACCAGAGACTTGAGGTGACTCCAGAAAAAGTGTAATAGTGTTATTGCACTGGCCAATCATTTTTTCCATATTAAACACACGAAGAAAGAAAATTAACTACATGACAGGAACCAAACCACTGACCTATGGAATACTAGATATTAGTGTTACAGATTGGGCCACCAACACAGTTACAGAAACACCAGTAGGGTAGGCTGCATGATGCAAGGAGGCAGTAAATGACTGTTAAGAGTCGCACTGGCGGGTGATTAGTTCGAGATTTGAGAGATCTTTGAGGCATTAAATCTTGAGAACACCAATAACAAGCTACTAAGAATCAATATTTCTATTCACGGGAAGCAGTTTTAAAGACATTCTAATCCAATAATTTCAGCCAGCTTGTTTAAATAAATTATGAACATCTGATGCCAGTTAGGTTTAACACAATTATTTGCATTCTGTTTAGCTGCAGACCATGCATTGCGTATCTCAACTTGTTACAAAATAAATGTCAAATCGAGAATATATGTCCCTGAATAGTAACCTAGGTGTCAGTATACAATATTCTGATTTTATTTATTTATTCCTTGGGTGCAATATACTCATTGATGAATATTTTTCCCAAATTATGATTGAAGCAATTAATGTTCACTTTTATATTCACCTAAACACAGTTTTGCATAGTGTCAATTTCAGCAGAGTTGAGGTTCATTCTTCCTTAGCGAAAACTACTGATCAAATTCATGGCATATTGAGTAATGGAATGAAACCATGGGAAAACATGCTCTTCCTGATCTCATGTGCCCAAATGACCTGTCAATGGGACCTTAAACCTCATACACTCATTCTTTCTGATCCCAAAATGGCTACCACTGATGTAATTAAGAGCCAATAAATATTTATTATTAATATGTATAATTGTGTAAATTGTATGCTTCTAGAAAAAATAGATCACAAACATAAAATCACATAAATGAACCAGATGATGCACAAAATAATTGCATATAAACTTAAGTAACAAAATAATCAACATAACAGTTAAGATGAATTGAATGTATTTATACAACTGGCTGTTTACAATATTGTTATGTACAATACTTACATATTCCTTAATCTAGTTGTATAATTTTGGTGCAGTTTCCCTTATTAACCTTGCTAGCTGAGCCTGCTTGGCTCCCAGGCTAACACTTAAGATAGAATTCAGTATGTATAAAAACAGCATAGAAAAATACCATCCTCTGCCATGTTATTAGAGAAATAAATTTAAAAAGTAGATATTTGATATCTGCAATATTTAAACCTGCATAAAAATGTTGCTTCAGTACTGTTTTGTCAAAGCATAGCAAATTCCATTACATAAAATAGAATCATATTGGATTTATCTATTGGCCTTGACTGTTTGTTGCTGAGTAAACAGTCTCACAGAGCTTTCACTTATTTGGTTGACAGTCCCATTAGTGAGAGCATTTGCTAGCTTGTTGAGAAGAGTAAGTTTAAGTACTCCATGTCTTTACTGCCATTCTTGTCATTTGAGGACTAGAATCATATACCTGTTGACCCCACTAAGCCGGTACTGTAAGAATTTAGGTCCCCTGAGTGTTTAACATTTGACATGGCCTCCTTATTTTTAAGCGTATTGTCATTTTATTTAAAGTTTTTGCAGAGAAATAGCAGTAGAACTGATCATATATTATTAATTTTTGCAGAAATAAAACACTCATGTTTGGACACATGTCTTTAGAACGAGGACTTGACTGGTATAAGTGCCTCCTGACACTGAGCTTACCAGAGCCCAGAGATCTTAATATCAATCCTCGCAATTGCATTGGCACCGTTTTATCTTTAAATGGTCATCGCAGATACTTCTGCATGTATCATGCCAAACATCCAGAGTGCATCAAGGGCAAAGCTTCCAAGGTAAGCTTATTTAAATTTATGGAGGGGTAATGAATACAAACATTTTATGAATAAGATTTAATTCACTTCTGTCTAATTATATAGCCTGTGGTATTAGAAGAGATGAGGCAGAGCTAGGAGGGACAGGCTGCTTAGTTCAGAGATGCACATTACAAGTGTAAACAACAGTTTTTTTAATTAAATTTAAAGGGAGTCGATTAATGACACTAAACAACACTTAAAAGTAAGTGTTGTTAGTGTCATTAATCGACTCCCTTTAAATTTAATTTATCATAACACTGTTTTCAACACTTCCAAGAAAGGAATTGCAACAGTTTTTTCTCTCTTTATAAAACCATCCCTCACTCACCGCAGTTCATGTTGAGAAATTCTGGCAATTTCCTGGCAGATATTTTGTTTTAATTCTTCCAGGGCATGTGGGTTTGTCTTGTACACTTCATGCTTTAAGTTACCCCAAAGATAGAATTTGCAGGGTTTAGCTCGGGAGACCGAGGGAGCCACAAATCTCTACTAAAAATTCTGTCAAAACACATTTTCAGTTGTCCTCATCAAAAGATTGTCTGCATGAGCTGTTGCAGTCTTGTTGAAAAACGGCAAAATCATGCTCCTGGTCTGTCAATTCTCTCTCTAAAAAAAATGGGGGCAAAATTGTATTCACGTATGTACGGACATCAACTGTTGACTTGAAAAAAATGGGCCTATAACACTTTCTCCACTAATGGAGAAAGGCCAGCATTTATTCATATAAATATATGGAAAGACTTGCAGAGGCTGGGGTGATGAACATCAGTGTAAAAAGCATTGAAAAGAGTGTTGCTGAAGTAACAGGTGCTTCCAAAAGTGGTGTAAGAAGAATTATTAAGGGAACCAAATAAATTAATAGTGGTACTTCACCTTCAATCTCCACTCCGCATAAAAGAAGACCTAAAAGGTCTTAACATGCCAGTTTGGATAACTTGAATGAGACAGTAGTGCACTGAATTGTTCTCTACTGTTCACAAAGACCAACACTGAAAAAGGGTATGCAAAGTTAAAGGACTCAATCAAATCAAGGACTTGACAGGAGTATGTCTACATTAATGTACATTAAGAAAGATACTGCTAAAGCTGGGTGGGGAAAAGGACAAAAGAATAGGAAAGTTTTAATGTAAAACAATGACATCAGAACTAAGTATCTCCATTATCTTAGAATGATAAAACAATACAGAAGTCATCCATAACATACAAAATTTTTTTGAAAGAATATAAACATATTATTAACACTGCTTTAATTAATGGTTTTAATAAAGACTATAAATAAAAAAATTAAAAATTTAAATATCAAAAGACTGTTAATGATATTTCTACCCTTAAAAAAATAAAAGACAATTATAATTTTAAAAAATTTACTTACCATCCTTGGATTAATAAACATTTTCAAAAATTGTTTAGTTCCTCAAAATAAATGTAGTATTAAAAATTTATTCCATTTCTCTAAAAAAGATAAAATTCCTAATTATAAAAAATCTGGTATTTATCAATTTAATTGTTTTGATTGTGATAAAGTTTATATTGGAAAGACAAAACGTAATTTAGAAATCAGAACAAAAGAACATTTTTGTAACATTAAGTATAAACAGACTGATAAATCGGCCGTAGCAGATCATATTTGGTCATTTAACCATGAAATAAATCCAGAAGTTAAATTATTAAAACAATTGCATGGTCCAATAGATTTAATGGTATGGGAAAAGATATTTATTTTAAAAACCAAACATTGCGTAATAAATTTTGAAATACTAGCAGTCGATTCTGTTTTTAAATTTGTTTTATTTTCAGATTTTGGTAGTACTAACAAGAACATATTAACATCTAACGTTAGTAACAATGACGACAGTTTTGTTGGTTCCGGCTGATGTGTAAGAATTTCCATGAAATCGCAATCCCAAACAATTTATAAGAAGTGTCATCATTTCTTATAAGTTAGTGAAGTTTCAAGTTACAAATTGTTATATCTGTATATATTTGTTTGCTTCACTGGTAATAGCCTCATATTTTACATATTTATTGAAGCTCTAGTTTCATATGTTCCAAAAAAAGATAAAATACTAGTTTTAATTTCAAGTTTAAATGTTTCATCCAACCAGTTGTCAGAAGGTGCTGAGAATATGCCTGAAATAATCCTTCATTACAACAAACTATATCTGGAGTTGCTGTAGTAGCTAAGTCATATGCTACATACAGTCTAGCGAACAAGAACATGGCAATGGTTGCATGTGTTGAATATGCAGGTATTAATTTTAGCGTTATCTTCCTCAGAAATCAAAAAAAAAAAATTCCATAAGACAGAAGTAATTGTTAATTTTACTGCTGCAACAGCTGCAAAGAAAAGTATCAGTTAAAATAAAAGTGAATCGAGAAGATATTGATACATTGCTTCACTCACACTGTTTTTCACAGGACATGTTTCAGGAGCTGTTGCTCCCTAATCAGCTGAGTCTTGACTGGTGCAAATTGTAGTGTTTTCCTCCTCCGTGTCGTCAGTAGATGACATGATGTATTTGTCAAAGATATCTGGTGGTGGAGTTGTGAAGTTCATAATTTCATGACAGTTTTTATTAATGAAGTTTTTTTTTTTTTTTCCATACAGAAAGACCTATGGGATGATTAACCTGTTTTATTAAAGCTTTGAAAAATATTGAAATATGTCCTGTGAAAAACACTGAGTGAAGCAGTGTGTGAATATCTTCTCGATTCTCTTTTATTTTAACTTGTGCTTCACTGTCTCTATGCTTCATTCAATTTTTATACGAGGTACGTTCAGAAAGTAAGTTCTGTTTGGTTATAAAATTAAATTGTGTTCAGATACAGAAAAATTATTTATTGCACAAAATCCTACAACTCTTAAACTACTTTTCCACATAACTCCGAAATTTTGCAGGCATTTGTCATAGCGAGGCACAAGTTTTTGTATACCTTCTTCATAGAAGTTTGCCGCCTGTGTCTTCAACCAGTTGGAAACATTTTCTTTCAGCTCTTCGTCATTGTTGAAGTGTTGGCCGCCAAGGAAAGATTTGAGATGCAAAAACAGATGAAAGTTGCTAGGAGTGAGGTCAGGGCTTTACAGGGGGTGGTCAAACACGTCCCAGCCAAATCCCAGTAGGATATTTTTCCTCGCATTTGCAGTGTGTGGTAATACATTGTGTGAAGAAACACAACACCTTTTGACAGCATTCCGCGGCACTTATTCTTTATTGCGCGGCGCAATTTCCTAAGTGTCTCGCAATAAACATCTGCTTTCACAAGCCACGGGATTTTCAATCAACACCAACATTGTAAACAAGCACAACAAGGCGTACGTGGCTGACAGCGATCTTACAATGGCACACTTTTCTTCTCCTTGATACATAGCATCTACCACGCATGTGCGGAACTGCGATCGCAGCGCTGCAGCAGAGATAAATTGAAACAGAACTTACTTTGTGGACGCCCCTCGTACATTAAGAGTAACAGTATTGAAACTTCCCAATGATTTGAAAGACCTGATGAAATATAAACCTGAAGAACCCATAGCAGATAAATTGTCAAATACACCAGCATCCTTATTTAAAAGAAATAAATAATAAAATAATTTGTAATACAAATTATAATGTATACTGCATTCATATCATACTTTACCTGGTTTGTATGGTAACATAATACTGATAAAAACATATATAGTTAATGTAAATAAAGTGAAACCGAAAAAAGGGAAGAATAAAGTAAACTGAAAAATATACAAGCATATAAGTACACATAGTATGGGTCTAGGCTCTGCACCAATGGTGTTCTACCAATGTGCACACCTAATGTAAGTTTAAGCAATCTCAGTATGCCTGCCCTCCAGTATCTAGGGTGTAGTTACACATAAGACAAATTCTAAATAAATGATGTTAAAATCTTGTTATTTAATTATTTCAGATAGGCTTAAAAGTTATAAATTTGTTAGTGTGGATGCTGTTATAAACATACTGTCTGTATTATTAATTTTTAGATGAGTCGTATTTATTACACATCTGCTTCACTTTCATACCTATTTTGAGGACATGTTTCGCAAATCATCGTTTGCATCTACGGCTCTTATGCGACTAAAGCTTGATCCAGTGGCTGGATCTAACTTTTGCGTGTTCCTCTTGACTTAACGTCACTTCAATATATCGAGATTTAACTGTATTGGAAGTTAAATCCAATACAGTTAAATCTTGATATACTGTCTGTAATTTAGAGATGTATGCAAATTGTCTGGAATAAGCAAATACGGATGTTAAATTAGTTAACTTCTCTTCAGAAAAAATTTTAGGTACGTAACTGTTATCTTCATGGTAATGTAAAAACAAGCATTCTTGAGTATTATTTTGTTTGGTTACTAACAAATGAAAGAAATGTATGTTTTAAATTATTACTGTTCTGACAATTTTACCTATAGTTCCAGGTATATATTAAAACATATAGATCTACCTCACAAATAAACAAGAAAACATACAATATAGGTGATACGAATCAGTTGAAGAATTTAATGTCATGCTGGCATGTTGCCATGGTAGCTTAATGGTTAATAGCAATCAGACGGAAGCTGGGAGATGTGTGTTTCAAATCCTGGCTATGGCATTGAATTTTTCAATATATGTATTAAAACCTTGCCCTACACACGGCTAGTGTGGAAGAACAATTTCCAATAATACGAGGGTGGTCCGAAAAGTTTCCGACCTAATAAAGATACAAGACATTTATTCAGAAATTTTTTATTCAGAATTTTTTTTTTTTTTTCCCTTCTTTTTCAACATAGTCTCCTTGTAACTCTACACACTTGTCCCAGCAATGCTCCCATCTCTATAACCCGTCCTAATAGTACTCAGCATTTTTCTCTGCAAAATAATTGTTCAAGAAGGTGATTGCTTCTTCATTTGACAAAAATCACTGTCGTCCGAGTGCAATTTTCAGATGAGGGTACAAAAAGAAGTCGCTTGGTGCTAGATCTGGTGAGTAAGGTGGATGGTCAGGCAATTCAAACCGTAATTCGTGGATTTTTGCTATTGCAACCGCTGAGGGGTGAGATGGTGCATTGTCTTGGTGAAACATGATTTTCTTTTTCTGCAAATGTGGCCGTTTTTCCGCAAGTTCTGCCTTCAGCTTGTCAATGATGCGTAGTATGCTCCTATAATGGATTTTCCTTTTTGAAGGTAATTGATTAAAATAACTCCATGACTATCCCAAAAGACAGTCACCATCATTTTCCCAGCCGAAAAAACAGTTTTTGCTTTTTTTTGAGTCGGTTCCTCCTTTACAGTCCATTGTTTGGACTGAATTTTTGTTTCGGTTGTGTAATGGTGTATCCAAGTTTCATCTACAGTAATTAATCGCCGCCAAAACTCGGATTTATTGCACCTAAACTGCGCCAACAGAGCGTTGGAAATGTTCATTCGAACATATTTTTTACTAATTTGAGCAAACGCAGCACCCAGTGCGCTGGCAGCTTTCTCATGTCTAAATGTTTATTTAATATGTGATAAACACGTTCTTTTGACATGTTCATAGCCTCTGCTATCTCTCTCACTTTAATTTGGCGGTCGTGTAGCACCATTTGATGAACTTTGGTGATGTTTTTGTCGGTAATTGTAGTTTTTGGATGTCCCAAACGTTTGTCTCCCAAGCTCTTATGGCTACATTTAAATTCAGCTACCCAAAATTTCACTGTGGTAAATGATGGTGCAGAGTCCCCATACACAGAATCAAACTTATCTTTGATTTGCATAGGTGTATTGCCTTTCAAAAACAAATATTTTATGACAGCTCGATACTCGATTTTGTCCATTTTCATAAAACCACTCACATCAACTCACTCAAACGACTGTTACATAACAACTAAGCATCCAAAATGGCTGAAACCTTGGTGAGTAAGTGTCAACAGATGAACAACGAAATTCACTAGCTGCAATCTTCATGTTGAAGTCAGAAACTTTTCAGACAACCCTCGTAAACATGTTAAAATAATAATTCAATTAAAAGCAAATATGTCCAAGTTGTATTTCCAACAGGCTTCATTTTAATGTTACAAGTTTGTGTTCACATGCTCTCCACATGTATGTTTCCAGTAATAATTATTTATTTTTGTCTAGCGCATGGTTAAAATGACAAAGCATTTCAGTAACTCTGATGGTGCAACAAACGGAGCATTCATGGGATTTGATACAAGCGAATCAGATGATACAGAAACATCAGATCTGGAACAAGGCAGTCGGCTCTTAGAGGATGTAAGTAGCTTTATAATATAGTGTTATTACTTGTACCTCTTGATATGAAGTTATTTTCATAATGGCATTGTATCTTGAGCTCATGGTTTAATGAGCTTTCATGCAAGCCAAGGAGGAAAGTACTGTGTGACTGGTTCATATAATATCTTTGTCTCCATTTACAACTCTACTTGACATCAGCAGTCAAATAAGATACAAAATCAAGTGTTTTATGGAATAACTATGTTAAGCAAAATATGTATAAAATGCACTGAATATATCTGATATACATTTTAGTAAGAGAGAAAGTACATTAATAAGACATTAGTCTTCACTAAAGAGTAATTATGAACTACGTTGAAAAAACTATTTATAGTCTGTTTTTTCACACTTTGTCACTTACATTATTGTAGTATTGAGGGATTAGTTTCGGTAGCCATCGCCTGCATTTTCATCCTGTTTCCCACTAACGTCTGTTATCTGCTCTCTTCTCTCTGGTCAGAGACCTTGGCCCTAGTGGACGTTATGATGGAATAGTAGCACAGTGCGCAGTGCTCTCCTTATGCTTGTTTGGTCAGGTAGCAGGACAACAGGAATTTGGAAAAAAAAAAAATACATATGTATATGTCTATTTTCTCAGTGATGAACATTCTTGTTTATAACATATTATTCTGTAGTTTTAGTTCCAAAAAATGGAATAGTTGAATGGAACATTAAGGTAGTTGTCTCATGAGAACTCCTAGTGGTTTACCGGGAGAAACACGAGTCAGTTGGAGAATTTAATGTTATGTTGGCACGTTGGCCATAGTAGCTCAAATGGTTAGAGCGACTGGACGGAAACCAGAAGATCCGTGGTTCAAATCCCAGCTATGGCATTGAATTTTTCATTTTGGCTCTACCCTTTCATAGTGCGTCCTATACGGCTAGTGTGAAAGAACAATTTTCAAATGGAATATTGATTTACTATTAATTCTGCACTAAGAAATAGATTTTCAGGTCCATAGCTTGTGTGGTTGTAGATGTCTTTTTATAAAATGAGTCCAAAACAGAGAAACAGTGGTAAATTGGTGATAACATAGAGTAATGATCATAAAAGGAATCTGCACTTTGAAGCATTTGACTAACTTAATAAAATATTTGAGTAACACATATATACACACTTTCCAAATCACCATTTTTGAGCTCATGCTTCAAAGCTTATCACCCCATTCCCTCATGAGCCAACCTGCAGCTAATTAAATTTCTGAGAAGTATTGGTAAGGGAAGCTGAATAGTGAGTGTGAAAAGAGATTAAAATATTTTATAAACTTAATGTTTCAATGAGTAAGGTCTATGATACAATGAAGTACAAATTAATATAATTTTGAGTCAAACTAGTACTCAATGCTCCATTTATTGCTAGTGTTTACTTAGAACGCTTTTCGTTAGGACCTTCCTAACATCATCAGCTGTTGTCAACTACTGGATGTTGGTTTGGTGAACTCTGCAGAGGCGATAGTGGAGTCTCTGTCGGTATCCGGATGAACTTGAAGTTTGGGTTCTCTTCAAAGGTCACGTCGAAATTGAACAATTTTCTTTCATATTTCTTTATGAAAACTTTTTCCATACGGTTAATGCAGCTGGATCCTGGACTCTTTTTAATTAGTGGATTTCTCGTTCTATATTGTGATTATCATTACAAAAATTGTACATGCCGCCGATTTATCTATTTCTTTGTTCTTGATGTTCCTAAAATGCTCTTTAAGACTAATGTTCAAATTCCTTTTAGTTTTTTCAATGTAAAAGTTTTCGCAGCCTTTGCAGTGTATCCGGTACGTGCCTGATTTTTTTGTCTGTGGGTATCTCCTTTGTATTGTATGATTTCAAAAGGTGTTGTACACTGAATTTGTTCTGTAGGGCCAAAGTAATGTTGTGCTCTTTGAAGACTTTGGTAAAGGTTTGTAGCTCTGGGATGATATGTAGATTTTCTGTATCAAGTTTTATATGCTGATTGGGGAAAGAGTGGTTTCTTGTTTGCATCTTTGTGGTCTTTTAAATTTATCAATTTTCTTTTTGACAATTCAGCACTAATTCATTGTATTCTGCAATGTGAATTACAGTCAGCCCAGAAAGTATACATATACCACCTAAATGAAGCACCAGTTTGTGTTGTTGCAACGTAATTATTTATGGAACTTAATAAACTCGTAAAATTAAATGGTTCCTGTATTTAGTTATTCTTGCTGTAATTTTGGTGGAAGTTTTCTAAAATCAGTAGTTTTCTACAGTAATACTGGATGATACTATGAATTTGTCACAAAAAGTATTCGTACACCAGAGGTATCTAGATTGAATACTGTGGTTATATTACAAGCTAGCTTTCCTGTTTCACAGCAAGTGTTCTGCATGCACCAATCTGACATTGAACACAGTATTTGTGGAGGTAACATAAAATGGGCCAAAGAGGGTAAGAAACTACACCTGAAGAGAGAAAAATAGTAATTAAACTACATCATGAATTCAAAACACTTTCGAGGTATCTCAGATAGTGGGGAGACCATGGTCAACGATTCAACCTATCATTGACAGAATAGGAACCAGAAAATGTTCTAAATACACCCAGGAGTGGTTGACCTAAAGTACTCATGGCTAAAGATGAAAGCAGCATTCTTCGCTGCATTAAAAAGTAATTCATGAAGGACTGCTCTCTGGATTGCTGCCGAGTTGCAGAAGGCAGTAAGTAATGTTTCAGCAAGCATTGGGAGAGCTGTTTACAATAAAAAAGGGTACAATGGCACAGTAGCACGTAAGCAGTTCTATGTCAGCCCAAAGAACAGGAAAAAGCTCCTAGAATTCGCTCTTAAGTACCGTGATAAGGGTGTGGACTTCTGGGAGAAAGTTGTATGGACAGATGAGAGCTTGTTCAACGTATTCGGTGCAGACCGCAGTTGCAAAGTATGGAGAAA
Source organism: Mantis religiosa (assembly GCA_030765055.1). Classification (NCBI taxonomy): domain Eukaryota; kingdom Metazoa; phylum Arthropoda; class Insecta; order Mantodea; family Mantidae; genus Mantis; species Mantis religiosa. The sequence goes on from CM060949.1 coordinate 55,084,377, forward strand.
AGAATACAGAGATAGAGCCAAAAAATCTGTCCTTGTCTGGGACTGTACAAGTGCATCAGATGTAGGCAATATGCATGTTATTGAGGGAATAATGAATCACAGGAAGTACATGGACATTCTTACGCAAGAGTTGCATACCAGTGTGGAGAATATGGGCCTGCAAGAAGGCTGGATGTTTATGCAGGATAGTGATTGAAAACATCCTGCGCTTAACACATGACTGTGTATTTTATACAACGTTCCAAAACAGCTTCATACCTCTCCCCACTCTCCAATTATTATTAATCCTATCGAACAAGTGTGGGGTATCCTGGGGAAACATGTAAGAAAAAGGGCAATTTCCAACAAAGAAGTATTGAAAACTGCTCTTTTGGAAGATGGAACCAAATATCAAAGATGTAGGTTAAAAAACTTGTCCATTTCTTACCAAGGAGACTAGAGGCTTATAATTAAAGCTAATGGGTACTAACGAAGTACTGAATAGCAGCACCATTTTTTTTTTTACTGTGAATTGTTTTTGTGAGTGTACGATAACTTTTTGTGACTTAAAAATTTGCAAGTTAATTTTATTTTTATATATGACATTTTGTTCGTACATTGTTGCTGTTTTCATATAAAGTGTAAATTATTTTGAGAGATGCCTTATTTTGAGTCAGTAAATTCATTTAAATACTCTCCTTAATATTAATTTTCCTTAAAGATTTAGTGGTGTACGAATACTTTCTGGGCTGACTGTATATTTATTGTACTCTTTGATATATTCCATCTTGTTTAACCACTCACCAGCCTGTAAGTTAAACTGTTGATAACAGCATGCTTATGTCATGTTGGGTTATATCCATATGATTTTATGAAATTTTCTGTGTGTGTTTCCTTCCTATGTATGCCAAATTGTAGTTTGGTATGTTTGCTGAATAGTTTCAAATCTAAGAAAGGGATTTCATTGTTTGTCTCTTTGTCTTTGGAAAATTTTATTGCAGGATTTTGTAAATTAAGAAGTTTTAATGCATCATCCACTTGTTTCTCATTTACTATTGCTCAAATGTCATCCACATACGTATACCAATGTTTGAAATTAGTGGGAATGCCTTTGTGATATGAGTTTCCAAAAAGCTCATGAAGAGGTCTGCCCGAAATGGGACAGTGGGTTGCCCATAGTCCTGATTTTTTAAAATTGATAAATTCAAAAGACTACAAAGATTTAAGCAGGTAACTACTCTTTCCCCAATCAGCAATAATACTTCATACAGAAAATTTACATTTTATTCCAGAGCTACACACCTTTTCCAAATTGTCTTCAAAGAGCACAACATTACTAAAGCCCCACAAAAGAAATTCAGTGTACAACACTTTTTGAAATCATAAAATACAAAGGAGATACCCACAAACAAAAAATCAGGTGTGTACCAGATAACCTACAAAGGCTGTGACAACTTTTACATTGGAAAAACTAAAAGAAATTTGAATATAGGCTTAAAGAGCATTTTAGGAACATCGTGAACAAAGAAATAGATAAATCTGTGGTAGTGTACCATTTTTGGAATGATAATCATATTATAGAATGAGAAATCCACTTATTAAAAAGTGTCCAGGGTCCAGTTGCATTAACAACGTGGGAAAAGATGTTCATAAAGAAATATGAAAGAAAATTGCTCAATTTCAACACGACCTTTAAAGAGAACCCAAACTTTAAAGTTCAGCAAGATACCGACAGACTCTCCTGTCACCTCTCAGGAGTTTATCAAACCAACATCCAGTAGTTGACAACAGCTGATGTTAGGAAGGTCCTAACGAAACGCGTTCTAGGTAAATACTAGATTTATTTGATATTTATTTGTACAGTTTTCATTACAGTTTGACTACAATGACTTTAACATTGTGCATGCACTTGTTATACATCCTGTACAAATACATGAAATTGCTGACCCTAAGATTTACTCACTGACTCAGGTCTCCTGGTCATGAGCCTTTTATTTTTCTGAGCAGTTTGCTGTCATTTCTTCTTGACCTTCGCTTCTTTTACCCTAATCCACTTTTCTCTTAACTTATTGTGACTTTGTGGGTTCGTGAAATTAAAAGTCCAATTGTACAAACTCAAAATGTTCTTTATTTCCACCGAATTACAGTTGGAACACTTGCCGATTACACAGAATTATGTAGCGCACACAATTACAATTCGCCAGTTCGTCTGTCACAGGTCCACTCTACATTCACAATTATGTACAATTCCTCTGATACATGTACACAGCCTTCCAGTCCGTTCGCTATCATGGCGTTCCTTACGCTGCTCGCCAAGAACTGACTTGATTCGCCCACTGCAGGCCTTATATAGGAGATCGCTGTTTCTGGAAGTCTTGCGGTACAGTGAATCATCCTGACTGTTCCAGACGGCAGGGAGAGGGGAAAGAGATGGCTAGTGATCTTTTTCCAACCATCCCCTCGTTAGCGCTACAAGATAAATGGGTAGGCGTGGCCGAATGCTTCCCGTCACTCACTCAGCCGTCAGTTGGTCGTGCCTTCCGATAATTGGGTGACATTATATAAGAAATCTCCTATTTTTCTTTTCACCCATCCCCGTTAACATGCATAATGCCACTACCTTTTTGCTCACACTGTCCCATTTCTTACCCCATATTTTTATCCTGCAATTTGTTAACTCCTTACATTCTACAAAGTAATGAACATTGCTCTCTTCATATCCACAAAATTCACATATCCGTACCTCATTCTTCTCTACCCTTTTAGATATATTATTCCTACTCTCATCCATGCTATACCTTCTCTTCCAGTTTTGTCACACTGATCTATATATTTTTCCCTACCCCATTTTGACTTTCATTGCTTATAAAATTTCAAAGCTTTTTTCTCCTGCGTATCTGCCTATCTATGTCTTGTACTCTGGTTCTCACTTCCTTCCAAAAACCGCTATGATTTGACTCCTCTGCTCTCCATAAATTTCCCATGCCTATCTTCGATACCATTCTTTCTAATTCCGACCACCAACTGTTTGTGTTCTTAATGCTTTTCTGTTGCTTCTTGCACAGATTCAATAATTCCCCTTTCTGCCCTTAAATACACTTATACCAGAATTTCAGTGTTCTATTATTATTCCCCTCCTTTTTGTATTGCCCAACTCTCGTAATGCCACTTCTTACTAGCAATAAATGGAGCATTGAGTACTAGTTCAACTGAAAATTATATTAGAGTAATGTATTTTCTTTAATGGCCTTGAGCCCCTTGTGTTGATTATATTTGCCACCACAAAAGTACTTTGTCTATTATAATAATTAATTTTTATTTGAATACTGAACATACAAAATCCTTTATATGCATCATGCCATTGTTGATAGATTTTTTTAAAACTGACATACCAAAATATAAAATATGGGGTCTAGTGAGACAGTTGCGGAAATTCCTAGGAAGAATGTCAAATTAGAATTGAATTCATTTCATTTCTTATCATATTTTATTCAGTTTCTTATTATAGTTCTTTTTTCTTTCAGGCTTCTCTTCTCAGCAAATACAGTAATGTGGTATTCCAAGGAAATTTGCTTGATGGTCTGCCAAACTGGTTGGATCGATTGTTTGAAGGCACCACACACCGTTATCACATCAATTATTGGCCAGACTTTGCCCCAAAATAACTGAAATTTAATGAAGAAACTCAGGTTGAAGGTTTATCATCCAAATGCTACTGTTCCTTATGCCCCAGTTTGTTTTGTAGTGTGTGATTTTATACAAATGTTTACATTTCCTAAAACTATTAAAGTTATAGGTAATGATTTTTATTTGGACATAGTGTGTATTTTGTTAGTACTTTTATTTGCAGTTTTGGTGTTAGATATGTTCTGAACTAAGGTGGAATTAGGAAATATGTTAAAATGTAGTGTGCACAGTTGATTTCCATTTTGGGGCATTAATGGGGGCTTTGAGATTGCACAGTGAGGTACTGAACAGCATTACATCAGTATTTCGGATGAATGCTAGCATGCCCTTGGAAAGGGTAGTTGATATAATTAATTGATCTCAAAGTAGCTCAAAACTCCAACATACGTAAAAGCTACTGCATGGATTGTGTGCACTGAGCCTTTTAAGCAGCAGCCAAGAAATGTATAAGCATTTTCATAACACTGACAACTTTATAACCATTTTAAATGTTGAGATTGAAACTGAATTCATAATTTTTTGAATGATAGTTCACAATTTTCCAATTTAATATAATGGAAACATTGTCATATTTCATTGACACTAATGAGGTAATGCCATAAAACTTCATTTCATGCATAAAAACTTCTGTCGCACATACCTTCACAAAGATTTAGGAGTATGTATTTATTTTAAAAGCATACGTAGTTTGGTAAACTCTTTGTAGAAAACTTCATGCCCCAACTACAGTGCTTTTATTATCAGAATCACTGTCATAAAAGACTGCAATTATTAAACATATATTAAAATAATGGAATTACCAAAGAATTATAAGCTTATAAAAATAGCAGTTTGAAAAAGTTATTTCTTTACATTGCTTTGAATAGCTATTATTATTTTATTTACTATTCACATTGTGGGGAAACCAAATTAACATTGAATCTCCTTCAGTGTTAAGTATTCCCTTAATATTTCCTATTGCATTTTATCTTTATTTTCTTTCTACTTTCATTTTGGAATGTAATTTAATATTTACTTTTATTGTTGTTGCATTGTATATATTCTATGCATAATTTTTATCTAGTCATAGTTTACAAGGATCACTTAATGATTAAATGTGAATTGGAGTGTTTTTTCTTTATGATTAAACCAATCACATTTTTCCTACAGTATTTATATCTTCAGACAATCTGATCTACAACTGAGTAATTATTAAGCAAAACCTACATTTGTAGAAAAAAATAGAATACATAATAAATTCAGGATAATTTTAGTTTATAGTAGCAGTCTGAATTAAGACAGAAACTCAAATAGAATAGATAATTAATTTTAATGGTGAAATAATCTATATTGAGATGCTATACAAGCATTACTCAAGAAACTATAAAGCTGGGAAATTTGTTGGAATTGGTAAACACTACAGATTTGTTATTCCAGAATGTGATGCGAGAAAGGCTGTTATTAAAAGCCTTGTTTTTGTTTAACTTTGCTCACTTTATAATCACATCTTATGAGTACTAAAATAGATATAAACCAAGGATTTAAATGTTAATCAGAAAATTTGATTATTTAGGTATTTCTGACTGATAAATAACTTATAACATTTGAAAAAACAAACAGTTTTTCTCCAAACCATTTTGGTTTATTTTATTTTCTTAGTAGATTGAAGCAGAAATAGAAAGTCACAAAATTTATCAGACTTCATAATAAGCCAGTTGAATGAATGATATTAATGGACATCTCTCTTGAAAATATAAAGAAGAAACACTGCCTTAGAGTAATATTATGAAATTTTCTTGCTAAAATGTAGGGATATACCAGCTCCAGACTAAGGTTATTAGATGTTCTGCTTAGCGGGATCTGCAGCCAGAATTAACAAGAAAACAATGCACACATACAATGTCACACTAAAAAAGTTACATCGCTATTATGCAATATTATACCCATGGTATCAACAATAGCTTATTATTAGTTATAATATAGTTATGAAATTAAAACATTTAATTAAATTAAAAAACAAATAATAACTTAATTATTGAGACATAAAATTACTCTGACAAACTTGTGACAAAATCACAGGTATTGAAACACAAAATTACATATATTTTCCTGACAATTGTCTCTTTTTAGCATCTTTTCTGGACGCCAGTTTTACAGCAAATTCCTGTCATGTCATGGGGAAGTTTATGATGACAGTCAACATGGATTGAACTGTTTAAACAATGGGGCATCCAAATCATGTTCTTGGCTTCTCCACAGATATGTACATTTGTTTTTTATCCCACACATTAAGCCCTATTTTAAATTTGATATCAAGCTTGTAGTTTTTTAATCTAAAAATTATTAATATAGTACCATTTTTGACATTTTTCAAAGTTTAATGGATATGGTGAACAAATTTTACAAAATAGTTATAAAAATATCTACTAAAAATTTTATTTAATGATTTTTTGTTATTGTAATGGTTATATTAAGTTTCTAAAGGATCTTCTGTACATGTAAACGAGGACAATTAAAAAGTAAGTGCTCTATTTCCAAAAGAGCAGTTGAGATACTTTTCTGTGATAATATAAAATCATCAGTGTGTACCAAATTTGCTGTGATCAAAACAAATCATGTTCATTACATTTTATGTGACTGTGTAAGTAAGGGAAAAATACATTTCTTGTTAATAATATATTATTTCCTGGAAAAAAGTAGAGACATCTTCAGTGTTTGCAACTGTTTAAAGGAAACCATTTGTTTGTTTAAATATATTTATGTCACAGTTCCTAAGTTTATTTTGTATGCCAAATGCCTTCAATGAAGATATTTCATCAAACAATAGATCTTCAAAATTACTCATATCTTTCCATTCAAGAAAGTTCTGCATCATCTTTGTGGTATAGTTTTTAACAATTTACCTTTTAGCATGAGATATGAGATGCAATAAAAAAATTCATAATTGGCTTTACAATGATGTCATTGAACTGTCTTTAATTCTTATGCAGGGTATATATGCAGTGTTCCTTCCTCATAAAAATGAGAGGTCAGGTGACTTTCTTGACCTTGCAGGACAGAGTTAGAAGCTCCGAAGTAAACATGTGTTTTGCACCTGCTGCAATTTTTCTTTATAGCAAAATTACCAGCTTATGAAGAACAAAGAACAAATATGAATTATTATTTTTTAAACTCAGTAAAACTGCAGCAAAAACCTATGAAATGTTAAGAACAGCTTATTGAAGAAAATAATTAGCAAAAGCAACAATCCTAGATGGAAGAGTCCTTTATCTCCATGCCCCAAATTAGCTATAGAAATTCAAATCCAAAATGAAGTCAATTTTTTTTCTTTTGACGTTAAAGGAATTGAACAGAAACTTCTACCACAGTGTCAAACAGCGAATCAAGTGCACTACAAACGAGTGTTGCAAAGATTAAGGGAGATTGTGCAACACAAACAGCCACAAAAATGGAGTGGTATGGTTCTGGCATCGTGAAAATGCACCAGGGCACAGAGCCAATTCTTGAACAAAAATAGAATGAATACTGTTCCCTCCCACCTATTCTGCAAATTTGGCTGTAGCTGACCTTCTTCTTTCTCTGCAACTTAAAATGTGGCATCGAGGGCGCGGTTTTGAGAACTTTTATGTTATCCATCATGAATCATTGAAGGCTCTGAACTTGTTAAAAGAGGACGAATTCAAGAGGTGCTTCCAACAGTGGCAAAACGAAAATATAAAGTAGTTAGATACTGTTTTATTGTATGGTAAAAATTATCAGATATCGTTGAAGAAGAAACGTTTTGGAAGATTTTCTGTCCTCTTGAGGTTTTGTAAATTTCAAATAATTGTGCATCACTCCCTCAGCAGTTATTTCTTGTTCAACTACATTTACACATGGAAAGGATGTAACATTGAATTGGTAAAATTTAACCAAAGCTCAGTATGAGGATCATGATATTTGTCCTCAGATAGGAAGTAAAATTGAGGACCTGAGTATCAACAATTTCCTCTGTATCATACTGGTGCCTCTACTCAAGATAACAGTAATCCTAGATTTTTCCCATTCCACTTCAGTTGACAGATTCTTATTGATTTAACAGAATGTTTATTGCACATAATTTGCTGGTTACCAATGGACAAGTTGTTATTGTGATGTATTTATTAATGGTATTTATATGTTTATAAGGTATTCTATAGAGGAGCATGTGTTAGTGGAAAACATTTTTAATAAACATGGAAATTATACAGTGAAAATGAAACAAAATTTCATTGATAGATTTCCTAGCTCAAAAGTACCACATGGAGGTACTGTGTGTGACTTAATAAATTTCATGAGACAGGCTCCATTTATGATGCTATGAGTAGTAGACTGAGTGTCTTAACGAAAATTGGCAGAGAGAATGCTTAAAAGACCACAAACAATAAGCAAAATGTTCCAGCAAAGTGATATTTCTTATGGTTCCACATACAAAGATATAAAAAGAGAATTCTGGTTGTATCTATATAAAGCATCAGTCACTCAAGAATTAAAATCTATGGATTACAGGAAAAGAATGAGTATTGTGACTGGTTTCAGAGGTTTATTGCATGCCATGGTAATATTTGTATTAGATAGGACTTTTTACTTATGAAGCTTGATTTCACTTAATAAAAGTGTATGTGTAAATTTACAGAATACATACATATGGTGTACTAGAAACTCTGTCACCCAGAAAACTTCTATAGATTCAAAAAGTTGGATTGTATTCTCACCTGCATATTTTTAGGCCAATTTTTCTTAACACCTCAATTAACTCCAGTGAATACTGCTCAGATATTCTATTTTCGTTTATTGCACACCTAAATCAAATGAGATTAGTTCAAGACAACGCGACTGCCATACATCACATCAGTCTAATAGAATTATTAGTAGAAATTTTTACGGAAAGATTAATTTCTCAGTCTCTAGCCTCCACAATCTCCTGACTCTCCCAATTATTTTCTTTGTGGAGCCACTAAAACTTCAGTCTTCGAGAACAATCCCAAAAAATGATTAGCTGTATGCAGCAATCAAAGATTTCACAATATCTATAAAGAAACAAACGTAAATTAAAGCCAATGAATCTGTTGAACACATTCATCATCTTCTGAATTTCATATTTCTTTACATGATGTTTCCTGAATTCATACAAGAACCCAACCAATTCTTTTAACATTATGTAATGTTACAATCATATACTAGCGCAGCTGGTGCTGCCACTGGAATTTGCGTCTCTAGAGGAATCTTGATTATGTGAGCTGCAGAGCAAATTCTTGATGACCTGTTATATTTCATAAATTCTTTTTATTTCTGGTTAAGGTGACAGCCACCTCACATTACTGTAACTGAGAATATCTTTATATTACTGAACATAATTAGGAAACTTTTTCAGATGTTAACTCACAGTATATACCAGGTGATTCAGATGTTAGATATTTATTATCTATGCAACCCACAATTTATAGTTTAATGTGAAAATATTGACCCTTTTAGCCCAGAAGCAGTTATTTCCCTTCTATTTGGTACTATAGGCTCCCAGCATTAGTACTTACAACCCTGAATGAGGACCAAGAAACTGTGAAAAGCTTAAATAAACAATGTGTCTTCATGCATATAATACTAGCAAGGTGATAAACGAATGCTTTCCCAAACAGTGGCTTATAATACATGACAGCTGTTTGAGTGGGTTAGCTGATGGAATAGAGTGATGCAAGGACTGCAGTCTGATTTTTTAAAGAAGATATGTGAAGTCATCTGTTTCTCCATGTGGTGTGCTTTAATGTTGCCCAGCAGCAGACAGGAAGTAATGCAGATCCCCTTTCTTTATCCTCTCAACACTCGAAACAAACAAGGATTCAAGCTATCTCACTTCAACAAAAACATGCACAGTTAATCTGTGTTAGCCTACTTTAAGTACAAAAATAAGTAGTTGACACATTGCATTGTAGCATCTTCACATGTGTGAATTCTGTAAAATAATTTTTGCACTATGTCTTAACGTTATTGTTGCTATGAATCGTAAGTAGACATTCTTGCACAGTGCGGTAAGTATTTATCCATAGAAACACATATAGGGATGCACGTTCCAAAATCTAACATTAATCTTCAATTGTATTTATTAATATTTCAGCTGATATCTTAACTACTAAAATTCAGATTGATATAAATACACACAGTTCAGAAAATAATATGCATACACATGTAGTAAGAACATAATGGAATCTCGGCACAAGTGTATCGTTTTTTCAAACCTTTCTTCGTTCCCTATAAAGTGTTTACCACATTAGTATCACAAAATATTATTATGAACAACTTTATGAATTGCCATGGTCATATCAATGCCACTGATGTGTCGGAATTTTGACCCACAGAAATTCTTTTATATGCAAACAGATCTACTGGCATGGGGCTGTTGCTTTTAAACATACTTAAAACTCATCGGTTTGTTCCGGGTTTGCATCCACGACCTTGGGATTATTAAGCCAGCATCTAAACAACTGAGCCATACAGACTACACAGATGTGGTTCTGAATACCTATTTTCTTGTTGAATCTTCCTCCCGCCCTACCTCTCTCTCTCTCTCTCTCTCTCTCTCTCTCTCTCTCTCTCTCTCTCTCTCTCTCTCTCTCTCTCTCTCTCTCCCTCTCTCTCTCTCAACTATACATTAAAACAAAATATTGTATATATTTGTGAGCAAGCATACCTGATAACACAGTTCTTACAGAAGACATATTCCTTCCATATCAACCTCCTTGTCGCTGCCACCACCATCACATTGTTCCTGTTCCTCCCCCTCCTCCTCACTGGAATTCTGCTGGAGAGGTTGCCAAGGCAGATAATCAGCTCATCCACACAATCGTCCATGATGCCATCCAATCGTGTAGCCTCTTCCAGCACTTTTTGCACATGCGTTATGCAGTTCTTCCACTTTTCAGGAATTACTTCTTTCACTGTTTCATTTGTCAGTTGTTTCACTTCAGCCATAGTGAATGTCTTATTATGTCTTGTGGCATAGCCCTTTATTTCTGCCTAGATTAATTCAATAGGTTTGAAGTGACAATGATAAGGGGGCAGTCTGATGACACAATGACCACGTTCTTTAGCCAGTTCATCGACAACATATTTTGGGTTCGTTTTGTTTTGCTTTATTAGCATTAGTAATTCTCATTTTCTCATGGCATTGTCACATGGTACATTATGACGAGTGATCCATTCTAAAATTTGCGCTTAGTGTTGCTGTTAGTGGGTGCCTTATCTATTTGGACCATGTGGTATGGGGCGTTATCCATAACAATTGCACTAGATTGTGGGATGTTACGGAGTAGCTGATTCTTAAACCACCTAAGGAAATGGTCATGGTCCATGTCTTTGAGATAGTCCCCAGTTGTTTTGGATCTGAAGAGCAGGAGGGCATCATCAACAAAGCCATGCGATGTAACCACATGACCAATAATAAAGCAGCCACCTTTACCTACAGGTCCTTTTGTAGTACTCTCAAGTGCACCATCAGTCCAGCTCTTTGAGACAGTATGGCCGGCATTTGCCCTGGTTTCATCCAAATATTTCTTGTAAGTTCTTATTCAGTACTTCTCTTAGAAACAAAGCCCTTAGCACTGCAATATCTAATCTTTCGAGTATCAGTTTTCTGTTATTTATTTTTTTGAACTCAAATCCCAGATCATGGATGACTTTGTTCCAAGAGCTAAGGCTTCCTTCAAATAACTCTGCTTCTTTAAGAGAAGGAAGAAGCTTACATGTGGTAGGATGCTCCTTTTGGGTATAATAGCCGTAGATGTGCCTTCATATCACATCTAATTGAAAGCTATGTGACTGGAGATGCTCTTGGTCTTTGTTTCCCAGGAGTAACAATTCGTGATGGACCTGACTGTAGCTGCTTCTCTTTAGAGATTCTAGATACTGTCACTTCACTTATTTTAAGGGCACAAGCAGTCCTTTTTCTTATTTAGTTAAAAAGAATAAGCGGTTCATTGCTAAGGAGCAAACTCTCATCTTCCTGTTCAAAGAATTCCCTAAGGGACCAGACAAACTCTCTAGCTTGACTATACAATGTAAGCTGACCTTTGCCCTGGGCAATGAATCCTCCTACCACCACTATGTCTTGCTTCCATAACGATGTAGTTTAACCATTATTAATTAATAATTATTTTGCTTCACTGTGGTGTTCCAATACAGTTAAATCTCAATATAGTTTAACCATGTTTTCACAACAGAGGCTAACAATACACGACGCAACTGAACACTCAAGCAAATTCTGGTTCCGCATACAAATAGTGATAACTGACCTGAGGAGTATGTGATTCACCAGTGTAACCTATCTACCAACCTTTGTTTATGTTTCCATAGCAACAACGTTCCCCTGTTACCCCCTGCGTTCCTTGCTTGATGACCTTCACGTATCTTCTTTTAAAAATCAGACTGTAGGTTCGAAGTGGCATCACATCTTTTTCCGCCCATCCTAGTCTTTATTGTCTGTATTTTATTTTTTATTTATTTTTTTAATTTACGTCCTTTAACGTTAAGTCATATCGGACAATGAATGGAATGGGTGAAATGATGCTCAAATGGGCCAAGGGTCCATGGAGCTTAGTCACCCGACATTAATCTTTTTAGGATAAGGGAAAACCCCGGAAAGAACCTTATCCAGATAACTCACCCTGACCAAGATTTGAACTCAGGACCTCTTGAACATGAGGCAGGCATGCTACCATCTACGCTGCTGAGGCGGGCATTTTATTTGTTTTTGCTATTTGTTCTCTTTGAGCCAAAGACAAGAGAATTACAATCTGATAATTGGGGATATACAAGGACTAGCTTACCATATAAGTTGTGCTGAGCTCACGCTACCAGCAGGTAATTGAGGCCCTTGCCCTACAAAGGGAAACTACAGGCTATCTTTATCTTTAATTAGAGATCATGTTTAACTTTGCGACCCTTATAACCTGTACCATATCTGGTGTTGTAAACCATGTTACATAGTTGGCATTCATTTTTAAGAGTATGTTGATTATTTATGTCCTCCAGCGTTATGTCCTATCGATGATGAATGAAATGGGTGAAATGATGCTCCAATGAGTTCAGGGCCCATGGAGCCTAGAGTTATGCAGCATTCGTCTTTCAGGATAAGGGAAAAGCCCAGAAAAAGACCTTATCCAGGTAACTCACCCTGACTGAGAGCATGTCAACATTAAATCTAGTTTTTGTTCCATACTTAAACCTTCTTTCACTGCATTTGTGAAATGTGTGAAACTTGATTAATGAGTCAAGCTCAATACCGAAGATAGTAAAATATCTACTACAAACTGTAAATGTATAACTATCCACCAGTGGAAAACATGGTTATTATTGTCTTATAATGTTTTAATGTTTAAATACGTTATTTTATACGTTATTTGTATAATATCAAATTATAGGCCCCAAGAGGTAAAACAAAGGTAATAAAATTTTTTACCTAAACACGAAGGATTTGAACCCAAGTTGAAGTGGCAGAGTGGTGAAATAACCTGTATAATACCATTCAGCCAATGCTACTGTGCGAGGGAATGTTCCTATATGATAGGTAACACAGACCTCAAACTCCACCTCGAATCTTTACATGCTTTTTACAGCTTCATACAGTGCTTTGAGCCCATTTTGGTAGTATTAACTCAAATAAGAAAACTGCATTCACCATTACAATTACTGTATGAGCTAACAACTGCCTTAATTTGTGACAGAAGCGAAAACAATCCACCCAATACTTAGCATTTTTTGACATAGAAAACAGGTGTTGGCTGAAGATTTAAATCCAATTGGTCGCAGTGTAGAATTGCCATTTTGTGTTCCAATGTTACTGTCAACTGATACATGTGATAGATTGCTCCTTCGAGGCATGTTTAAGGGTGTGTGTGAATGTACGCTAATGAATAAAAGTTTGTAAATGTGTCAAAAATTGCTACTGCATATCTCTATGCCTGGGTATGACTTTTTGGAATTGACATACATAGTGATTGCTTTCTGTCCCATACAACACTTATGCACTGAGTTGTCTACCCCACCTCTATAATTTGTTCTGCAAATCATCCATTAGAAGGCATGCAAGAAAGCCATATGTTACTTAGGTTGCTTAGCATGTTGCATAAATTCAAAAATAAATAGCAGGTGACTCATCTGGTATATGGAAATATCCAAACATCTTCACAACAAAACTTTTATGTCAAGTGGAAAATTACATGCTGCAGAATGATTACAATTGTGCATTGTGTGAGCTATATATCCCTATACACAATTCTCCTATTTAAATTTTATTTTACAGAAAGTATTGTTCCTACCTTTGTGTTTCAAACCATCAAAATTAGTATTGTACTTGAGCAGAAGTATTAGAAACAATGATGTATTGATAATTTAGGTATAAAGATGAGTTGGAATTAGAAACATTAAACATCACTAACTTTTAGATTTGTAACTTGATGGAGTGCAGAAGTATTTTCTTATCCATTCATTTTTTCAATTTAGGTTTTAAAGAACCACTACGCTTGAAAAGGAGTTTGATGTCTTTTTGTGTCCATGTGTCAGTAACAGAAGTTCCCCCACTGCTACTAATGACAAAGAAATTTTGCACAAAGGGCAGAAGATAGTACAATCATTAATTCCATGCTTCAGAAAATTAAATTTTGTGTGTCACTATGCAATTGCATTTTCTATTTTCCTGCTCAGACATTTATCATTGTAATTATATACCCTTCTTAGCATTAACTTAAGCTAATACTGTCTTCCTACAAAAATTGTATTTTTTGGAAAGAAACAATGATAAACACATAGAAATATGAAACATATGATTATCTTGTCTTCTAGTAGAAAAGGAATCAATTACATCTGCTAGCTCTAATGGTTTTAATTGACATACATTTTCATGTTGACATCTTTCATCTTTACAACTGGAATAATTAGAAAAACTGCATCCAAAAATAGACATTTTTGAAATTTTAATAACACTCTAAGACAAGTTATAGTCAGAAACTAGAAGTAAGAATTCAGGGATGTCTGGTAATCTTACCTTAGAGGGAACTACAAACAGCCAGAATCATCAAGCTACTCTTGTATCCTTGATAGACTGCACAAAGTATATTATTTAGTCAACTATTTTGCTGCTACTTTGACATAGAAACCATGGTAGAGTACCATGTTTTTATATTTTAAAAGAGTTCGAGAAATATCCATTACATCATTGTCTATTAAAATAATTTTCTCCTATAAAGCAGATAGCAATAGTCATATGTTTAAAAATAGGCCACTGTATACTATATCTCTTCCATTCAATAACTCTCCCATGACATGAGAAAATACTGAGATCTGGCAGTGCTTCAAAAAATGACAAAATAATTGAAAAATTCAAACCAATAAAAGAGGATTTTTGGAAATGGCTGATACCCCAAAAGGTTATTCCATTATAAATAGTTTTAAGAGAATATATATTTTTCCCGAATAAGTTCTTTTGCATGCATGCATGTGATTCAAGGGACCTTATAATGTCTTTCTGGTAAATGAACTTTTGGGTGGAAGGCAATGCTTCCTAGAGAACATCATAGCTTATCTTTTCTGTCAAAGGTTCTGAAGTCAAGTAAATAAATCAAATGAATCTGGGAAAACATTTATATAAAGAAATTCACAAAAACATTTAATGAATTTTGACATTTCATCAGAAGAAAATATTTTACTTAGCCACATTGGATCATCACCAGATGTCTCGTTTCCAGAGAACCATGATCAGCTGATCACAAATTTCTTGCTAGTCAACAATTTCTTGATAATGCCTTCAAGTGGAGGCGAAACGCTTTGAAAGAAACTTTGTGGTATGTAAAGTACAGGGTGTCTCAGTTGACTCATAGTATAATTTTAATTAAAGCAATTGAAAACTATAGTTTAAACTCTTATTTTAGTAGAAGATGACTGTTGTCCAATAAACCTCATACCAAAAATAATAAAACCCATATTCAATAATGCACAATGCAGTTTCAACTTCATTCTCTGAAGTGTTCTTGTTTTTCCTGTCTGCAGTATTCCTTGGAACTAACTGATCAATAATTACATGATTTTGGATGAGTTTAATAACAGTGATGTCCAAATTAATTCATAACATTATTTTTAGTTGGTATTCCGCACTATGTCACATTTCAAATTTTTGAGGGGTTAGTTTTGGGAACTGTTGCTTCCATTTTCAACTTCAAAGGACCTACTGATCTTTGTTGCCTATGGCCATCTCTCTGGTGGTGGAACTATGATTTCTAATTAATAATTTATAGAGATGAGTCGTATTTATTACACATCTGCTTCATTTTCGTACCTATTTTGAGGACATGTTTCGCAAATCATCATTTGCATCTTCGGCTCAGTCGCATAAATGTAAGTGATATAGTGTGAAAAACCAACTACAAATAGTGTTATGAATTGATCAATAATTATTTACTTTCTTTTTTTTTTTTAAATGATAATATTGATTCAGATTGGCTTGCAGTGAAGTCTAAATGAATGTTATCATTTGATATATTCACTATAACGTTAAGTGTGTTATATGCTGAAGCTGCTTCCATTAAAATATGTTATGGTAGTTTTTTGATTTGAAAATGAAATTATCCAAAACATTTGCTCTAAACAAGAAGCTTTAATAATAAGGAGTTAATGTACCTCCAATAACGTATAACATTCTGTACCTGCAAGCATTTAAAAGGAATTTGTAAGAGTCTTTTTTTTCCCCTCTTTTTCCTCCCATTTTCATGTTTGTAGTATGTTTGAAATTCCTGTAATCTTTTTCTTAGAATTCACAAGGGCTGTCAAAACTAATACGTAAAATTCCTTTGAAAAAAATATTTATTTATTTCATAATAAATTGAAATACATTTAAAATTTTCATTTGCAATTTGGCCATCCAAAAGTACAACATCTGATCTTCCGTTTCTGCATCTTCTATGCAGTTTGTATACTGGCAATCTCTCTCCAACAGTAGGCATGACATGCATGCCCGAGATCTTTAAGAGAGACTAATCAGGGACTTTTAACACTTACCATGTTAGATTTTTCCAGCATCTCCTCAGTTTTCATAATTGGCAAAACTGTGCAGGTGCCTGCAACATTTGCTTTCCTTATTTCATGAATCACCAGTGTCTATCACCTATGATGACATATATAGTTAGAATGGGTGTTAAACACTACTAAATCCAACAGCAGGCAGGTGAAACATTAGCCATATGTCCTTGAGACAAAATAGAATGTTGAATTGCATAATTAAAATATTCACTTTGTCGTTATGTATACCTACGTTTCAGACTAACATAAAATACAAGAAAGTGAGCATTAGAATAAGCCAAGAATTTATACTTAATGTTTTCCATCTACCAAGATCCACAACAAATATAATAAGTAAGTTTAACCGTTGCTTCAGAGTTAGTTCAGTGAAACGGAGAGTATGTAAATATTACTTAAAATTACTGGTACATGATATATGGGAGAAAATTAGTTTGTTTTAGGTATTTGTGGATAAAGGGAGAAGAATGTACCTCAGGTATTTGTGCTTCAATCAGTATTTTAAATCAATAGTTTATCTTTCAGTATTTTATAATTATTCAAGTGATGGAATTCCATACTGGTATTTTTGTACAGTCCTACTGAACAATACCAACGTTGATGACATAGGAAACTCTACTGACAATACACTCCTCTGACCTAAGTCCTTGGGTAGCAGAATATAATCCAGAATTAAAAGCTGTTCATTTAAGAACATCATAGAAAATTGTTCAAGAATAACCTGCATGAAAAAAGTATAACAAGAGTATCTGTATGATTTTAAACTTTTTCAAGTTTGTTTGTCAGAAATATGAGGTAGTGTAATATAGCATGTTCAGTATCACCTTTCACAAAAAAAAAAGTTTGCTGTAATTGGAAAATCCATGCATATGGATTAAGGAGTAATGTGGAAGTATTTTTGTTGGCTGACAATTTTGCATGTAAAAGATAGGATGGGGAATTTTCTTGAAAATATTTGTGCTCATGCTTGAAAGACATTCAACAAGTTTGATAATAAAAATAAAACAAAAAAAAGCTAAAGCTGTTTACAGTGAAGGAAATATAATTCAATAAATTATAATAATTAGTGACTAAACTAATTAGTGGTGGAGAAAGTGAAACTCATTTCCAGAGTAATGCTGAAGAAACTACCAGCCACAGAAACTGAAAAGGCTACAAGTGCGTTTTCTGCTCCTAAAGAACCAGTAAGACAGTCATGATCATGATGATAAATACATTGTATAGAAAACAAAATTTCCAAGAAGAGTAGTAAAAAACCTGGAGAAACAAAATAGCTAAATCCTTTCATGGAAGTGTTGAAAACAGCAAGTTCCTCGAACTGCCACCAGAGGAGACTGATGACAAAATACTGCCAGCTACACCAAGGAGAACCAGTCGATGTCCGGCTGAGAATAGAGGGAAGGCCTCTGAAACTAGTTCTGGGAAAATTTAAAAGTAAGTGTTGTTTAGTGTCATTAATCGACTCCCAATAAATTTAACAAAATAGGTAGTTTCTGGAAAGTGTTCTAGGTTCTCACAAACTTCAAAGAATACTAATCTTCTAAAGCACCCAATATTACAATAAGACTTAAAAACTGCAGTGTTTCTACAAATGAAAAATAAGTTCTAACAAACTTAGAAAACAATTTCAAGAACCAGGACAAAGAACAGAATTAGCTAAATGACATGGCACCACGAAGCAGACAGAAGTTTTAACAAGAGACAATGGCTTGGCAATGAGATTTAATCAAGAATACAAGAAGTAGGGAAATATACAGCTACAGATAGTGGTGAGGACCAAGCAAGTGTGATGAAATAAAAGGTAATAGAAGGAGCATTAATAAGAGTGGCAAGTAAATTTTAATAATTGTAATAGGGAAAGACAAAAAAATTGGGTAAATAAAAATGAAGTGGAAGAAGATAATAGTAGAAAGAAGCAAGCATGTAAATTTATTGAAAGACTGGCCTAATGGCAAAAGGGCCAGGGCTCAGCTCAGGTGTGGTTCAAAAGCTATTTTCTTTAGGACTCAATTAATTGCATATTTTTTCCAGAGTAGTTTTTAGTTACTCCAACACTTATTCTGTATCAAGAAGATTTGCTTTATCCCTGGGGTTTGAAATGAAGTGTTTTTCTTTATTAATCATGGATTTCTGTCCGGTTTAATTCTGTGCTTATATCTGAAGCTTTGAGTCTAGAAACACCTGAACTGTATAGGTATGACTCAGTTTCATTAGCAAGCATGCTCACATTCATACTCAGAGATTCTGAAAGGTAGGTAATGAATGTAGCTAAAGAAAAATTCTTATAAACCAGGGACCACAAATCCATGACCACTCTACCACAGAAGCAGTTTATCATCACTTTTGTGAGGACTTAGCACTATTAATACTGAACTTCTATGTATATTATATTTTGGTGGAGGGGACACCTTCTACTGCTGAAAATCTCAGTAATTTAAACTTGAAAAGAAGAGATTACTTGAATTTCTTCAAGAAACAATTCCCTATGCATCATAAAGCACCACATGCGTGCATCATTTTTACAGAACAAAATGATAGGTGCTTAGTTAAAAATCTAAGTAAGTTATTGCCATGAATATAATCAGGCTCGTTAATAATTAGGGAGAGATTATTTATTTGACAAAAAGCATTTAAAAAGTGTAACGGAGGAGAATCACTTCTGTATTAAGAAGAAAATTCAGTGTTTGAAGCTGGAACACATTCCATCTTCCAATGTTACAAAGAAAGTTAGGGCACTCTGACCTTGTAGCATGAAATAACAAGTCATGCCTACGTACCAGCTTGCAAATGAAGAGTTTTAAATGTGCTTCGCTGTTTAACAAGATTCTTAAACAGTTTTACAATATAATTATGTGATGATTTTAATTTCAATATTTCATTTGCTGTTCATAGTATAGGGCTGTGCTTTACACAGACGCAGCACGATGCTACTATTTGCAGTTACAATTATACTTTTATTAAATTCTGTTTAAAGGTGATCACCAGTTTTAATTCATTTCTTCAAAAAATAAATTTGAATCCTTCTTGCATCCTTTCCAAAGTATTATGTAGATTTATGTAGATTACTTTGCAATAATTTGAGCTAACAAGTTTATGTTCAGAGTTCAAAAATATGGCCAGAGGAGCAAGTCATTAAAGTGATTAGTGAACTCTTACCAATAATTTCCACATTACACATGTAATTAGCATCACACAGCCATTTTTCTATTGCTTCCATTAAGCATAGATATAGCATAGTACATTGTGATTTCATAAAACTAGATTGCAAAAAATCATAGAAAGTTGAAAAAAAAGGAACAGCTTTTATGCTCTTATTTTATTAGAATTATGCTAATCAAAATTAAATACTAAGTGAATGTGAATATAAAACAGTTTACAGCTGGACTCCTAAAAGGAAAGCAAGAAAATATAATTAAGTATAAACTCGCCTCAGTTCTTATTTTATTACACTGATAAAACATAATATTTTAAATTAGTTTTCTTCAACCTTCAGGAGTTGCTTGTTGAATACATGTGGAAAAACATAGCTTTTAAACAAAGGGGGAGGGGCTGAAGTATTGTTCAAATGAAATTTGATTTCAAATCATCCTAAGTCCACATAATGCACATGTGTCTTCTTTTTTTTTTTTTTTTCAGAAAAATCAGCTTATTGAAACTTATTTCACCTTATTGTTCAAAAATAACTATTGGATCCATTATATTAATGAACTATGCATGATTTCCAGAAACTATGAATCATTCATAGTTGCAATACCTATGGGTGTTCACAGTAGTAGACTTAGGATGTTTCTGAAACCATTGTTTCAAATATTGATCAAATTGTAACTAATTATACTGTACATATTGGAACTGTTTTACTGCTCTGTATATACATTTTATTGATGGATGTAAAGCAAATTGTAATTTTATTTATTTTCACATAGATACAAAGGGGGCCAAAATAATTTACACATGATTAAAAGAAGAACAGAAATCATTTCTGACTGGTATTGTCCTGAGCTGAAAAGAAGAGGTAACTGTGCCCATTTAGGAGACACTTTTATTGCCAGATGCAACCACAGATTTTTGTAACAAATGTTCTCTTTTTTGCTTTACGTACACACAATATTCCATGCAAAATAAAGTAAAACAAATATATGTACATACATTAATATTTGCTCTGTAAGACTAAAATTCAACTTCAACCTTTTTACCATCTACCATTTAAATGCTTGTTCCACAGTAACACATTGAGGTAATTTAAATATGTGAATGTTCATGAAAATAATGGAAACATGCTATCAAAATATAAATAATTGGTACCGTGCATTTAAATTTAACATCATTGGAACTTTAACACTGGAAAGCAATTGATTCAATGGAAAATTAATTGATGTTAAAAACTCTTATTGTTCTACTTAAATTATTAGCAAGACATATTTTGAGGACCTATCTCCATTTTCCATTTCTGGTCTAATTGCAGTTTCCTGATTTTTTTTCTTTGATTAAATGTAGGGTTATCTGGAGTAGGTGAATTTAGATATTTAATCGTCATCTGTTGAATTTCAAATCAGATTTTGACACAATAATGTTTACATGTTTGAGCAAAGCTGGTAAACTGGTGTCTCGTCAATATATATTACAATGTAAAACTACATATAAAATTAATGATTAATACAAAAGAAAATGTAATAGCGATAAAATTTATAAATATATCAAAAGTTAACTATTGGAACACCAGATGAAGCGAAACAATTATTAAATTATAGATGAGTCATATTTTTTACACATCAGCTTCACTTACGTACCTATATTGAGGACATGTTTCGCGAACAATGGTTCACGGAACATGTCTTCAATATAGGTACGTAAGTGAAGCTGATGTAAAAAATACAACTCATCTATAACTTAATAATTGTATAAATATGTTTGCTAGATCTTAAAACTATACAGCTAACAAAATTCAATAATTAGCATATGTCATCTTGTAAGCTCCAATTCCTTCTCAGTATTCCCTCTTTATATGGAAAGGATATAACTGCCCCCCAAACTTGTAAGTGAGCACCCAGAGTCCATCTGTCAAAAAGCGGATGGGCTCTGGATCAAAGAGAATATCAAAGTATCATCCATCACTTTTGGATGGTTATGCAACCACCATTCTCTGATAAAATATGCCTGGTGTTTTGGATCATTATTTAAATGTTTCATTATTCAGTTTCTCTGCATCATAGTAGAGGTTTTTCTTTCAGGTTGTGGGCCCAAATGACCTAGCTGTCGATGGGCCCGTATACTCCACCCCTCCCCCCTCGCGCCCACACACACACACATGCTCACACACACATACAAAGTCACTCATTCACTCTTGTACTCAATCTTTCGGGTTGCGTAGATATCAATTTTTGTCTTGGGATTTTAAAGAATACCAAATGTCACATCCTGCCTGCAGATATGCATCCTCAATTACATTGCAATTTTTGTGTTTTACTGCAGTTTGCAAAAGTTTTCTGTCCTATTTTGCATTAGGCTTGCACCAAACAAGAACCACAACTTTGGAATCATTTCCTTTCATGGGAGTGTTGAAAACAGTATTGTTACAATAAATTAAATTTAAGAACTGTCCACATGGGAACAAATTTTCATTTCATAAAACAGAAACAAATAGTCAATTTCGACATCCCCCAGAAAGATTTGTTCAGCAAGGTCCTCGAACCACCACCAGAAGAGACCTCAGACAAAATATTGCCAGCTATACCACAGAGAATCATTCAATGTCTGGTTGACAATGGAGGAAAGTAGCCTCCGAAATATGTTCTGGGATTTTTAAAAGTAAGTGTTGTTTAGTGTCATTAATCGACTCACCCTTAAATTTAATTTGGAATCATACTTTTGCTGTTTGTCCTTCCATTGTAATCCTCACTTTTCATCATACTGTAATTTTGTTTTGGTATCTCTGTGTTCTATTTGTCACTACAGTACTCTACAGCTGTGAACAAACAGCTGTAATTTTCACTGAAAGGTATTGGAGATGATATTTTTCTTAGAATACTATAATTGAATACATGCTTAAATGAAGTTAACCAAATATTAAGTGGTGCATATACTGGAAGTCTTGTGTTTCATAACTGGCACCCAATTTTAATATTTTGTTTGGTTTTTAAGCATTCATTTTATTTAATACTCATTTATAATGTCAAATAACTGTGCATTACACAGAACATTTCTCCAAGAACACAACTTGATAAATTTTTCATCCACAGGTCTTTCACAATTCATATTATAGGCTAAAGTATGCATAATTTATTTAGAAGCAAAGTAAGCAACTAAAACAATTTGTCTTTATAGTGTGTAAATATTACAAATATGCAAACAAATATTAAGTAAAAATTAACCATGTAAGTACTTAAAATATTAGAGCTGAGAATTAAATAACACAATTCCTTGTGCACTAAATAAAAACAAGTCTTCAGAACTTAAAAGGGGCTATTATCACTCTGATGTCAAAATTGAGCTGAGATTTTTTAATAGTGAAAATCCTTTGAAAACAAAAATATGCATGTTTTAGACGTTCTCGGGCTTCGAGCCAGGTAAGTAGATGTTGAGACCGACGTTTCGGGAGCATACATCTCTCCCATCTTCAGGATGTTGAAGATCTGGCTTACTGAGCAGCGACCAGAGCAGCAGTGTTTTCTGAGAGGTTGTCATATTCACCAACGCGAGCCCGCTCGCTGATTGGCGACCAATATATATATATATATATATGAGTCACCCCAGCCCTAAGTCATTCAACATCCTGAAGATGGGAGAGATGTACGCTCCCGAAACGTCGATGTCTCAACATCTACTTACCTGGCTCGAAGCCCGAGAACGTCTAGAACATATACGCCGCCAGGAAAGATTCAGCTCATATTTCAAAAATATGCATGTCTCAACTTCCTCACAGGGTCTCTATACACTCAAAAAAATTATAAAAATAGCATTCAGTAGGGGAAGGATTATAGAACTAGGTATAGTCCTAAATTTAGATCAATAAAATATTGAATTCATCATATAATCTAGAAAATATCCATAATCGTAGTTAACCAACTCAGCATGAATATGCATGTTTTCTCGAACACCTTACACCCATTGTTAGGGATTAACTAACATTCCATAGTTTAGGCCCATCTTTATTAGTTAAAATATTTTTGGCTCTCTTTGTACATATGTATATAAAATTGTATATGTTAATACACAAGCATCTGTCTTTAGACATATTGTGTAACATTTTTATTAGTTAAAAATAAAATATAAATAATTTTAAGGCAAGAAATTAGAAAAAGAAAATGAAGTAATTAGAGAAAATAATGTACAGCTGTATTGAAAGTTAACTCTTTCCAAGATTGTGCTGGAACTGATAAAAGTATTTTAATATTTAAAAAAAGTAAGTACCATCAGATGGTAACTTATTGCTGTAATGTTTTGTTGAATTATTTCTTATTTTAATCTTGATTAAAATTGCACGGTCTACATTTCCTCTGCTGTTGAACTGTGTGTAGTTTTATATCCTGTATTTGCAAGGTTAGGTCTGGTTTAACCTTGTGAATGCACTTGTAGCAAAAAATTAGAAGATTTACTAGCACTGAAAATGTTAATATTATTTATCTGCATAGTGCAAAAAAAAAAATATTATGTAGGTTTTAGAGCAAAAGCCAATGAAAAGTATTTAAATGTTGTTTAATGCCCAGCCTTGGAATTTCTAAAAATCTCAATTTTTAAAAGTGCCATATTATATTATAAAAAATATGAGAGAATTTACTTATGTAGGGTATTAATGTAGTTATTCTTCAGAGTTACAACTACAAAGATAGGCAGTTATAAATCATGAGACTGAAGAGAGTGTGACTAATTAGGAAACTTCAAGCACAATCTGGGTATTCCTTTTCTAATTTAATGCATTTCAAAGACCTGGATGATTATGCATATACCAATTTCTTTTTCTTATGGTTTAGAGTGACCCGTTGTGGAACCTCGATCAAGATGTCCATTCATATAAATGTTTTTTGGAAACATTTTACATAGATTGTTACTTTCAACGAAGGACATTTTAAAACTTGCTTACAAGTACACTTAGGAAAACCTGCAGTAATTGTAATTATGTAAGATATAACTGGAAAGTGGAATTACAAAACAAATATTTCTCTACAGGAGGAATAGCCTTTCTGCTTTGTCACAAATGTTGCCAAGTAAATCATCTTCTCTAAGAAGAAGGTATCATCTCTTTGAGTAGTTTAGTCTTCACCCTAACAAAGCCGTATCACATCACAGTAGTTATTGTAGCCTTTCATGATCAAATCATATGCAGAATTTGTCTGATAGAGCTATAGCCATGGTCTAGTACAAAAGAGATAATATAGTGGATAAATTGTCTGAACTGACGAGACTTTAAATCAGTCATTCCCAAAAGCTGTAACAACAAATTTGAGTTTTGTCACTGAAGAAAACTGACAGTGTTACAGACAAAACATCTGGATAGAGAAACTTTACCACTAGACCATGTTTATACAGCAAGGAATATTTGTGCAGTTAAGTTTTGGATTATTACTTCTGTTATATTTAATCCTATTATGCTGTTAGTGACAAAGCATTTTTGATGGTCGACATGCAGTCCTTGTGCCTGTTTTTAATGTACTTACAGTATTTTGTAGCCTTTACGGGCTAGTTAATTACATTATCATTATTCACATATTAATTTGATTAATGTCTGCTGTTAATGAGCTTCGATCAATAGGGTCTGGAAGTAAGTGCTCTATCAAATAACTTATGTTTATATAATTCTGAAATGTATTTAGCTTAACAAAGAAAACAAAAATAAATTCACAAATGTTAAATTTTTCAGAAGAGGAAAAATGTATAACATACACCAGTGTTTCCCAATCTTTTCATATTGGTGTACCCTTTAATAATATTTAATATTTTGTTTGTTAACAATGTCAATTACAGGATCATATCAATCCCAGAGGAGTTCTTTTACATGCCAATAAATCTATTGACATTGCTTTTAAGCATACTTAAAAATCATAGTCCTGGGCCAAGTTTGATTCTGCAACCTTGGGATCAGTGCCTAATAACTGTGCCACTCAGATAGGTGTACCCTTTTAATTAATTTCCATTGCTTTGTTTTTAAAATGAGCTGTTAGGATAAACTTCCTCTGAAGAATTAAATATGAGCCTCAAGTAGATTTATCTTTTTGTTTGATAAAGTATGATTAAAGACAGATTTGCATTTTAATTAATTTTTTATGTGTTATGGAAATTGTTGAAATAATATTTAGTTAAATAGTTAGCAGCATCTCTTCAGGTCCAACATTTTAGTCTTGAAACAGCAGCTTCTTATTTACAAATTGTTTAACTGTGATTATTTGTATGTATTTCAATTTACATTCTTGTTTTCATCTTATATCCTGTAGTTTTCATTAAAATTAATCAGTGTTAGTGGTAAAATTGAAAACCTATGATTTATTATGTAATGTTCTCAAATATAAATATTTTATGATGGAAAAATAAAAATTGCAATAACTGTAGGCTTTATAATTGAATTACTAAGATACTAAAATCTGTATCAACAATGAATCAGAATCTTCATTTAATTGCAGTTGAAAACCAAGTGCACATTATGTTCAGATTGAAGTAAATGAATTTTTTAAACAATCTTCACAAGTAAAGAATTGTATTTCTTCATAACAATGTTGCTCTATGTGTTAAAATGTGAACTTGAGATTGCAAGTTATTGCTGCATTTTGTAACGACCTTAAAATGCTAGTGTTTGTCACTATATTAAAAGAAACTTGTGTCATTTAATAATTTGAGAAACTTGAGTTGATAAATAATCATTAACTCAGAACATGTTTTTGAAATCGATTGGTTTGACTGATTTGATTTTTAGAATACAAATGATACATATCAAAAGCTCTGCATTTAATAAATAAAATAAATATTTTTAAGAATGCTGTCAAGGACACTAGGCAGTTCAGCCATAGGTTTTGCAGTGCTCCTTATTACCTTCAAAGTTATCTTTGCAAAAAGATTTAAGATCTTTTCTTAGAAAGTTTGTATCCTATCTTGAGGGCCAAAGCTCCTTTGAAGAATCTAAATTTGCATCTGTCTAGGTATATACAAAATGGTATTCAGCAGTTTCTGTTTACATAGGTAGAAAAATGTTTATTATGGAGATGTTTCCTAAGTGTCCATGTCAAGTAATTATAGCAATTATTTCCTAGTTTGTTTGCAGTCCCTTAAAATTAGGGCTTTGGTGAGGTATGTATATGATGGTTTGATTTGCTCATCTTGACTAGGGAAGTTCTGCTATTGGCATGACTGTTCTTTGTTAGTCCATTGGTGTAGTATAGTTCTAACAGCAATTTTAGTTACTACTAAGATTGATTCTGGGATCGTAGTCCACTTTATGAACAAGTTAAACTGATTCTTCATTGCCCATGGTACTATAATGCATCCAGTAGAGATCAACCTGATTCCATGATGTAGCTGTGTTTTAGCTCTCTTGTGGTGGTTTCAGGAACTTCTGAAAAACTCTTCAGTAGAATTTCAGAATTGAAAACTCTCTTTGTTTTTCTAAATATTGCAGTCAGTTTCTATTGTTATTTGTTTTAAGAGCATGAGAATGGAATTTATAATGTTTTAGTTCAAAAATGAAGTCACTGTACATTAAGAAGTACATTAAATTAATGGTTTTATATAAGCTTCCAGGCTCTAGTGATAGGCTCATAAATGCTGGACCTGATTTCTGAGAAGCCCAACCCAAATTTGAAAATCAGTAATAGTGAAGGTACATGTATTATGTATTGCTGTAACAGAGACAATGTAGAAATGCCAAGTTAATTTTTCACACAATCTAACAAAGTGTTTGATTTATCACCTGTCAGAGAATATAACTAAAAGACTGTGACAAGACTGCATTGCTGTTGGCATTATGTGCAGGACACCTCAAGAGAGGGAAAATTTGAATTTTAAAATAAATTTTGTAGTCAGGAGCAAATAATACTTGAGTTTCTAATACCTTTTGTTTAAAAGTGTGCTTGTGCATAAATGTTCCCACCCTTTCTCCCTTAAAGAAAAAATTAACAGTATTGGTTATGTTTCTGTGTATCATTTGCAACTTTGTTGTAATAGTTTTATTTTAATTAACACAAGCATGCAAACATTATTCTAGGTGCACTTACCACATCATTGATGTTACTCAGACTATTATGTGCAATATATAGCATAAGACTAACCAATGTCATGCAGAGTGCAGTTTAGCTTCATGTGATTGATTTAATACAATCTTATGATATAAAAAGCAGCTTTCATGGAATGGATATTGGGTGGAAGCTAATGGGAGAAATTTATACTAATGTTTTTGAGATACCTGTTACAATGTTTTAATTATTTATAACAATAAAAAGTTAACTGGTATCAAATGTGTATCTTTTTCAATAATTTAATACCTATAAGTATATGCTTTTGTAATAAGACTAAAATTCTCAAAGCTTTCTCTTCTGTACCTTTTTTGGTGTGTGTGTGTGTGTGTGTGTGTGTGTGTGTGGGTGGGTGGTACATTCATGTGCATGAGAGATTTAAAAGGCTCTGCCGCTTAATTTTTGCCAAAAAAATATATTTTTTAAAAAAAATTGCTGATGTTAATAGATCCACATAGGTATTTTAATATGCAATATCTTAATTGAACATTTTTATTTCTTCAAATTGTTCAGGTGCATAAAAAAGAACTGAATTTCAACAGAAACTGCTACATGCCTTTAGCAAACTACACTTTTTAAGTAGAAATTAAGAAATATTAGAATAAATAACCAGAATGTTTTATATGTGTTTGGAGGAATTTAGTAACAGTGACATCAAAATTAATCTCAAAAACTATTTGTAGTTGCAATTCCTTTCTTGGAAGTGTTGAAAACAGTGTTGATGGCCGGTTGAGGATGGAAGCAAAGTCTTTGAAACATGTTCCAGAAACATTTAAAAGTAAGTGTTGTTTAGTGTCATTAATCGATTCCCTTTAAATTTATTTGTAGTTGGTTTATTGATACTCGTCACTTACTTGTTTATATTAATGAGAGACTAGTTGGCAAATGCCTTTGAAACTAGTCTCTCATTAATATAAACAAGTAAGTGACGAGTATCAATAAACCAACTACAAATAGTTTTTGAGATTAATCAGAATGTTTGTTTAAAAATTAATAAAATATGCCACGTAAGACTCTACAGTGGATTAAAGATTAAGATGTTTAAAAATTGGTAAGTAAATGCTTTCCTTGAAAGTCAAAGTGTCATCTTGAGAAACAACTGGAGAGTGACAACTTAAAAAATAACAGAAGTACTTAAAAGACAATAAAACAGATATTCTGCAAATGCCTGAATGCCCTCTCCAAAAAGGCTACATTGTGTTTAAAAGAGGATCTACATTTTTTGTGCAGCAGATTTTTTTCTTTAGAATTACACAAAAATCATTCCAAATGAAAAGTTCACAGGTTATGCTCAGAAAATTCAAGATAAACAATATTTTTGGCCATATAAGTCTTAAATGCATGATATTTTAATCAAAATCATTAGAGCTTTTTGAGAAAATTATCAAACGTGTTTCTGTGCAAAGAATATCTAGGGGTGGAAAGATGTTAAAAATCTTAGTGCCACGTCATAGAAATGCTGAACTTAAATTACACTTTTAGTTAATTGATGGAAATTAATCATTTCTCCACACTAGCCGTATGTAGGCTAAGGTTTTTGATGGATAGAGTCAACATGAAAAATTCAATGCCATGGCCAGGATTTGAATCACGGATCTCCTGGTTTCCGTCCAGTCGCTCCAACCCATTGAGCTACCATGGCCAACATGCCATCCTGACATTAAATTCTCCATTTGACTCTATATTTCCCCGGTAAACCACAAGGGTATCTCGCATCCGATATACCGGGGAAATATATGAGTCAAATGGAAAATTTAATGTCAGGACAGCACGTTGGCCATGGTAGCTCAATGGGTTGGAGTGACTGGACGGAAACCAGGAAATCCGAGGTTCAAATCCCGGCCATGGCATTGAATTTTTCATGTTGACTCTATCCATTAAATTACACTTATTTATCTGAAATTTTGTTTTTGAGTTAAGCTGTGTACACATACAGTAACCTCTTTTTATTGGATTCAGGGGCCTCAAAATATTTATTTTTGATGAGCTCTTGATGTCCAGTATTTCCTCTTCATACTAGATATATGATAAGGAAATTAAAATTTTAAATATTTTACTTAGCATTTTTTGAAAATGTTTACATAACAGTTTGCCTATTTCTGATAAGTTGTGTTCAGTAAATAATTTAAACAAAGTGAGAATTTTAAGAAGGCTTACTTTCAATGCCATAGCTGGGATTTGAACTGTGTATCTCCCGATTTCTCTCCAGTTGCTCTTAACCATTGAGCTATCATGGCAACATGCCATCATGACAGTAAATTTTCCTACTGACTCATATTTGTCCTAGTAAAGCACTAAGAGATCTCATATGAAAGACACAGCTGGTGGAAGAACAATTGATTTCTAGTTAAACCTTTTACTTATACTTTAATTATTAACATTTCAGAAAAATTAGTTTCATTTTCAAATAAAAACATGAGAACATTGCACAGAGAGATGAAGATTGAAAGGATAGAAATAGAAGAAAGCAGGTATAAGAGGGAGGGGTGAAAAACAGTAAAATAGAAAACGGTGCTGAGGAGAATTTCTGCAGTTAATAAAATTACATTAGCAGAAATATGGGCTCAGGTAATTTAATATTGAATATGAAATCAAAACTTTTTAAACCACTTCTTGAACTGTAAAAACACTTAAGTTCCACTTACTTTTGAAACATGTCCTAATTTCAAAAGTAAGTGGAGCTTAAGTGTTTTAGTTCGAGAAGTGGTTTAAAACAAAGTTTTGATTGATGAAGTTCCACTGTTTATAAATACTTATTTTTATTGAATATGGAAGTTTGAAATGTCAATAGGAATGTCACTTTATAACAGATCATACATATATAAACTAACCCAAGATCTATAGAGCTTGAAGTTATCTTAGGTTTATCATAAAGCAGAAAAATCACTGGAAAGAAAGCTACCTAAACCAGATGACTCATACTAACCAAAATTGAAGTTTTGACCCTCTGAACTAGAATATAGACACATCGTGGAAGTTATAAAGTTGGAACTTTACCATTTAATTTTGGAGAAATTTGTTCATATACTGATATTGCCATATACAGAACAAAAATCCATAGTTTTCCACAATAGAATTTTACAAAGGAACTCCAAGAGCAATGTGAGATGTGCACTGATACTTAATTACCAAATATTTCTGTGTATGTACCTAATGCTCAGGATTTAGCAACAAAAGATTTTGCTTCTCAGTATTTTAAGGTAACCCTGGATATGATATAAGTTTTTCATGTATAATTGATAAAAGACCCATATTCATTTATTTGTCCTAACTGCATACCAGATAATTTGGAAGTGGTAGTAATCCAATTTTGTGCAGAAGTTTGCTGAGACAGTCACAATGAGCCTGAATATGGCAAGAGCTATTTTTCAGGGTAGTTCAGATATGAGTTTTCCTCCTTTGGAATTTAATACGAGGCATGTCCGTAAAATAAGGTCTCCAATTTTAATAGAAAACATGTTTATTGTCAATGAATGTTACATTAAGGTGGAACTTACAGCTATTTTTTAACGTAATCATCATTGCGATCGATGTACTTTTGCATGCGCTGTGGCAGTTTTTGTATACCCTTGTATACCACTTTCCGGCCAAGCTGCGCAGGTAGCGCTCAACCTCGTTTTTTCAAATTATCGTCGGTCTGGAAATGTTTTCCACCCAGGTGTGACTTCAACTCAGGAAACAGATGATAATCACTAGGTGCTAAATCTGGACTGTAGGGGGATGGGTGAGGATGTCCCATCCGAACTGGGCCAGGAGATCAGCCTTTGCATGTGCAGTATGGGGACGAGCGTTGTCGTGATGAAAAATCACTCCCTTCGTCAGCATTCCCTTTCTTCGATTTTGAATGGCACGTCGCAATTTTTTAAAGTCTCACAGTAGCTAGCGGCGTTTATTGTTGTGCCGGTAGGCATAAATTCGCACAACAATACACCTTTTCTGTCCCAGAACACACTAGCCATCACTTTGCCGGCATAAAATGTCTGTTTGAACTTTCGCGGCTTCGGCGAATTCGAATGCCGCCACGGACGAGAACGTTCTTTAGTTTCTAGTGTTGTGTAGTGCACCCAGGTTTCATCGCCGGTGACAATTGAATTCAACAATTCCTCGCTCTGTTCTGCATAGCGCTCCAGGAATCGGTGGGCCGCTTTAACACGTTTCCGTTTATGGTCTTCGGTGATTATTTTGGGGACCCACCTCGCACACACCTTGCGATAATGCAAATGTTCGGTCAAAATCTTGTCAATCGTAGTCTTACTGACTTCAGGGATAAGATCGCAAGCTCGCGAACTGTCACATGCCGATCTTTAAGCATTTCTTGTTCCACTTTTGCAATTGTTTCGGTTGAAACCGAAGGCCGGCCAGAACGCTGTACGTCATGAACGGTCTTTGAACTCTCTGACCCACTTTCGCACGTTTTTGATGTCCGTACACTGTGGCCCATAGACGTCACATAACTGACGATGAATTTCAGTGGGGGTAGTGCCCTTGGCACTCAAAAAACGGTTCACTGCACGCAACTCGCACTTGGTGGCGGAAGTGATAGGAAGCTCCATTGCAAACGGCTGCCCAGCCAAGACTAATGGTTGCAACGGGTTCGTTGTGGTGGGGATTTGAAGGGGTGAAACCAAGCTACACGTCAGTGTTGCCATATCTCGCGTAATAGCGTTCCTCAAGGCTCCAATGCCTTGGAGACTTTATTTTACGGACACGCCTCGTATATACATAGTTAACTTCTACTTATTATTGACTTTTTCTTGATATGTCTAATGTGATATCAGTGGTACTTCAGGTTGAACTTCTTGTTAGGTTTATGGGACCATTGTCATATCATTAAAAACAGGTCCGATGTGTTTTATTTATTGACTTTTTCTACTCGCTTATTCTTCAACCTAAAGTTAATCAAGACAAACATTTGCATAAATTGCTATAATAGCAATTCCTAAGCTCTGTCCATTGATCAGAGGATACCCTTATTGCCTGGCTGCTGAATCCTCCAGCCACATCCAGGACAATGAAGGATTATAGGATGGAGATGACAGGGATCAGTGCATTGATTCCCTCAATCATAAGGTAAATAAATATTTTGTCTTAATGACCCTGTCAACTGACAGAATCATATCAGTGCCATCATTGTACCAGAATTTTATCCTGCAGGAGTTCTTTAGATGCTAAACAAATGTATCGGACATGGGTCTATAAGTTTTAAGCATACTTAAAGCCATCAGTCTTGCTGACCTGTGACCTTGGAATAAGTAACCTTAAAAAATGAAATGAAGTGTGTAGTGTTTAACACCCACTTTTACTACATACAGCACTGCAGGTGGTGACACTGATGATACATGAGATGGAGATGGAGCACTGGTGGAATGAAATGGCAGGGAAAGCCGGAGATCCCGGAGAAAACCTGCCCCAGTGCATGTTGTCTACCACAAATCTCAATTTGTGGTTGCCTGAGATCGAACCCAGGCCACCTAGGTGAGAGCCAAGCGGTCTAACCACTCAGTCACATCGCAGCCTGAGTAACCTTAGGGTGATACTTGGCCTGCATAAATTACTGTATCGCATATTGCATGTTTCTGTTGTATCTTGTAGCTACAACAGAATTAGGGGACTGCATTAGTTTTTAAGCAAGTCATGTCTTCTAAAGGTGGGTTGCTATGTGATATGGAAATTCCTAGCATGCCAAGAAGGGGAGAGAAAAACAACTTCCTATGTGAGAAAACTACAGGCATTTGAAAATGCAAACAGATAAAATAATATTATAGTCGATTGGTGGAAATGAATCATTTCTTCACACTAGCCGTTTATCGGCTAAGGTTTTTGATAGAGTCAACAAGAAAAATTCAATGTCATGGCCGAGATTTGAGCCACGGATCTCCTGGTTTCCTTCCAGTCGCTCTAACCCATTGAGCTACCATGGCCAACTTGCCGTGATGACATTAAATTCTACATTTGACTCGTATATTTCCCCGGTAAACCACTAGGGGCTCTCGCATTTGAGATACACCTTTGTGGCGACTTACTATCGTAAGTACTTGAGTCCCAGGCCTCATCATTTAACTCTAATTATTTTAGTTAATTGATGGAAATTAATCATTTCTTTACACTAGCCGTATATAGGCTAATGTTCTTGATAGAGTCAACATGAAAAATTCAATGCCATGGCCGGGATTTGAACCACAGATATCCTGGTTTCCGTTCAGTCGCTCCATTATGATATATACCTATGCCTTGCATATATATATATATATATATATATATATATATACATTAAGTGTAGTTTGGGGTGGGTGAGTTTTGTTTTTTAATTTACGTCCGTCCCGTTATATCGGACGGTGAATGAATTGGATGAAATGATGCTCAAATGAGTCCAGGGTCCAAGGAGCTTAGTTACCCGACATTCGTTGGGTGATTTTCTTGAAAATCTTTCTATTGCATAGTTGGAAGATCAAACTTAAGTACCAAGTTGAGTTTTTAACAGACTTTTTCTTTTTGAGTTATGCTGTTGTCGCGGCCGTAGTCGAGGGGGAACGCGAATGTACGCCGTCCCCCCACTATTTTTTCGGAGGGGGACACAGTCCCCTTATTAATATTATAATTTTTTAATTCATTACCTTTGTTAATTTAACATTCAAAATACTGCAAAAATACAAAATATATAAATTCAAAATACATTCAAATAATGTTTATGACTATTAACGGATCTCCAGTACACACGTGGAATCCAGAGGATTACATAAAATAATGGATAAAAAGTCGTACGCTTGCTGAGAACAAGCAAAACAGGAAGGCGAATCTACAAGTGTAGAATTCTGATCATTCTCCAGCATCTGGAGAGCATCCTCCACTTTTTTTTTTTTTTTTGTTAGGAATACGGCCCTGGCTGTTGTTCACATACACAGAGGCATTTTTCTAAAACTGCACTTTTTATCCAATGGGTATTAAAAGGTATTAAAACATGTACTTCTGGTGCAACCTTGGTACTGGTTTTGGGTAGAATACGAGGTCTGTTCAAAATGAATCACGAATTTGTGTGTGTGTGTGTGTGTGTGTGTGTGTGTGTGTGTGTGTGTGTGTGTGTGTGTGTGTGTGTGTGTGTGTGTGTGTGTGTGTGTGTGTGTGTGTGTGTGTGTGTGTGTGTGTGTGTGTGTTTCAAAAAGTAATTATTCATCAATATCTATTTTGTCCCCTTCAAAGTAATTCCCACCAAATATTATACACTTGTGCCAACGTTTCTTCCAATCCTCGAAGCAGTTTACATTTTTTTTATCTTGTTCAGCTCCTCCGATGCCAATGTCCTCGCTGTCGACGGGCCCTAAAGCACCACACACTTACTCACTCCTTCTATGCCGTCTTTATCTCCTCAATCGTGGCGTAGCGTCGTCCTTTCAAAGGCCTCTTCAGTTTTGGGAACAAAAAAGGTCACGGTGTCAGATCTGCGGAGTACTGTGGCTGCGGCATCGTTAGTTTTTTTTTTTTTTTTTTTTTTTTTTGCCAAAAATTCGCGCACAAGCAACGATGTGTTAGCAGAGGCATTATCATGTAAAAGCTAATTTTTCTTCTTCCACAAATGCGGGCGTTTCTGTGGGATTGTTTCGTGCAAATTGCGCATAACTTGCAGGTAATATTCCTTATTAACTGTTCTTCCCTGTGGCAAGAACACATGATGCACCAAGCCCCTGCAATCGAAGAAAACTAAGCAAAGCCTTCACATTCGACCGAACTTGGAGCGCTTTTTTTCGGTATTGGCTCACGTGGCAGCATCAATTGGGATGCTTGAGCTTTAGTTTACATGTCATAACCATAAACACCCATGATTCGTCACCAGTGATGACCCTCTGGAGCATATTTGGGTCGTCGTGGATAGAGTTCAACAGCTCCTTAGCAACGTTAATATGATGGTTTTTGGCCGAAATTGAGCAACTTTGGTACGAACTTTGCTGTAACCCATCTCATTAGTCAAATCATTAGTCAAAATCGAATGACACGAGCCAATCGATATGTTTAGGTCCTCACCAACTTCTCTAACGGTGATTCGACCAATGGCCAATGCTATTTACTTCATTTCCATGTTTTCGTCTGTTGTTGACGAGCTCGGGCGTCCGGGATGCTGTTCGTGGTGCACATCTCGATCCTCTGAGAACCTTTTGTACCACCGATAAACGTGGCTTTGTTCCAAGGTAGTTTCACCACATGCCATAGTTAATGTTTGGAATGCATCCGCGCACTTAGTTCTATTTTTTGTACACAATTTGATACAGAATCTTTGTTCCATTTTTTTTTTTTTGGAATAGGCGAAAATCGAAGACGAGCCAAAACACGTCCAAGCAAAATAGATGTCAACAATTGACTGAACATTCAAAATGGCCGAACTTGTTAACATAACGCTACAAAACAATCGAAAACCGAATATACGTAGCCCGCGAAAATTCAAAATTCGCTATACTTTTTGAACAGACCTCGTACAATACTTTCTCAGCATACTGAGAACTTCACAGAGAAGTTAAAAATATGTATCTATTATAAAAATACTGCTATTAGCTCAAATAAAGATACATCCCATTACCAAATGTTGTGGTTTATTGAAGGCATGTTGCTTTTAAGTCATGGATGTTGATCATTGTTAAAAAGATAGTTCTGCAGAAATTTTGAATGCAGAACTCTTCTAAGGAATGGAGGTATTCCTTGGGAGAGGAAAAGTACACTTTTCTTAAATAGGCAAAAGGTACAAATAAGCATAGGGCCTATATTGCCTGACTTTTATTCTATGGGTATAAAAAATATGTGTTATTCATGTGGCTCTGTTGAAAGTGAGGTAGTCTATGTAGGTTTTTATTGCTTACTATTGATCCTTTTGATAGGTTTAGCTCCCTGAACTCATATTCATATCATGTTTTCATTTAGATTCAAAATTGACTGGTTAGTTTTTACGAGGGGGTATCATAAAGTTTTAATTATTCCCTGGAAGTTTTTATGGTATATTGATGAAATTTTCTTGGCTTCATCATTGGTCCCTCAGTGCATTATGTTGAAAATCTCATACACTGTGTCTTTTATTGTTCACAAGGAGTTTCACAAGTGACTAAGGTGTAAGAAAGAGAAAATGAGATGAAGGCTGTCTGTAGAATGACTGCACTTATGACATTATTGTGATGTGGAAGAATTTTTAAACTTGCATAAGTCCCTAACAAATGAATCAAGATCTGGTAGTCACTGACAGATGATGCAGTCACAACGAACGAAGTGAGTCTTTAATCCTAGAAGATAGACGAGCAACCATACAAATGATCATGGATGAAACTGGTGTCAGTTAAGACAGTTTGTGGAAAACTTTTCAAGACAGATGTTGATGCTGTTGGAACAGTGTGAAGATGACTTTTTAGAATTTCTGGTAACCCTGGATGAAGTGTAGGTCTGTCAATATAATCCAGAGATAAAAATCATGAGCATGCTATGAGAGTATGCTGATTTCCCCTCCCAACAAGGCAAAGGTACAAAAATCAGCTGGGAAGGTCATGCTTTGAGATTTTTGGGACAGTTGGGGAATCATCCTGACCTTCCCAAAGGTCAAACCATCAGTGGAAAACACTACAGCAATGTTCTGGACAAGTTACAAGAAGCCTGATTAAGAAATACTCTCCAAAGATATTTGTCTTCTGGCTGACAATGCACAAACTCATTCATCCCAAGTTGCAGTAGTCAAAACGAGAGCATGCGTGTTTGAGATCTTGCAATAGCCACCTTACTCAATCTTGCACCAAATGAACTTTTTTTTTATTCTCAGAAATGAAGAATCCATTTCAAGGTGACCAATTTGACAAAACAGATGATATTAATGAAGGCCGCGCCGTGGCTCAGTGGTTAAACCTCTTAGCTCTCACCAAGGTGGCCCGGGTTCGATCCCAGGCGACTGCAAAGTGAGATTTGTGGTGGACAACACGGCGCTGGGCGGGTTTTCTCCGGGACCTCCGGTTTCCCCCACTATCTCATTCCACCAGTGCTCCATCTTCCTCTCATATATCATCAGTGTCACCGCCTGCGGTGCCGTATGTAGTAAAAGCGGGCGTTAGACACTACACATTTCATTAATGAAGTGAAAGAGTGGTTTAAGTTGAAATCTGCATGTACCTTCAGGGTATTCAGCTCAAGAAACACTGGGAAAAGCATGTTAATCTGGATGATGTACTTACTACATAGAGAAGCATTAATAGCTGCAAATAAACAAAAACACTTTTATCACATTTTTTATGGGGTTACAATTAAAATTTTATGAAACACCCTCAAAAAATGAAACACAATAATTAAATCTGAGATATAATATCCAATATTTTTTATTGATCGATATAGAATGCAGGACGCTGTACAGTTTACAATCTGCTTACATTGATTTAAACCTGTTTCTGGTACTTGCTAATACTGTCTATTTCAATGCACACACTCAGCAATAGCAGCACTGTACCAGGTAATAAGATAATCAAGAAGTGCATGTGACATGTGGACTATAGTGATGGCCTACTGATAAAATAATGATAGGAAAGGAGTACTCGTTTGTACAGTAGTCACTAAAATGTCACCTTAGCATTCTGTAAAAAATATTAACATTCTTGAAATAAATGATAAGATATGTATTAACATTTTTATTTACACTTTTTTTTATAAAATACTACCAAATGACAGAGCTGATCAAAACAGTATTTTTGCTTACTATCCCAAAAAGTGTTAGAATTTGAATGGTTACACTGTGCATTCCATTGTAATTTATAACTATAATATTCCTAAGTACTCTTGTTTACAACATAATTTCTGTTATCATTTGCTGGCTATGCAGAAAATTTTTTTTTTATATTTTGTCTAGGTCATTGCCCTTTTACAAGTACCTTTATTCATCAGCCATTATGAGTTCAGCAGACTTATTGTACAGCAGTGGAACCTGCTAAAATACACTAAAAAATCCTACTTTTGAGTTTGGTATACTATACCACTTGGTGATCTAAATTCAAGTCAAAATGTACTATTTCTGCTAAAGTATCTTAAAATGATAGAAGGTAGTGCCCCAAAAAGTTTTATATGGCACATTCAATAGATATCTGCTCTCACTCTTCTATGAACTATTTTTGTAAAAGCTCATTCTTCTATCTGTCTTAGATGAGATAAACTTTAATTTTATGTTTTGTTATAGATATAAGGTGGGTACGGTGGCCTAAAGCACATGAAATTTCTTTTTATAAACAGGTCACTGAGTGATTTTGGAAATTTTGTTCATATGATGAGTAAAAAGAAATACCTACTACTTGAAAAAATATTTGAAAATTCAAACCAATAAACAATATTTTAGAAAGTGTTAATACCACAAAAATAATTTAAAAACATCTGGTGTAGTCAGACCATCTTCTACAATTTACCGATTGTATGAGGATCACTCTAAAAGTAATGCACACTATTTTTTCTGGAAAGCTATTTTTTATTCTACATCTTTGCAATTTACAGAGTTCATAGATACATCCTTCCCACTTGTGTTCAAATTTATTTAACCTATTCCCAAAACAGCACTTTAATAGTCTGTCTTCAACATGTCTATGAGAAAGAGACTGTGGGGAACATCCACACGAGGTTAAAAAAGGTGTATGGAGATGCTGCTGTTGATCGCAATACGATCTGCCTGTGGTAAGCAGGTTACATGATGAAAGAGGGCGTGCCAATTATTTGGAAACTCATTGAATACTGCAGACACAATACTGCACAGACTCTTGACAATGAGCAGAGTTAATGTGGTTTCGGCTGACAAATATATCACAGTGAAAGATTTGTTATACTTGTTGGAATAGAGAAAGAAAGTATTTACAGAATACTTAAAGAGTTGCAGTTGAAAAAGGTTTGTACAGTATGGGTTTCAAGCAAATTGACAGAGGCTCACAAAGAAACATGAAAACAACTTGCAGGGAACATTTGGAACTATTCGGGAACGGTGGAGCTGACTTTTTTGCAAGAATTGTAACAGGTGAGGTGAGGCTCAACCTTTTTTGAACTAGAGACAGAAGCAGTCCATCAAATAGCAAACTTGCCTAAAACAGAAAACAAGGTCCAAAACTGCATCTTTGGTTGGAAAATTTGGCTCTAGTTTTCTGATATTCCAGGATTCTTGCTAGTAAACATCTTGCCTTATAGAATCATCATTAATTCTTGTACATATGTAGCACATGTAAGGAAATTTCAAGCTCAAATGAGACGTGTTGGACCACATCAGGAGAAGCAGGATGTTTTGCTACTGTATGACAATGCAAAGCCACATGGTGTCAGAAACAGATGAAATCAATCTATCGAGATAGAAGGCTTGGAAACCATGGACAAAAATATAATTAGGAAAAAGTCAGCTCCTATATTGGAAAACTTAATAAATAAAAAGCCAAAAAAAAAAAAACATTTGAAACAAATTCAGATAATTAAATATTTAAGGAAAAAGGATGTAATCTTCTCAAGGGCTGATAAAGGGAACAAAATAGTAATCTTAGATACAGCTACATACAAAGAAAAAATGTTAGAGTTACTACAACAAAAAGAATTCCAGGAAATAGATTCTAATCCACTCAACCGATGCATAAAAGATGTACAAAAAACCATCATTAATAGTAAAATTTTAACTACAGAACAAAAAACTATCAAACCGGACAACCCTACCCTTGCAAGACTATATGGTTTACCTAAAATACACAAACCCAACATACCCATGAGACCCATTGTAAATAATATAAACACTCCTACTTACCTTCTGGCAAAATGGCTATCCAAAAAATTTCAGTCCTTTCCACAATTCCATACTCTGAGTATAAAAAACTCTTTAGACCTGGTAGAAAACAATCAAAATCTTAAACTAAAACCTCATGACACTTTAGTATCCTTTGATGTCCGCTCCCTCTTCCCTAGCATTCCATTAGACAAACTTTTGATTCAACTGAAAAAATGGCTAAATTCTATAAACCTGAATGCCAATGCAATAGAAGAATATTTGGCAATGACTGAATTATGTATACATCAAAATTATTTTGTCTTGGATGGAAAATATTATAAACAAATTTCAGGACTAGCTATGGGAAGCCCGCTATCACCATTTTTGGCCAATCTATACATGAGCTTTTTCGAAACACATATTGCTAAAGCCTTCCCTCATATGTTTAAAACATGGTACAGATACGTAGACGACATCTTTGCAATAGTGCCCTACAAACTAATAGATGATGCTTTGAAACTACTCAACCTGCAAGAACCCAGCATACAATTCACAGTGGAAACTGAAGAGGACTGTACTCTAACTTTTTTAGACCTTAAAATAAAAAAAAAGCAATGAAAAACTAGAATTTGGCATTCATAGAAAAGCAACACACACAGATAATTACATCAAAGCAAATAGTTTCAACCCAATTCCACACAAACATGCAACCATCAACAGTCTCACACACAGATTAGTAAATCTACCAGCAAGAATATCAAAACGAATACCATCAAATCTTAAAAACTGCAATTAACAATGGATATGGAAAAAACCTTGTAGATAAAAAACTAAAATTATTCAAACTTCAAAAGAGATTAAAACAGATCACAGCTCTCACACCAATAAAACAAGAAATTAGATTTGCTAAATGTGTGTTTGGAGGAATTTAGTAACAGTGACGTCAAAATTAATATAAAAATTATTTGTGGTTGGTTTATTGACACTCGTCACTTACTTTTTCATATATTTATGAGAGACTAGTTTCAAAGGCCCTGGCCTCCATTTTCAATCTCTTCCCAACTGGCAACTGATGTTATCTGCTCTCTCTGGTGGTGGAACTATGAACTTTTTTGTCAAATTATCTGCTGGCGGGATTTCAAAGTTCATTACGCGATCCTTATTTTTCCAGATGAATATGTTCTCCCATGTTGTCAATCTATTTTGGTTTATCACTCCTTTTAATAATTTTGGATTTGGATCAATGTCATGGTTTTCATTCCAAAAATGAAATGCTACTGCTGACTTGTCTTCTTGTTTCAATCTGATGTTTCTAAAGTGTTCTTTGACTCTGGTTTTTAAATTTCTTTTTGTTTGACCTATGTAGCATTTTTCACAATTCTTGCAATTTATTTGGTATATTCCAGATTTGTTACCTGAAGGAATTTCATCTTTTGTTTTTGAATTTAGTAATTTTAAAATTGAGTATCTATTAGTAGGTGCCAAGATGATATTTTGTTCCTTGAATATCTTTTTAAATTTATTAAATGTTTTTGGATGATATGTGAATGAACTGAATATGCTGTTGCTTTCTTTTTCTTTAATAAATGTGGTTGTTTCCTTAATGGTTTTCTTTAGTTTAGATTTTCTAATTTTCTTCAACACCAAACTTTTGTTGTATCCGTTTTCTTCTGCTATGTGTATTATTGCTTTTTGTTCCTTGAAATATTCTTCTTTTTCCATGGGTATGTTGACTAGTCTGTGTGTAAGGCTGTTTATTATTGCATGTTTATGCGTAATTGGGTTGTGGCTATTATTTTTTATATAATTTTCTGAATGTGTTGGCTTCCTGTAAATTCCAAATTTTATTTTTGTATCATTCCTGATGATATTTAGATCCAAGAAAGGTAATTGTCCATTGATTTCCTTTTCTATTGTGAATTTGATAGTCCTTTCTTGCAGATTGAGTAATTTTAATGCATCATCTAAATGTTTACTTGGTACAATTGCAAAGATGTCGTCAACATATCTATACCAAACCTTGAAGATCAATGGGAAGGACTTTTTAATTTGTGTTTCAAATGCACTCATAAATAAGTTAGCCAAAAAAGGTGAAAGTGGATTGCCCATTGATAGTCCTGATTTCTGCTTGTAGTGTTTTCCATTAAAGCTAAAGAAGTTTTGTTCAATGCATATTTTTGTTAGAGAAATATATTCTTCTGCTTCTATTGCTTCCATATCAATTGTAGCTAGCCATTTTT
Organism: Mantis religiosa; assembly: GCA_030765055.1. Taxonomy (NCBI): domain Eukaryota; kingdom Metazoa; phylum Arthropoda; class Insecta; order Mantodea; family Mantidae; genus Mantis; species Mantis religiosa. The sequence continues at coordinate 55,127,276 of CM060949.1, forward strand.
TTAACACAGTCTGCAATTTTTCTGTTGGTATGCTTGGAAATAAAGATGTGACATCAAATGAAACCAGTCTGTCATTTTTGTCCAAATTTATATCTTTGATTTTTTCTACTAAATCTAAAGAGTTTCTTAAATTTGCACTTTCAAATTTTGGAAAACTATTAAATTTACTTAGTAACCATTTGGCCAAATTATATGTGGGGGCATTTATGCTACTAGTAATAGGTCTCATGCCTTTCCCTGTTTTATGAATTTTTGGCAGCCCATATACTCTTGGTAATGTTGGATTATCTACTTTAATTTTGTGCAATTCTTTTTTGTTGATAATTTTGCTCTCTTTTAGCGTTTTATTTGTGGTTTCAATGCAGTACTTTAATGGATTAGTTTCTACTTTTTGGTAATTACTGTCTTCTAACAAATCTTCCATCCTCTTTGTGTATTCTTCTTTTTCCAGAATTACTAGTTTATTTCCCTTGTCTGCTTTAGTATAAATAACCGGTTTCTTTTTAAGAGCTTTTATGATTTGGTTACTAAAATTCTTTTTCTTTTCATTTTTAATCTCTTCTACTATTTTGGAGCATTTGTTTTTTACTGTGTTTTTACTTTCTTCATTAAGTGTTTGTGTAGCAATTTGGATGTCAGCAATGTAATCTTCAATTTGGTTGGATTAATCTACACATGTCTTTAAACCTAGATTCAGCATATTCAGTTCTGTTTTTGTAAAATTTTGGTTTGATAGGTTTACCACATTGTTTAGATGGTCTTTTAGGTTATGTTTGTCTTTTTGATTTATCTTTTTAAAAGTGCCTGCTTTCTGGCATATATTTTTTAATTTATTCTTTAACTTTGCTGTTTTTGTCTTCATTTTTCTATTAAGATATGCTAATAAATTGTTTTCAAAATTTTCCCAAAATATACTTCCTAATTGTTTGGTAAGTTTTTGATGCAAATTGTACAATTTTATTTCTAGCGTGTTTTTATTGCTATAGTGTTTATTCTTTTCTACAATTAATACTTTTCTTCTCTGCTGCTTTTTGTTGTCTACTATTTTTATCAAATTTTACTACTTTTCTTACGAAATTCGGTACATAAGATCTTGGACATAAGATTTATAAATTTATGTATCAAGAAAAAAGTATTCTATGGAGAATTTTACAAAATCCTGCAATAAAATTCTCCATAGAAAAAGAGATAAACAATGAAATCCCTTTCTTAGATTTGAAACTTACCAGAAAACATAATAAACTTGAATTTGGCATACACAGAAAGGAAACACACACAGAAAATTTCATAAAATCAGATGGATATAACCCAAGACAACACAAGCATGCTGTTATCAACAGTTTAACTTACAGGCTGGTTAATGTACCTTTAAACAAGATAGAATATAACAAAGAGTACAATAACATCATTCACATTGCAGAATACAATGGATACAGTGCTGAATTGGTCAACAAGAAAATAGATAAATTCAAAAGACAACTAAGATGCAAACAAGTAACTACTCTCTCCCCAATTAGCAATGAAACCTCATACAGAAAATTTACTTATCATCCCAGAGCTACACACCTTTTCCAAAAAGTTTTCAAAGAACACAATATTACTTTGGCCCCACAGAACAAATTTAGTGTGCAACACCTTTTGAAATATCATAATACAAAGGAGATACCCACAGGCAGAAAATCAGGAGTGTACCGGATAAATTGCAAGGACTGTGACAAATTCTACATTGGAAAAACAAAAAGGAACGTGAACATTAGGCTTAAAGAGCACTTTAGGAACATAAGGAATAAAGAAATAGATAAATCGGCGGTAGCGTACCATTTTTGGAAGGAAAATCATGACATAGAACGAGAAATTCACTTACTAAAAAGTGTCCAAGGTCCAGCTGCATTAACCACGTGGGAAAAAATCTTTATAAAGAAATATGAAAGTAAATTGTTTAATTTCGATACTACCTTTGAAGACAACCCCAATTTCAAGTTCATCAGGATACCGACAGAGACGCACCTATCACCTCCGAGGAGTTCACTGAACCGGCATCCATTAGTCGACAACAGCTGATGATGTTAGGAAGTCCTAACGAAACGCGTTCTAGGTAAATACTAGCAATAAATGGAGCATTGAGTATTAGTTCGACTCAAAATTGTATTAAAAACCTACTTCACAGTAATACTACTGATAAGATAAAACCAGAGGAAAAGTCAGGCATTTACAAGATTAAGTGTAAAGAATGTGAAAAAATTTACATAGGGAGGACAAAAAGAAACATAGGCACTAGAAAGAAAGAACACTTCAGGCACTTAAGATACAAAAATATTGATAAGTCCGCAATAGCAGCTCATTTCTGGTCTGAAAATCATGAAATTGAAGATAACACAGAATTACTAAAATACGTACAAAAACATAGTGAACTCGTAATATGGGAGAGGATATACATAGAAAAACATAAAAACCAACTAATGAACTTTGAAATCCCGCTAGAAGAGAATCCCACATTCAAGTTCATCACTAAATCAACAGATGGCAGCAACAACCCCAGAATTACCCACACCGCTGGATCTAACTTCAGTCGCACAAGAGCCGTAGATGCAAGCGATGATTTGCGAAACATGTCCTCAAAATAGGTACGAAAGTGAAGCAGATGTGTAAAAAATACGACTCATCTATAATTTAATAGATGAAATCAAATTGAACAACATTGTCACATTCACCTTACAGTCTGGATCTGGCTTCATGCAATTTCCATCTGTGTGGTAAACTAACGAAGAACTGAAGCTCCACTCGATCGAACAATTTATTAAACTACTCAGTTATAACTTATATGACAGAAAGGCAAAAAACAAAAACCCTCTAATTCGCGACTTAGGCGCATACGGTACACAACACGACATACACAAAAGACCGCTCTCATTATTTGACAGAACTCTTGGCCTGGGGGAACCAGAAATAAACATTCAAGATTACCTAAACAACTTAGTACCACCTTAATCAGAAGCCATGGCTTAGCGAAAACACTACTGACAGACCAGTGGCCCTGGAAGTCCCTGCTAAGGGTCGTTCTGGGGACCAGTGAAAATGACCAAAGCATCCCACATGGACATGAGAAGACTACTCAATTGTCGATGTATAAACAAAACAATAATCTAGCAAGATTAGCTCACATGACGTGGACCATACTCAATCCTGAGCATATGTCCAAAATATTTGGTTGTTATTTAGTTAAGTTACATTAAATATATCCATTTTCACATTGAATGCATGTAAACCAATACCTAACAAATTGACGCCAGACTCAGCGCCGCTCCTGGCCTGATATTTTAACAAACTTATTCTTAAGCACTAACAATTAATGACACCGTCCTTATGTTTCAGGACCTCACAGATATCTTGTAAGACGATGCCTCCGTCCCGAGGCACAATACTACATAAACCAATTCCACACCGAATTTCCAAGGTCGCAAGTAGGACCTTGGTCATGCTTGTGTCCTGGCGCCATCCTCACCCGGCCTAGGCTTTGCCTGACCGTAATATCCTCTCCCAGAATCCGCAGGTGCAATAGCGGTACTGCTGCACTTCCTCTCCCGAATTCTCACCGGTGGAGGTTTTTTAGTGGGTAGGGCTGACGGATCTCTCTCCGTCAGAGGAGTCCCACACTCTGATCCCGGGGCTAGTGCGTAAATGCATTTTTCCTCCACTCGAAAAAAAGAAAAAAAAAAAAAAAAAGGTAAACTGAAGAATTTCCAATGTGGAATGAGGTTTAAAGATGATTTCCTTGCAGACTTTGCCAACAGTGGACCAGATCAAACTTTTGCCATACATATATACAGGTCCTATTTCCAAGGTGGTGTAAGGTTGATGAGAGGAATAAGGATTATGTGGAAAAATAAAATATTTACATACTATAAAAATAATAGGCTGTAGGATGAACATATAATTTACAAAAGCTTATGCATCACTTTTGCAGTGAACCGCATACAGAAGTCATTCGGAATGAAGAGGACACAGGCTATTCCTAGAAAATGAAAGATGTACATTTTATTGTTTGTGCAAATACCTTAAACCTTTAAGTTATTTTTAGAAGAAATAGAATTTAAAAAATGTCCATATAGTGTTGTTTGAAGGAGGGGTTTTCTTTAAAATCTGTGTGTTGCATTTTTGGAAGATGGATTTAAGTTACTACATTTGGTTAACGTTTCATTTTTTAATTATACTGTTCACACACACATACATGGACCTTTTACTAAAGATCTTAATTATTATTATTACTACTAGATAATTTATTCATCTGTAAATCATACACTGTACATGAGTACTATAATATAAGACACATCAAATTGTGAATTTACAGTGCAATTAACTATCTTTGTAAATTAACAAGTCACATTCAATAAGGACAAGTTAGTGTTTGTACAAAATAATGTTTTATGAAGATATCTCAAGAATTTTATAATATACACAATTAATTCAGAAATGTAACAATATTATAAACCTTACATAAATTCACTAACAGAATAAAAACAGTGATCTAGCAAGTATGCCAAAACTGACTTTTTAAATGCTGTAAAATTGCAAGTGGTTTTATTGGCTATAGGCAGTTTATTAAAAAAAGCGATTCCTAGGTTTATTACACTGTTTTGATGAGCTCTTATGTTACTTCTATTCACATGAATATCCATTCTCTGTCTAGTATTAATATTATAAACTGTGTCATTAAAGGTACAGTGGCCATTTCCTTTCATTAAATTTGTCTTTGTGAATTTTATAATTTCAAAAATGAAAATACATGGGAGAGGTAAGATTTTAAATTTTTTAAATAATGGTCTGCACGTATATGTTGATTTAACTCCTCCAAGTATTCTTAGAATCCATTTTTGCATTATGAATAATGATTTACAATGTGGTGAGTTACCCCATAATGTTATGCCATATTTTAAAATGGAGTGAGTACACACAAAATACACACTTCTGAGAGTTTTTATGTTAACTATGTGTACCAGCTGTCTGAAATTATAAGAAATTGTACTCAGTTTTTTAATTAGAGATCAACATGTCTCTCCCACTTTAGGTTACTATGTATCCAAAGACCAAGAAATTTAGTTGTATTTACATACTTAATTACTTTATTATTACATATTAATTGTGATTGTACAGGAGACTTATTCTGAGAAAACTGAAAATGAATTACACGTGTCTTATCCAAGTTTACAATTAAATTATTATTGCTGAACCATTTAGAATTATTACTGAACATTCTGCTCGATAAGATTTGTAGCTCTTCAAGTGCATTGCTTTCAATTAATATATTTGTGTCGTCAGCATATTGAACTATTGTTTTAGCTGTAATATTTGACTGTAAATCATTTACAAACAATAAGAAAAGAATAGGACCCAAAATAGAACCTTGTGGTACACCAAACTTAATATATTTTATGTCTGATCGGTATTCTTTAATGCGATCTTTTTCTGTATATGAAATTTCTACTATTTGCTTCCTGTCCTTTAGATATGATTTGATCCATTCCAATGCATGCCCTCTAATACCCATATGTTCTAAATTTTGGAATAGTAAATTGTGGTTTAGTACATAGAACACTTTAGTTAGGTCGAAAAATGCACCTAGTATTTTGTCTTTGCTATCCAAAGTATTTATTACACTGTTTACAAAATCAAAAAGTGCAGTTTCTGTTGATTTTTTTTACAAAACCCATGCTGAGTTTTAGATATTAAATCATTCATCTCTATAAATGCTATAAATCTTTATAGAATATCTTTTCCAGTACTTTAAGAGAAGCTGGATAAGAGTGAAATTGGTCTGTAATTTAGTAAATCAGTTTTTATCTCCTTTTTTGTATATTGGCTTTACTTTAGCAGTTTTTAGAGCTTCTGGAAACACTGCATGTTCTAGTGAGCTATTACATACGTCTGCTAACGGGTGTACAATAAGAATAGAACATTTCTTTAGCAAAAAATCAGGAACGTTATCAATACCTGAAGAGTACTTTGATTTAAATTTGGATAGTACTGAAACGATTTCCTCGAAATCAGTAGGGCACAAGAACATTGTTGTTTCACATATATTTGCTCTATTTCTTTTTACTGAGGTACCCATTGTGGAGTTCTTTTGTGAAACAATATTTTCAGCAAGATTTATGAAGTGATCGTTAAAAGTCTCTGCTATTAACTTTGGGTTTGTTATTAATTTTGAATGCTTCTGCAGTACTAAATGATCTACATTTTTATTGGGCTTCTATTCAAATGGTCTCAAAGCAGGTATTTCAGTTGAAATCTTAGTATCAAATCTGAGCAAGTAGCATAGAAAGTAACAATGCAGATTTGTGTAGAGTCCAAAAATAAATGAGAAGTATACTCTTAAGTGTGTGTGGCAACATATCCTTATTACTAAAATTAGGCAAGTGAGTCAACCTTGTATATACTTTTCTCCACTTACAAATTTTTTATGAAGACTAGTTTCTGGGGACTTCTCCCCTATCGTCAGTTCTGTGGTTGACTGATGATGCAGACACCGGATGCATCATCAGTCAACCACAGAACTGACGATAGGGGAGAAGTCCCCAGAAACTAGTCTTCATAAAAAACTTGTAAGTGGAGAAAAGTATATACAAGGTTGACTCACTTGCCTAATTTTAGTAACAATGGCACTCCACTTTCTGAAATACTTCTTTTTATTCCATATAATATCCTTATTATTTTAAGTTTATCAAAGATTTGCAATTGTTTTTCAAAAATCCAGTGAAGTTGACCAAGCTGGAGGTACCTTGTTTTAATTTATTTTGCTATAACTTTTAAAACACTCAAAAATAAAATCAACTATAATGAAATGTCATATAAATATACATTCATTGAATTTATTTTATTTCTCTGATTCTTTTAGGATCCAGCAGTATTTGACGTCACATAAGCAGAGCATAATACTCCTTTCCCATTTACACACTTTACATTGTTGCATTATTGATTTATAATTACACATCGTCCTAGTAACTGAAAGATACTAAAGCAAATCATAGTGTGCTGATATATATTGGCTTCACAAAAATTACAATTATTATCATACAATTCCAAGTTGTGCTCTTAATGATACATTTCAACACATTGTGCAGCACAAAATATTTTAAGCACTGTGGCAGAGGTTGACCCAATGAATAATAATATTACAATTTAAATAGATATAATTAGTCAGATAATTTAACCAGTCTTTATTTAGATGTTGTGACAAGAAAAAACATTAGCTGTAACATTCAAGCAACAAATTGGATAAGGAATGGAAGGTTGTTCTGAAATACAAATCATTTTATGTAACATGTTAACTTTATTTACACTTTCTTCATACCCACAATTCATAGAGTACAACGGCTTTTACAAAAAGGATTTAAATATATATAAGTACATGTATATGTTTATTTTAGCTCAAATCTGTTTCAGCATAATTTATGCTTTTGTTTAAATTATGGCTCTAGAAAGTAATAAAACTACTTCAACAATTTTCACTGGCAGCATCAGAGAGAAGAGCACCATTGACCAAAGTGCAGCTCTGCAATTTCTTCATTTCTTCGCAGGAGGAGGTTTCTAAGAAACAATGAGAATTTTGTAATAAACTTTCTTTAACAACTATTCAATTATACCTTACATTTACTTAATATGGCAATGATGTAGGCTTTAACATTTAGAAGCTCAGCCATTTATTCAGCTGTTGAATCAAGAAACCTGAGGTTTTTAGACCTAGTGCAAACAATTTTGAAGTATCTTGAGCAACATTTGTGGCAAGGTTGCCTTGTGCTTTGCAACTGCTTAAAATCCTAAAGCATGAACTATTACAGATTGCAAAAAAGAGTTAATACATCTGACACTTGGCAGTCATGTGTACACCTTATTTTAAACCAAGTTGTTTTCGGCCACAGACTTCAAGCATATGTGGTTTAAACTAAGGCCTGAGCTTCAAAGTGTTAATATGCCAGTATAAAAGGTGGGAAAAACATAAAAGAGAGGGGAAAATATTTATTGGGTAATTGCAATGGTTTACAGAATCCCTCATAATTCTCACAAAATAAATCATTGAACCTGTTCCAATAAAGAAACAAGCTTCACATACAAAAATCCACCAGATAGAAGCTTTGGATCAAAATGGCTTCAACTGAAACTGCTCTGACGGTGTGCAGGGAATTAAAACAGGAAACCTTGCCTGTTACATTCATATGCCTTTCTCTCTCACTCTTCTATAAACTATTCTTACAAAAGTTTATTTCATCTGCTCAATGTATATTGAGATAAACATTTCCAGAAATGCATATTTTATTGTCGGTACAAACAGGAGGTTTAAGCAAGTCAAATCCTTAAAAAATTTCTTACTAAAGATTATTCTTTTATCTACGCCATGTATATTGAGATAAACATTCCCAAAAATGACTATTTTGTTGTTAACATAAATCATGCATTTCAATGAGACATATCAATTTTTACCTATCTCTTATGATTTACAGGTTATATATTTATACTGAAAGCAACTTTATAGGCCATGCCGTGGCTCAGTGTGGTTAGACCGCTTGGCTCTCACCAAGGCGGCCCGGGTTCGATCCCAGACGACCGCAAAGTGAGATTTGTGGTGGACAATACGGCGTTGGGGTGGGTTTTCTCCGGGACCTCCGGTTTCCCCCGCCATCTCATTCCACTGGTGCTCCATCTTCATCTCATGCATCATCAGTGTCACCGCCTGCGGTGCCGTACGTAGTAAAAGCGGGCGTTAAACACAACACATTTAGTAACTTTATAGGCTGTTTGCAAAGAATTTTAAGTATACACATTTTTCATTAAAATATTTTAAATCATATAACATAACTAACAGCCTTTTTTTAAGAAAATAAAAATAATGAAACATTTTCCATAGAAATGGTAGTTTGGGATGAAGAGACCCTTTTTGTAAAACAGCATATATATCTTTTCAAGAAGGCCCAATGTAATCATAGTATGAACCTTTTTGCTGGAATTCAACATTTCCTCTACTTACCAAAACTAAAAATTAGGGAATGTAAGAACTTTGTTTTTGACTTTTCCTATTGAAATGTTATATCTAGAAGATTACCTAAAAGTATGCACGAGTATATATAAAATTTTGAGACACATTTACTTCACTAAGAATATTCTTAAGCAGTGGTCTATAGCGTAAATAAATAGCTTGGCAGCCTCAAATGAGCCAGTGTACCTCAAAAAATCAATAAATTCTCAATCTCTGATCAATAACAAAGTGCTTACATTTAGACTGACAAGTCATATTGAGTGTGATTTATTATGTGCATGCTCTTCACCCCTTCATAGTGTGACTGTGTGGGTTCGTAGAATTAAAAGGCAGAGTTGCAGAAATTAAAACTCTCCTTTATTTTCGTAGAAATACTCTTATAGATTACAGCATCATTACGTTACGTACACCATCGTACCAAGGTCGATGACAATAACAGTGACAGCAGATTACATAATTCGCTCTCGTTACAATAACACTTCCAGCTGTCTGGTTTCACAACTGTTTCACAACTACCTTCACAACTGACTGACTGGCTGGTGTGTCACAATCACTTTTATATCTAATTCATAATTCGAGACTCTTCCAGAAGAATAAAGAAACCAAATAATCAAGATATTACCAGAAATTTCCATTTATCTCAGTTTGTTTGTTTCAGTAAGTCTTTTATCTCAAGCGCTATGTTTATCTGCTTATGCAAGCTCGTTATCTACGTGAAACCTATCCGTTCCTTTGTGTGCCAAGCTGCCTTATCGCGATCGGGTTCGCGGCACTAGCTTAAAAAGTTATTTGATACTTTTATTTACATTTTCAATAAATTGCCATTAAACTCCATTAAATGCTTATTTTTGCATGTTCAATAAAGATCTTAGGATTAGAACCAAACTAGTTGGAGGATACATGCTGTGAAATGTAATGACAACTAGTTAATTATCATTTTGAGTTGAATTAGCAAATGCTTCATTAAATTTATTACTTGGATAGTACAGATGTAATTTGTAGACGTGGCACATGACCTTGCTGAGATGTGCATGAGTGACGCCATGTGAATCAATGGTAGGGGTGAGATCTCTGCTTTCACCAGCAGATTCCTGATAAAGCTAGTGGGTTAAATGGCAGATGACAAAATGGGTTGCCATATGTTTAATGATCCCATATTTTATCCGGGCCTTATTTTGAATTAAACATTAGAACTTAGAATTAAACATTCTATACTTTTATATACTGCAAACTCTGCATAGGATTTTAGTTATATGCAATTGGATTATACTCAAACTTATACTGATAATGCATTTCATACATCTGGGGTGAACAGATCAAAATGATCAAAAAGTCACATTTGACAAATAAATTCCTTTTATTCATTGAGAACAATAAAAACAAGATGCAAGCATAGTACCAAAGCTATCGATTTTCATTATTGGTACTTTTGTTACGAGGAAATGTAATACTATTTATGTGTAAAGTGCTTTAAATTATATTGTATCAAAATATACTTTACAGTTTCTACTACATTCTATTGGGTGTTAATGAAAATGTCCTTCCAACACTATATGGCCTATAGTATTAGAAAGCATATGAGGTGGAGTTAAGAAGGGCTTGCCTGGAGTGACTGACCTATCATAGGTATGCAGAATTGCGTAGTTCAGGCATGCACAGCACAAGTGTAAGCAACAGTTTTCTCTTTTTCATGCACCCAAAATTACTACAGAACTTTGACATTGTAATGTGCCTCGGTATATAAGGCAGAAATTTTTGAGACAACCTGTGCAAAGGTTTCTACACCATATCCTTCTTAAGTTATCATTACCAGAATAAACACTGCTGACTTGTGTTTATGCTTATGGTATGTTCAACTTCCAACCTTGATGATGATTTCTTTTTATTAAGCAGTAGTCAGTGAGATATTACAGTGTCATTTGGAACTGCATATATTTAGTTCATTAATTCATTGAACAGTATCACACCAGTCCGGAGCCCATTCATGTATTCTTTGAATTCAGTTAAAGATTAATCTGTAATGCAAATTAAGTTTAAACTATTTTGTGTCACTGTAACAATAAGCATAAAATTAATATTTTTACATTCTGTGTTTTGCAAACTGTTAACAATGTCACTTTAAAAACCTGGTACCAGTGGCACAAGCCCAAGGCCAGAAATACTATTTTTAAGGTATAGTTTCTTTAAGAAATTATCATATGATGAAGTACATGACCAGATCAATTTTTCACAAAGCCAGGAACTCACGGCCAAAGCATGCAATGCAAGTACGCATACTGTGTCGCATATTGTGAAACAGGGCAGAACTTCTAGCACAGAAATTGATGAATCTTTATTTCAAACTCCAGGAAAGCATGCTAGAAAGCAAAAACTGTTTTCAATTTTGATGATTTTTAAAAAGATGTACTTCACCCCACAATATATGAAATGTATGACAGTAGTAAATATCCTATTTTAAAATGCTGGTGCATATATTGAGGGGAAAAATAGTCGATCTGCGTTCCTTTACTTCCATGGGATTAATACTTAAAAATTTGCACTTCAGATACAAAAAAACTAATGATGGGCATAAATTCTTACTTGAACAAAGTTACAAGTTGCCATGAGAACACAATTTTTAAGAATTATGCATATCTGAAGATATGCACCCCATTTTTTTATCTTGATGAGACATGGGTAAATCAGAATCACTGCAAGCAAAACAATATTGCAAGATATGAAGAGGTGGTCTCAAGATACCTATAGGGAAAGGTGTGCCATACAGGTTCTGCACAAACAGGATTCATTCCTGAAAGCAAGTGAGTTTTCCATTCCAGACCAGGGAATAAAACAGTTGACTATCATTCTGAAATGACTGCAGATTCCAACATAGATTGGTTCACAAATAAATTTTTAAATTTTTTAGAGGATGGGTCTATCATCATTATAAATAATGTAAACAACCACTCTAAATTTTTAGATAAACCTTCCTCTACTAATTCCAAAAAAACATGATATTCAGATGGCTGACACATAATAAAACAACATTTAACCTTTCTGAAACTGGAACAGAATTATTAAAGAAAGCAAGTCAATCAAAACGTAAGAAAAAAGATATCCAGTAGATCAAATTGCATTAGAGAAAGAGCACCAAATTATTTGTTTGCTGCCTTATCATTGCCAGTACAACCTCATGGAATTAATTTGGGCTGAAGTAAATGGGGGAGTTACTAAAGAAAACACCACTTTTAATCTTGCAGACATTGAAAAGCTTATGCATGTTGCAGTTGACAGGTTACAAACAAACTACACTAGTCATGTTGCACATTGTGAAAAACTGCAAGATGATTTCCATAAGGAAGTGGCTCGAGATAACACAGAACAAAATTCAGTTTATACATCTGAAGGAAACCGATCCGAAATTAGAAGAAGAAGATATTGAACTAACAACCCCTCTACTATAAGTTTCTTTCAGAAATTCAGTTACGTTATTTTCAGCAAATAAATATATATTAATATTGCATTACACATGGTTGGAGGAATTTAGTAACAGTGACACCAAAATTAAATGAAAAAACTATTTGTAGTAACTTTTTAACACTTCTTCCCTTACATTTTTATATTATTGAGGGACTAGTGTGAGGTTGATAATGGACGCAACAGCTTCCGACCTAGTCTCTCTATAATATAAAAATGTAAGTGACGAAGTGTTAAAAACTGACTACAAATAGCTTTTTCAATTAATCTTGAATGTTACAGTTTATAAAGCTATGTAGAACTATCCTTTGCTTCTTAAGTTTATGCTCTGACAATTTATTATACATGTCATTTTCCTTCCCCCTCTCCCCAACTTCTGCTCTCTGTTGAAACACTTGGCAGCAGTGCAGTCGCATGGGCACTGGTTCAGTTCACTTGCCTTGTAAACCCATATGCTATTTAGTATTATGAGGAATTACTAAAACACAAAAGAACTTACATATGTTCAGCAATGTTTGCAAACTCTTTAATATTCATAACCATGCAAAATAATTTACTTCAATGAAAATCTATTGTATACAAGAAAATGTAGGAGTTGTGGCATCAAACCAGAAAGTTCTCTTTAAAATATATTTTCAAATGACAAAAAATATGTTGATCTCAGATGTTATTTTATATACTGTATTTCAACATTTGGTACATTAAATTATTGAAATTGATGGACATGGGCTGGCCCCATAGCTCAGTTGGTAGAGCACCTGCCTGCCGTGCTAGGGGTCCCAGGTTTGATTCCTGGCGGGGGTGGGGATTTTTCTCCAACCAAGATAATTACTCATCTTCCCCAGAGTCTGGAAGTATAAGTACAAATGTGTGCGTGATCTAATGATTAAAACAACGAATACGAGTTAACACCTTCAATATTTCCAAAGGAGAACGGCTACCAATATGACCACTGCAGTTAAATGGAAAAAAAAAAAAAAAAAAAAAAAAAAAATGGACATGCTCATTATATCATAAAAAGGCAGTGAGATGCTCACAAAACATTATAAAAGCAGAATTTGTCCAGCAAAATCTGTATGTCTGATCACCCTACACACATCTGTTTTATTTGCAGTAATACCAATTTAACTATCATAAGGCAGTGTTTCCTGTTTTGTTTTTGCACAATAACTGAATTTGAGCATTTGTGCAAAATAACACCAAAATTTAAGACATTACTCACTACAAAATTACCCCCTACCTATCATACAAATGTTTCAGATGTCCAGAAGTTATAAAATATACCAACGCAGCCAGCTGTTGAATAGAGCTGAGGATGGAGAAAATATTTCTATGAAACACGTCCTGCACAATTAATGGATTTAATAAGCAAATAAACATTTATTCAATTTAAGCTTTCTAACTAATTAAATTCTGCACCACAAATTTACCTGCCCAGATGCAGGCTCTGGAGTAACTGTAACTGTGGAATTAATATCTCTCTCACAATTTGCATATGCCATGCCAATTCCAAATCCTGCACCTGTGAATATTGGCCACATTCTCCCTGAAATGAGATAAACAGTTATGTTTCCAATAGAAAAGTTAATATCTACAGATAACTTTTCAGAAAAATCAAATTTATAGTAGTACTCATACTGTTTCTTATGAAATTTTTACCAATATGCTAAAATTGCTGAGGACAAATTTGAAAAATTTTTATATGCTACATTCACAAGACTTTCCCTGTGCACTCTTCTTACTAAGGCTTTTTCTTCTACCTGCTTCATGTTATAAGCATTGCAAAAATGCTTGGATAGGTAGAGTAAGACTGAAAAAATTCAATGCCATAGCCGAGATCTGAACCACGGATCTCCCAGTCTTGTCCGTTTGTGGTTAGCCTAATAGTGGTTTAACTATGAAGCCTGGACTTATGCCCTAACAGCATAGAAAGTCACCACAAAAAGGTACTATCTCATTGTATACGAGAACTCCTAGTGCTTTACTGAAAAAAATATAAGTCAGTTGAATATTTAATATGCCGGCATGTTGCCATGATAGCTCAATAGTTAAGAGCAGGCAAAGACCGGGAGATTCGGGCTTCAAATCCTAGCTATTGCATTGAATTTTTACACCCTAACTCTACTTATACAAACCTTGCACTACAAAAGAAAGATTTTTTTAAGGAAGATTCCCGAAACATGTCCTCAATATAGGTACGTAAGTGAAGCTGACGTATAATAAATATGACTCATCTACAATTTAATAATTGTTTCGCTTCACTGTGGTGTTCCAATACAGTAACATTTCGATATATTAAAACACCAAGTTTGAAATCCAGCAAACCTGTATCTAAAAATGCCATTTTTTTAATTCAGGGGACCTGAAAAACTTGTATTTTCAATGAAATCTTGGTGGAATGGAATTCTCTACCTACAATGAACATAATAGTAACAAAACAAATAGCAACTACATGAAAAAAATGAAGTTCTTAAAACATATTAGAAGCAATTAATACTAAAAAATAGTTTGACAAAAATTATGCATTATAATAACATTTACATTTTTTGTACATAGTTTTTATGCACCTCAAATTACTTACACGCTATAAAAATAATAACAAAATTTCCACATAAAGGGTAGTTTGGGAAAGAAGGACTTTCTTCAAAATGGTGTTGCAACCTTGGAAGATCATGAACATAAGCATCATAGTTTGTCAAAATGATAAAAACTGAAAGAAACACAACTTAAAATAAAAGTGAATCGAGAATAAAAATGGTGAAATAGAAAAATCAGCAGTCACTTTTCATTTTTTAAATACCAGACATGATATTAACTTGCAGACAGCTTTAATAAAACATGTTAATCATCCTATTGATCTTTTTCCGTATAGGAAAAGATCTTCATTAATAAAAGCTGTCACAGAATCCTGAATTTCAAAATTCCACCACCAGACATCTTTGACAAATACATAATGCCATCTACTAAAAACACGGAGGAGAAAAACACTACAATTTGCACCAGTTAAGACTCAGCTGATGATGGGAGCAACAGCTTTTGAAACATGTCCTGTAAAACAATGCAAGTGAAGCAATGTGTCAAAATCTTCTCAATTCACTTTTATTTTCACCATGGTTTGTATTCAACGAACAGCCAACATATTATTTTGTAAAATTATTATGATTACTTACGCCGAAAGAAAAGCAGTGACACTACTGCACCAACACCTAAACCACCACCTGTAATGTAAAGAAAGAAGAATTACAAAGGAAATGATATTTTTCTTTGCTTTAAGACCTTTTATCTCTTGGATATCAAAAGCTACATATTGAGAAATACAACTACAAAAATTGTTTACAAGCTCCTAATATTTTGGTTGCAAACTGATTACATTTCCTTCAATCAGTCAGTGCAGCAAAACTGAACATAAGTATGAATATTTTATAATTTTATGCTTCTTTGTATCATAGTCTTTACTCATAGGAATGCATATTTTATTTATAACTCTAATTACAAAAAACAAACCATAGAGTTAAAAACAAATCTAGCATTATTATACCACGGCTTTTCCATACCGTAACCGCCCCCCCCCCCCCCCCCGGGTTGAACATTTAGTTAAATTTTCATCTATCTTTAAATGTAATGTATGAGTAACTAACAAAAGAAATTTGTACATTCATGTATGAATGCTACTTTAGATCTCTTGCAATACTTTACAAAAACTCTTGAATTTTAGTATATAGTATCTTTCCCATGTATTATTGTACAGCAGACACACAGGTCATGGACTCTTTTGGTTACTGACTTTGATCTTGTTACCTCAGTTGGTAGTATACAAAGAAGTCCATTCCTATTTCTCCACTTTTCTGTTCTAATTTCTCAATTGCTTCTTTATAGGTGTTATTTCTTAGTGCCAAATGGTATAGATCAATGAGAAAACCTTCTACTGTCAACATTTAAGCAATGGGATATTGTATATTTTGAAACCCCAAGTACTCTCTATAAGGTCACTTTGATCTTTACCATTTCATACATATTAAGTATAGTGAGATCCTTCCAAACTAATTCTATTCCATATGTTAGCAATGGGATGAAATATTTTCATTGTTTATTTATTGACATTTATGTTATTATTTTGTTCATGAGTTTAGCTGCTCCAACAAGGTCTTTGTATCCATTCATTCTGTTCCTGCTTTCTGTATTGTTACCCCTGCTCTCAGGTTTTTTAGGTCTTCTCGTTTTTTTTTGTATATGTGAGCAAACTCATATATGGATAGGGTGATGAATAGTACAATGGTATAAGTAATGACACAGTCAAAAGTTTATTGTCCTTGGCTTATTACCTCCTTCTGACCCAAAGGACACACTTAACACACCAATCCTAAATTTCCTGGGTGGGCACTCTGAAATTGTTTGAAGTCATACACTTAATCAGTTTGGTTAACATATCTTTTGTCATATAGAGGTTTTAATTTCAGAATTAGATTACAGCTTAATACTACTAACACTTTCAATTAACCTTTTAAAATGTGACCCAACTGGTCATTTTGTTATTTAGAAATGAAAACACTCCAAATGCTTTAATTGATTCAAAGAAATACCGGTAATAACCCTCTCCAAATGTTTCATAACCAAAATACGAATCGATTTTCAATAGCTAACATGTTCAACTTCGTAAAGAACAGTGCTGTAAAATGTAATCTCACCTAATTTTATTACTCCATCAGTTAAACACCTATCCCATTTCTTTCCAAGTTCTTCTTCAAAAAATTTTCCAGACGCTGCCATATTTGTTACCAGAAGACCTACACGCCGCAAGGATTTTTGCAGCATGTACCAGTCTCTAAAGAGCTCTCACGTTCCTTGTAGAAAATGATTTCTAAATATTATCTCAAAGAATGCAAACATTAATTTATTTAAAATGACCTGAAGATATTTACTCTTGCTGTTTTAGACAGATGTACAAAATGCACATATCCAAAGGTATTTTATAGAAAAGAAATTCCCTTCTTGTCATTACATGAAGTCCTTTTAAGTAAGTAAATATGTTCAAATATTTTTGAAAATTATAATTGTATAAGAAAGATTTACTGGCTGAAACAGTAGTTAGGTACAATATAAGAATGGTGGACAAAAATATTCGAATTTCGTATTTAGTGTTGGTATTCTGCAGGCTAATAAACAATCGAATGAATGTACTCGACCACTACTCGACCTTTAAACCACGAAACTCCACCCATTCCACGAAATTTATAGGTTCTCACGCAATAGCCAATAGCAATACAGGTCGTGGTCCTTACAGTGGTGAGGGAACGTATGAACGTGTTTAAAGTGAGATTATTTTGTTGTGTTATGTAATTCACCTTTTATGTTACTAGTTAATTATTTATACTGGATAAAACTAATATCACTCCAGCATAATATTCGAGGTACAGGAAGTGGATTGATGTTTCTATATGAAGTTCTCAATGTATAACTGTTGACCCTGAACTGTATTTCAGTGAGATTTGATAATTGGTCTACCCTAATTGTACCGTGTTAGTTGTAATCTCCGAAATCCTGTCAGTGGTGATTCTGTTTTTCAGACCCTTAACATTCGCCATGGCTTTGGAAGATTATAAAGACATTGTTGCAGCAGCAGCTAGTATAACAACCATTGGACAATTTTTTGCTGGAATGTAAGTGTTGCTGAATTCCATATGCTACAAATATAGTTATATTATAATGAATATCAACTCATGCAGGATTATGAAAAATCACCTGACTTATCGTTATATAATATTCAAGAATATGCTGAAAGTATGTGTAAGGAATTGCAAATTATAAATTTCATTTTCATTTTATTATTATATTTAATCTTCAACCTGTCATTTTCATTTTATGGACAATATTTTCATTATTACTTACATTGCAGAGTTGTGTAGATACATTAAAGCAATAGTCGATGCAAATCAGTTCGTGGGTTGTTCTTTTACTTCCCAAAGTGAAATAAAGCGTATCACACAACTGTAGCTTGTTTTGTTGTCCACTGGATAAAAATGACACCTACCAGAGGACCATACATGAGTTGCATGAATCAGTTTTATTATGAAATTAGCTACATAATGTGATACGTATTTTTGGAGTTGATACTATTGGATTTCAGGAACAAAAACAAACACTCTAGGTGCTCATGATTTAATTATATATATATATATATATATATATATATATATATATATATTCTACTGCACTGTAGCATAAGCACATATTAAAGCTGGTTCATTCTTATTCTTTACATACTCTAGTCTACATTTTCTCATGGTGTCCGCCACACTGACATAGAATATACATGTAGGCAAGGTAGGTATTTTGTTGTGTACAGTACTATCAATTTCTTTGAGAAGTTGCAGTTCAGCGGTTTGTTTCTTGGTAAGAAAGCAAAACATTTAAAGAAAAAGGTTTATAGCCTAGATAAGTTCTTTGATCTTATGTTATATGATCAATTGTAATGTGTGCCTACATCTTTTAATGGCTTCAGAAAGAATATTCAACAGAATAGTTGAGTGCTGTTCACTATCTGAGCAATAATATCACGGTTGGGAATGTTCATTTGCAGAAGCAGACAAAATTGCTTAAACTACAGTGCTCTTAAATGAAAAGTAAATATTGCAATCACATTGAATGTAAGAACAGAATTCAACAGAAACTAGTTTGTAATTTGTACAATATATGTTGACAAATATAATAATGGTGAAAACTAGATTGAGTCTTGTATTAGACTAGATTAGGTATTCATAATTTTTAAAATCTGTATTTTGTCTTTTTTGGGACACCTATGCAGACACTTGATTCTTTGTGCACCTAAAATGTGATTTATAAAATTGATTGCATTTTGTTTCAGGTTTATCTGTAAAGATATTGTAAAGAAGGGCTCCACTGAAAATATTTCTGTTGTGCCGTTTCTTGGTGGTTCAGCAATGTAAGTCAAACAATAATTATTTAATATTTTTGTATTGCTAGTAGTATAGTATAATCAGGGTAGTGTAAGAAAAATAATTGTTTTGTACTTCACTGAATACAGTATGAAACTCATGGTGCATATTAGTCTCAAGGGACGAAACTTAATGTGCTGTTGAAGTAGCCAAGATCATTTATTAGACATGCTGTAGTGAAACTTCAGGATGTGAGTCCCATCTTAAAAGTAAACAACTAGAATGTGAATAATACTAATAAAAACCTTAGAAGTTGATTTTTGAGTTCATATGAGCACTTTTAGAACCTTGACCCCCCAATGATCCCATTAAGATGCTTTCTGTAATAAGAAAATTGTGGCTTGAGGGCAAGCACAACACTGTATTTTCAACTGCAGATATACTATCATATGAGTAATAACAGCCAAAGTGTAGCCCAAGGTTGAAGGCCCTAAGCTGCAAACTATTGTCAAGGACTGTGAAACAGTCAAGATAAGTTTTTAGAGGAGAAAAGTAAAGGTCCAACTGCAGAAAGACAAAGTATAGCCTTAAGATCTGAAGCTAAACCTCAATCATCCAGGATCACCAACACTAGCAGATTTCAAACTTCAGTTACATCAGCACTCATTCCACTCGTGCTATAGTGGCATGGTGGCATGTTTTGTTGGCATTACACCAAAATTTGTTCTATAAAAGAAAGCATGCTAAATAGGCTGGGCAAGTGGTCACCTCAACCATTCTGAAGGTGATTACATTAACTTTAAAAGTAATTCCTATATTATTGTGATAAGTTTTATGCAAATTCTCATTCAGTTTTAAAATAAGAGCCAAACTAAGATCTTACCCATGCTTTTAATGTACTACAAAACATTATAAATAATGTTCTAATCACATGCTGAAATAATGTAGTAAACACTTAGGTAATCTGAAGTTGAGGGGAGAGAGTGAGCTTCCATCTTTCTTCAGTTTTTTTGGTAGTTCATAGCAGTTGCATAATTCACTTTTACTCTCAGCTTATTTCCACAGAACTCAAAATAGCAACTGTACTCTCTCACTTCTGAAATACTTTAAATTGGCTGACCCATGTAACAATGTTCACATTTTATCCATATGAAACAGTTGAGATAGTGCGTTGCAAGTCAAGTCACAAGAAGTAACGAGCAGAACCTAGGTTTTTCTATTTGTACTCTATAGCCATAGGCTCATTGAATAAGAACTTGTTTACGTTAGTACCACATTTTTGTTAAGTGAAAAAGTTTGATAGTTTTAAATTTGAATATTATAAATTTGCTATATAATTGAAAGGTGGACTTTTGTGGTTGTGGGTTAATGTTCTATGGTACAATGAATCCAGTACAAAACTTACAGCCTTAGTTACATGTGTGCTTTCTGGTCCATAATATTTTGTTTCTTTTATATTGCGGGTGAAACTTTGGAATGTGATTTTGAATATCCAAACAGCTATTTACTTATAATGACTGAATGAAACCAAAAAGAAAAAGATTAGTTGTTTCATGGAATTAGAACCTGCAACTTTCCAAGTGCAACCCACAGATGCAAATATCTTGAGGTTTCTTACCTTGGGAATTTTCAAATGAATTTGTCCTTATAAATAATGCTTTCAGATAGTAAAACTAAATTTATGCTAATTCATTTTTCTTTTAAAACTCTTACAAGTTTTTGCATCCCTGTGTCACTGAGTAAAAATTCAAAGCACTCCTACACTTCTGTTCTGTAAACATGTGTACTGCCTGCTATCAGAATGCATATCTTGACCCC
Source organism: Mantis religiosa (assembly GCA_030765055.1). Lineage (NCBI taxonomy): Eukaryota > Metazoa > Arthropoda > Insecta > Mantodea > Mantidae > Mantis > Mantis religiosa. The sequence goes on from CM060949.1 coordinate 55,148,471, forward strand.
TAGTTGTGCTCATTGATGTCATATTTGCTTTGCAAAAGTATGAAAATGTGTAAGATTGAATTTTATCTGCTGTTAATTAAATCTAAATCAATTATGGTGTTTGGAGGAATTTAGTAACAGTGACATCCAAATTAATTAAAAAAATTATTTGGGAGTGTGAAAAACCGACTACAAATAGTTTTTTCAATTAATTTTGACACCACTGTTACTAAATTCCTCCAAGCACGCATGCAAATAGTTGATCACACAGAAAATGAAGCGAGTCACAGTGAAGCAACAAATATCCTTCTTTAGAAGAAGGAATTATCAACTTCTTAAGTTAAGTGGAGACTCTGTTACAAATATTTTTATTTGTGTAATACAAATAGTTACTTGAAAATCAATAATACTACTAAAATTAGGCAAGTGAGTCAACCTTGTATATACTTTTCTCCACTTACAAGTTTTTTTTTTAGTAACAATGGCACTCCACTTTCTGAAATACTTCTTTTTATTCTATATCAATAATACTAGTTGAAAAGAATGTGAATAGATAAATGTTTATAGATTTATCTTTCAAAATTAAGCTCAAAATGGTTTGGATTACTTTTTCATCAGTGGGATATACATTAAGATTTGAAATAAAGCTATAATAATGTCTATATAATTCTGTGTAGATGTTTTTGAAATCAGTTGTAATCAAAGCTTAAGTAAAAGGCAGAATCAGGCTGGAGAATTCATTGCTGTACCCAGGATTTGAACTACACATCTTCAACTTTCTATATGTTTGCTGTAGCTAACTTGAGTTCCCATGGCAGCATGCCGGTATGACACTAATTTCCACAACTGACTCACATTTTTTTCCAGTAAACCATAAGATCTCACATAATTTGAGAAACCTACTCTGGTGACTTAACATTGAACTTGAATATGATTTTTCTTGCATAGTTTTTGTGTGTACACCTAAGTACTATTTCTTTTGTATATGATTGTTTTCAGAGGAGTGTTAATGTTACAATACAGCAATATTCTGAATGATCCGGCCATGACTCGAGTGAATGTTGTGGGCCTCTCTCTCAATTTGGGCTACCTCTTCTGTTACTACATATATTCAAGCAATACAATGAAGGTTAGTTTAGTAATATTTTCTCATACTTAAATAGATACAATATCTTTAGTACTTGAAAAACATGAATAAGCACAATTATTCAAAGAAATTCTAGAAACTTTTCTCCAGGGCATGAATCTAAATAATCTGAGATTCAGTGATGAGTCTTTACCGACAGCCAGTAAGTAATTCAGATTCTGTTTGTCAAGGGAAGGATATATTTTTGTTAACTATGGCATAGAAGTAAAATTGAAGGCATTAGAATACACCGTTCAAGGGGTAATTCTTCATTATAAATTGAAGCAAGAAAGTTAAGGTAGTAAAAACAAACTAATTTTAGATATCATGATTTACTATGTTAGTCTAGGATGTTTGTATCAAGTTTCTTCTAATTAAATGTTTCTCCATTCTGCCAATAAGTTAATTGCGGCATACTACATAGGAATGATCTTGACAATATTCTGCATGCAACAGGCTAGAAAATTATTATTGCAGTGTTTAGATATTTTGCAGGTTGCAGAACTTTTCAAACCAGCAGTTTTCACTGCATGACATTGCAACTTGGATTTACATGACAATAATTCCAAGTCATTGATACAATTCAATTGTTAGCAGTGTTGTTTTTTTTTTTTTCTATACATCTTAAAGGTCACTTGTTTTAATGCAATGTTTTATATTTATACACCACCATTTGATATCAGCAATTTTTAATTCAGTAGCATTTGCTCACTAACGGACATTAGCTTTATATTTCAAATCATTGAATTCTTGGCTGTGTTATTATATTTTTCAGGAATTATGTAACTTCTGAAGTGAACTTTTTATTTTTTGGTATTTGACAGTTAAATTTAGTTTTATAAATTTTAAATAGTTACAATTGATTTATTTTTAAGCAATAAAAAGTTCTTTGATTAAAAACTAAAGCTCTAAAACTTACAAAAGAAACTTGTTTTGGTATTTGTGACTGCGGTTTTAGGGACAGGCAGTCTGCTTGGCTGGATTACATGCTTCTATTTCTGACAGTAAAACAAATTCTGAAGTTGGATTTGAACACAAATCATCTGTTGCAGTAATTATGAAAGTGTGATAGCATTCATCTATTAATCAATCTTTCATATATATTTCTTCAACTATCCATACATGGTTGCAACATTTTCCCAACTTGTTCATGGAAAAACTTGCAAATTATGGTTTGCAACTAAAGTTACATTAGTGAAATCTTGTGCTGCTTCTCCTTTCATTTCTCCTCATACCAACTATCAGGTTCAAATTGGCGTGATATGGTGGAAGCTGCAGTGCATCATGGCAAAGATCAATACATCTCTTTGGGCACTGATTTCACTAATTGCAGCAATTCTGTTTTTGTTTAGTGTTGAATGATGCATTGTTATCCCATAACCATTTCCACAACATCCTTTTTTAACGTTGTCACTGTTGGCTTTTAGCTAGCATTATCCATCACAATAACAGAATTATTGGGCAAATTAAGAATAATTTGCGTTTCCAGCCATTATGGTATTCATCTCATACTGACAACTGCCTGTTTTTTGCTTGGATTTAATGGGACATTATTTTCAAATCTGCTTTCTCATCCTGGGGGAGCAATTAATCTGCAACCTTTTTCAGAAGGCTTAGTAAGTCCCAACTCATTTGCAGACTGCCAAGAAGAACCGTGTGAAAAGCACACGTGCTTTATCTTAATACATGATATTCCTACGCTGTTCTCAATGTCTATGAATTATTCTAAGACAATTTTCCTGCCAAAAATTAGAACCCAGGTTTCCAAATGAGAAGTTGTTTAAAAGCATATTTCTTCCATCTCCAACTTAATTGTAAAACCAGTTTTCTCTGGAATTCTCTGTTGCATACCAAACTTTTTATCACTCTGCAAGTCATGCTTAGTTTTTTTGATCATTAATACTCCTTTTAGTTGTTCTTGTATTTTCCTTTGAAAAATATCCTCAGTAAATGTATAAATTTCCACTTTTTCTCTTTCTGTGCTTGTTTTATGGATTTTCACAGAATGCACTTGAAAACTATATAATATGTGCTTGAACTCCACAGGGAAGTTCCTAAATGCTGCTGACTCCCAACATCAGCACCATATGCAGCAAACAGAATACAGTTTCCGTGTAGATACATTTCCAGCATGTATACATTTAAAGAACATGTTTTGATTTTGACTTCCATCATATATAAAAATATGGTTGGGAATAATCCACCACTAATGAATGTTAATATTCCCATAATGTAATGCAATTTGCCAGAAATTAAGCTTGCATCCTAATTTGAGACAGTTGTTCCTTTAAATCTTGTGGTGTTACATCCATAAATGGGGAAAAAAGGAGTGGCTATCAAATATTTGCTTTTCTACACACCATTAGAGCAGATGGAAGCAACTCAAACTTTCTTAGTGTCCTCTTTAAGATATCTCCAATATTAAAATTGACATTTTAACATGAAATACATGTGCTATTCAGTTTGAATTTAATAAGTTCCAACAGTAAATCATTATACTACGTTTTGAAGCAAGCAAATAATACTAGAGTAATTTATTACAATGTTAAATTAATTTCTGAAGCTGCCACTGCAATTCAAAATTAACTACACTTGATACATGTTTGTAAAATGTTTTAAAAATTAATGATATTTATTTTGTTTGTTCAGAAGTGTAAATTTATATTGATTTACATAAATTACATTTCAACCATTAATATTGGAACTATTAGAATTATACTTTCCTTGCAAACAGTGGATAACTGTAGTTCAACGAAATTGGAATCTGTAATCTCATACTGAAGAAAACTGCCAGAACTATAAGTTCAGCTCAGAATATTTTAGCTTGTTCTTTGTAACATTCATAGGGCCATATTAGGCAGATAATGGAAAGTGTGTTATCACTGTGGGAATAAATCAAATGTAAAGTGGTTTTAACTGATAATAATGTGTATTCAGTGTTATATAATAGGGCTAGTAATGTAATTTATAAGTCTTTATTGTAATTTTTCAAATCTGTTTCTTGGAATATATTGAAATCTCAAACTTTTCAGGTAAAGTTGATCATTAAAAATAAATAAATATCAGTTAGATAAGAAAATAACTTTATTTGCAAGGGAAATTGTGTATACTTTGGGTGTAATATTTATAAAGAGAAACTATGCCAACTCCAATTCTATAATGGGATATAACAATTGTTAATGAACATTAAAAATAATTATCTATTTATATGTAAAAAAATGAATTTTCATTACTTATAAATGTTATGTAATATTTTATCTTTCATTAAATTAAACAAAAAGTTTCTTTGCGGTACTTCAGACAATTTTCTGTATATATTACAAATTCACAAATATACACTATGTATTATATAACATTCTTATAAAAACTGGTTATATATATATACACATATTACTCAGTATAAAAATGAATATTCACTAATTTTTCAAATAAGTGTTTAGTTTAAGTTAATCATTGGAAATTATTTCTTCACACTAGCCGTGTATAGGCTAAGGTTTGGAATAGATAGAGTCAAACTGAAAAATTTAATGCCACGGCCGGGATTTGAACCACAGAATTCCTGGTTTCTGTCCAGTTGCTCTTACCCATTGAGCTACCATGGTGAACGTGCCATCCTGGCATTAAATTCTTCAGTTAACTTATATATATATATTCTCGGTAAACCACTAGGGGCTCACGTATTCGAGATACACTGTTTGTGGCAGCTTACTATTGTAAAAACTTGAGTCCCAGGCTTCATCGTTAAACTGTTATTAAGTTAATCGATGGAAATTAATCATTTCTTCACACTAGCCATGTATAAGCTATGGTTTTGGATAGATAGAGTCAAACTGAAAAATTCAATGCCATGGCTGGGATTTGAACAATGTATCTCCTGGTTTCTGTCCAGTCGCTCTTACCCTTTGAGCTACCATGGCCAACACAGTATTTAGTTAATTACAATAGCCCAAATAGAATTCAAATATATCGAGATTTAACTGTATTGGAACACCACAGTGAAGTGAAATAATTATTAATTTTTAGATGTGTAATAAATACGACTCATCTAAAAATTAATAAGAATTCAAATTAATACAATTTTGAGTCGAACTAATACTCAATGCTCCATTTATTGCTAGTATTTACCTAGAACGCGTTTCGTTAGGACTTCCTAACATCATCAGCTGTTGTCGACTAATGGATGCCGGTTCAGTGAACTCCTCGGAGGTGATAGGTGCGTCTCTGTCGGTATCTTGATGAACTTGAAATTGGGGTTGTCTTCAAAGGTAGTATCAAAATTAAACAATTTACTTTCATATTTCTTTATAAAGATTTTTTCCCACGTGGTTAATGCAGCTGGACCTTGGACACTTTTTAGTAAGTTAATTTCTCGTTCTATGTCATGATTTTCCTTCCAAAAATGGTACGCTACTGCCGATTTATCTATTTCTTTATTCCTTATGTTCCTAAAGTGCTCTTTAAGCCTAATGTTCACGTTCCTTTTTGTTTTTCCAATGTAGAATTTGTCACAGTCCTTGCAATTTATCCGGTACACTCCTGATTTTCTGCCTGTGGGTATCTCCTTTGTATTATGTGATTTCAAAAGGTGTTGTACACTAAATTTGTTCTGTGGGGCCAAAGTAATATTGTGTTCTTTGAAAACTTTTTGGAAAAGGTGTGTAGCTCTGGGATGATAAGTAAATTTTCTGTATGAGGTTTCATTGCTAATTGGGGAGAGAGTAGTTACTTGTTTGCATCTTAGTTGTCTTTTGAATTTATCTATTTTCTTGTTGACCAATTCAGCACTGTATCCATTGTATTCTGCAATGTGAATGATGTTATTGTACTCTCTGTTATATTCTATCTTGTTTAAAGGTACATTAACCAGCCTGTAAGTTAAACTGTTGATAACAGCATGCTTGTGTTGTGTTGTTGTGTTGTGTTGTCCTTAAACAACAGAAGAATTCAAATGTTTATTAGAAGCACATAAGAGTAAATTATTTAATGTCATTTAACCTAATAAGCCACACTGGATGATGAATGAAATGTTGAAAGGAGGTCCATAAAGTTTAAAGTTACCCGACATATGCTTTCTAAAGTTAAGGGAGAAATCCTAGGAAAAATCTTCCTAACCAAGTTCTGAACTCTCCATCTCTTCAATGTAACATCCACATCAACACTATGCCATACAGGCAGGCCGTAGAGTTTTGCAAAATTGTTTATCTGCTATGCAGCTATGGTTCCCAAATATACAAATTTAGTACAAAATAAAAAAGGATGTTACTGGTTATTTGTAAGAAATTCAAAATACTCATTTCTCTTGTCAATTTTTCAAACACATGATATTTTGAACAAAAGCATTGAAAGCATTCTTGATAAATTAAAACAGAACAGATTTTTACAATTAGAGAGTAGTTTGGGATGGAGAAAAAGCTGTACAAGTCATCCCTCTCAATTTTTTATACCTATGCCTTTTTTGTAACGCTTTGTGGGAGGGGGGGCTAGAATCGCAAAATTTGTATGTCAGAATGAAATGCTCGTATCAAATGTAGGTAGAACACAGTTCTTCATTTTAGGTAAGTAGTAGAGAAATTAGAAAACATACAATATAAACATATATACTTGTAACTGAATGTTATTTAATATTATTAATTTTTGTATTTGTTATTAGGGAGCTGTGCATTCGCAGTTGTTATATACATCACTAGCCGTGGCAACACTACTAGGCTATGTTCACTTAGAGGATCCTAAGTTAGTGGAGTTCAGATTTGGAATGATAGTGACAGCATTAATGATGTACTTGATTGCATCACCACTCTTTTCCTTGGTAAGCCACTTCAAATCATTTTGTACTGTCATTCTTGTCATAAGAAGATAGCTTCAAGGTCACTTATATAAGTATTAGAACAAGGCAGTTTTGCAATTTCTTATTCTTTGGAAAAGAATTCCTTTGTTGTTGTTTTCAGGTGTATGATAGAAACCTAAAAACATTTTATTTTTCTCTAGTTCTAGTAGGTCCTATTTTATAAAAACTTTCATTCTCAATTGTTGGAGATGAAGAAATGTTGCAAGTTATGTGCATTTCAAGAAGCATATACTCAATATAAATTTACATTTCCTAAGATAATATATTTATTTAATAAAGTAGTAGTAGTAGTTACATATTTAAATGACAGCTTTAATGCTGTTTATTTATTGGAGATCGTAAACACATTGCTATAATAACAATACAATTTATTATTATTATTATTATTATTATTATTATTATTATTATTATTATTATTATTATTATTATTATTATTATTATTATTATTATTATTATTATTATTATTATTATTATTATTATTATTATTATTATTATTATTATTTTTATTATTTATTTATTTATTTATTTGTTTATTTATTTGTTTATTTATTTATCAGTCTAGTTAAGCACTTTAGGTGCTAAAGTATGGTTAATGTACAATATGTCAGAATACCAATTAGTATAGTATACTACAATCACTCAAAACTCTTGCATCATTTAAATATCTTAAAAATATGAATTTCAGTTATCCGAATGTTTATAAATGGAAGTCATTGAATACTATAAATTTTAAAAAAATTGCATCAGTTTTATATCTGGTACCCATTATTGCTTTTCCACCTTAGTACTTTGTAAGAGCTTTCTGGAAATATGGGGTTTGTTAACACTCTGCCTTCATCTATTATTTTCTGAAGCATTCAGTTTTTAAATATTGAGTTACCTAATGTATAATAATACATAGGCATTGTGCTTTATTGCGACCATTACTCTTTGTTTTGAACGAAGTGCAAAGCCATTCTAAAATTTGGATCATGCCTTGGTATAATGATAAAGGGTATTGTTTTAAGTCTCTTAAAGAATACTCCTCAATTAAATAATAGTTACATAATTTTAAGGTGCACCATTCAAAATAAAAATTGGAAATTTGTAAAATTGTGAATATCTTTATTGTTGAAATTTTGAGTGGTTTGGTTATGAGAACGTACAAGATATTTACCTCCATCTGTTCCTCTCCTATGATGAAGACACACTTTTCTGATAATTATTAGTCACCAAACTACTCACCATTTCATTTAAGTTAAACAATATTACTGTTTATAAACACTTTGTATAACTTGGCTTATTATATTTTTAATTGTTTAATTCCACTTGTCAATTGCAAATAAATGGAACTAACATTTCAAACAATACTCAGGAGATGTGAGACTTTTAACATATTTGCATGATACAAGAAACTTTAAAGCACATGTTTTGGGTTATTTTCTTGCTGTACTATAATTACATGATTCATTGTTATTTATCATTTTATTTTGTAAAGTGAATGAAATAAAAATAGGAATTGATTTATGTCTTTAGAAAAGTTTGAAACTTTTGTTTTTATAATTGATCTCTCATATTGGATTTTATATAGAACAAGGAAAATTCAATGCTACTCCCAGGATACAAATTAAATATATTGTCGCGAACTCGTTATCCACGATAGTGCAGCTTGTGTAAACAAAGAGCCGGCAAATAAAGATAGCAGAGATAAAAGACTTACCGACACAGATAAGTGAGGTAAATGGAAATTTCTAGTGACTTCTTTATTGATTAAGATTATTCGGTTTCTGTTTTTTTTAGAACAGTCTAGAAATTATCAATGGAGGTATATATAAGAAATTGTAACATGCCAGAGGAGTCGTAAACAGGAAAGTAAACAGTTGTAAGCAGCAAACAGCTGAGCTGATGTTGTAAACGGACATAAACAGAACACTGTTATTGTCATCAACCTTGGTAGATTGTGTTGTGTATATGATGTAATGTTACATGAGAATTGAACAGTGTATTTCTACGGAAATAAAGAACATTTGGAATATCTGCAACTCGGACTTTTAATTCTACGAACCCATAAAGTCACAATATTCAGCTCTCCATTTCAAGTTCAAGCTGTAGCATTTATTTTTTCACCTCCTCTACTACATAGTTAAAGTAAGCATGGAGAGTAAAATATTCCAACCAAAAATCTGATACCAGTATTTTACTTAAAATACATGTTTTGAGACTTCCAAAAAAGCATTATTAGAAACCGTGTGTGTGTCATCTGCCAAGGATACAGAAAATCTCCCCTACCCTTTAATAAAAATTTTTTCAAAAATGTTGATTTTCTCAAAACTGGCTCTAATAATTGAACAGTGCAAGTTAATTGATGGAAATTGTTTCTTCAAACTATCCATGTATAGGCTAAGGTTTTGAAAAGATAGAGTCAAACCGAAAAATTCAATGCCATGTCCGGGATTTGAACCAGGGATCTCGTTGTTTCCATCCAGTTGCTCTTACCCATTGAGTCACCATGGCCAACATGTCATCACATTAAATTCTCCAATTAACTTATTTATTTTCCTGGTAAACCACTAGAGGCTCTAATTTATTTCCATCAATTAACCTAAGTACTAAGAGCTTAACGATGAAGCCTGGGACTCAAATACTTAAAATAGTAAGTGGCCGCAAATATGTATCTTGAATACAAGAACCCCTAGTGGTTTAATGGTAAAATAAATGAGTACTTGGAGAATTTAATGTCATGATGGCATGTTGGCCATGGTAGCTCAATGGGTAAGAGCGACTGGATGAAAACCAGAAGATCTGTGGTTCAAATTCTGACTGTGACATTGAATTTTTCAGTTTGGCTCTATCTATCCAAAACCTTGGCTCTAACAATTTTTATTAAAATAGTGTTTAAGATATTATTTTATTGACAAATGAAACATAATATTGAGTTTTGTGGGAATGTCCTCAGAAGTCTTTTTTTCATTCTGATTGGCTTTTGTCTAGCTGATAAAATATTAAAGATAGACAAAATCATTCACAAAAATTTAGATCTTCTTAAAACACAATTTATATTAAATATAATTTGTTGTAGAATGAACCATTTCAAGATTTATATATATATTTGTTTGGATTTTCCAGTACTCTAATTTTCTCATATAGGAATAAGTTATTCTTTTTTTTTTTTTTTATCTCGGAGAAGGAACAAAATTTCAAGGCAATCACATAGTGACGAGCTCTTAAGATTTAACTGTTACTTAAAGTCTGCTGTATTACCATATTTCCCTTGTACCTTCAAAAAATTTAGAATAAGATAATTCTGCAAACTTCTATGTTGATTAAAATAATCATTTCTTATATGAGTGCTACATAATAGATTTTTAGGAGTACAACTCTGTTTATCAACTTCACCCCTCACACGATTAGTCTGAAACTTATGCAAAGTAACCCTAATAGTTTATCTATAAAGACAACAAATTAAAAGTTTTTGCTGCATTGCAACTGTTCATAAAGTATGACATAACTACTCAAAATATTTTAAGTCTGCATTGAACATTTCACATGAGAAAGTGTACTTGCATAAAATTTAACAATCTAGCATCGTGATGTGGCAGCACAGTTGCATACTATTCCACAAAGCTAAAGTTAAAATCCAACTGTGCTAATGTATGCCTCAGGTCAACATTGAATCTTGTTTTATTTTCTTCACAGAGCTCATTAAATTATGTCTCTGTATTGGAGTAAAGTTTTCTTAACAAGTGGAAACTGAAGAATTTTCATGTTAAAATAGAATTCTTTCTCTTTTTTTATGAAAAAAATACATTAAAAAAGATAATCGAATTGCTAAAGTACCAGGACGAATAATATTTCTAATAGTTTCAATACATACTATAAAGGTTATTAAGGCTCTGAGTTATATTGTATACAAACAGTACTTATCAAAGTGATTCATAATCTGCAAGAAAATAAAAATAAGATTGTGAGGGCTATATGTTATTTATTAAAAATATAATGAAAGAAAATATATAGCATAGCTGCAATTAACTACCAAGGCATTTTAGAGGCAATAAAGAGCACACTCTTTATGTGATAAAGAAAAATCGTATTCCTATTGTAATGAATGTAGGACTTTGGTCAGTGTGGAAAAATATAAGAGATGATTCTAAAGAGAAATTATTACAGCCATAGAAAAAACTCCTAGGATCGGGTACAAATTGGAAGGTAGTTTGTTTATCTAGAGTTAACAGAGAATGGATGAATAATGAAAAATTGGGATGAACACAAACAGTTTTGGTACATTTGGTGAAGCTAGCTGCTGTGTCAACAGTACCGGTGACAGGAAGTCTTCAGTAAATGCAGTATAGTTGGTTGCATAAGTTATTTCTAACATGCACAACTTAAAAAGAAGAGTAAATTGTATGTGTATGTTAGGCAAGTAGATGTTGGAATTGACTTCTTTCATTGCTCAAACATTTTTGACAATTTTTTTCAGGAAATTGCTCATTACACTCTATGGTTACCTTTGAGAAATGCTGGGGATTTTTTGACAAATGTTAGTTCATCCTAAGTGTGGATTGGATTTACACATTTTCTCTTTTAATGCCCTCCAGAGATAAAAAATCACAGGAGTCACATTGGGAGAATGAGAGGGGCCATATACCTTAAGTGATATATCCCTATCTTGAAATATATAATACATTTTCTGTAATGAGAAGTTGGCTGTATGTACCATTGCAGAGTCCTGCTTAAAAGTTGCAAAAGCAAAAAGGCCCCTAATTTTTTGTACATACCTCACTATTAATTTTTTCCTGGAAAAAAAATACAGCTTAGTATTCTCTCACCACTAATGAATGAATAATTTATTATCCTCTTTAAACTTTACATAATATTTACACAATTTATTACTGACTCTTGGAGTTTATTTTTTATATTTCTTCCTCTTGTTTAACATTCTGTTGTATACATAATTGAAGAAATAATGGACTTTTCCATTGTTTTGCTTTTTTTTTTTGTGTATTTTCTTTGCTTTTCCTCTTCTTTCTTTTAACCATTTTAACATTTTTATTAAATATTTTCCTGCTTTCTCCATATATTCATCTGATCTTACCAGCAACAGTGCACCATACTATTTTTTAAACTTGCAGGGATTCCTTGTGTATTAAGTTAGGCTTTTCAGAACTCCAATGATGGTTATTTTTTTAATTAACTTGCCCATTTAGGTGACACCAAATTTGTCTTAAAAGAAAATTAGATTAGGGTCAATTTCTGTCATGCACCTATTCAAAATCTATTCACAAAACAGCAATATTTTTGCAGGGTCACCCAGTTTTTCTTGCACTACAGTAACTTTTAACCTTGGTGACTTCATAGCAGTTGAAACAAAGCCATATTAAATTCCCATATTTTGAGAAAGACACAACTGATTTTCTAGGAGACCTTTCCAGATCATTTCCAATGTTATGCAGAGTACAGTCTAGAATATGAATACTATGGTTATCTCTATTTCTTGACAAGAACACTTTGTTTCATGAAATTTGTTTATTAATTGATCAATCGAATTCCCAATTCAGAATTTGAACATCAGGAAATTCGTCTTAAAATGATCCCCTTACATCATGCACTGATTCTGTTATGCAAGTATGAATCATACTAGAATACCTGTATTGCCCCTTTTCACTTCAGTACACTGTTTTGCATCATCTAACGAACACTGCTACTTGCCTCTGCCAACATAGCACACCTCTGCTTACAGTTGTATTGAGAATTACTCAGTAGAAAGTAGAAACTCTACATAGTTGGATTTTCAATAATTCTGTCTATAAAATGGACTATTCACATTTCTGTATTTTATTGATTAGATGAGATTCTATGAGTTAGATAGCTTATGGGTTTATTCATGTAATATAAAAAAGGAAATGTGAAATGACATATAAAAAATAAACATAGTTATGCAGTTGCTCAGCAGCAGTTGTCTGCATGAGGTCAAATGAGAGCTTAAGCTATTCCTTAAAGTACACTGTATTGTTAATACTGATGAAGATAGAAGTGGATGCAGATGCTTTTGTTTGTAATTATAAGGCAGCCAAACACCACATTTTATAATAGGTTAAGTAGATTACACATTGCCGGATAGATGTATAGATTTATCAGTATATAAATTTTTTGGCATGTAAACAAGTTTCATATTCAAGCTTGGAGTTCAGTTACAGCAATGACTTTAATCAAGAATAATACACATAAAGAAAACTAAAATGTGGGCTAATATTTGTTCCTCCAAAGGATAAGGTTTACTCATTCATTTCTAGCAATTTCTAACATTGTGTTTGCCTTACACTTATTATAATGGGCATGTTGTATTCTGCAAATGTCTCTATGACCTTTAGATCTTTGCTGCATTGTAGCAGCAAATATTATACCAATATTCATTGCTTAAGAATAATCAAGGATACTTTTGTAGGCTAATTGATCTATGATGCAGATTACTAATTACAAAACCTGTCTGGTAAGTGGTGGAAAAATTGGTAAGTGAATGGTTCTGCCTTTGCTGTTCCAGTCATCAGTTTGTTTGCACAACAAAGCTACAGCATTTGATCTGAGAAGTTGGGTAGTTTGTAGGCTTTCAGCTCTGTCAAGCATGATGAATAAACTTCATAGCTACTGTTTCTAAGGAGTGAAATTTTTCAAGAATATCTGTTTGACAAATTAGTTGTGGTTATCTTGGCATACATAATAACCTACCGGAACTCATTAACTGCTAACTTTCACTTTCTCTATTGCCTTGTGCTTATCACTGCTGATTCACTGAACTGTCACAGACAGAAGGCCATTCACAAGGTTCATCTGTTAAACAAGAATAGAGATTGTGATTTTATTGTAGAAATAACTATGTGCACAACAATATATGTAATCTTTATCTTGAACCAAATTGTACAGTAGAAAAATATGCAACTGATTTTGCTAATAAAATTTCTCATAAAACATTTTATGCTGTTCAATAAATTTTACAGTAATCATTGTAAACTTATCCTATGTAAAAACATTAATAAAATATGCTGTGCAAAAGTAGAGAAAAATTCTGCTGTACAAAGATGAACAGCAGACTTAATAAGATTTAAAGTTTTGAGTCGAACTAGTACTCATTGCTCCACTTATTGCTAGTATTTACCTAGAACGCATTTCATTAGGATCTTCCTAACGTCATCAGCTGTTGTCAACTAATGGATGTTGGTTTGGTGAAGTCCGTAATTTTGTGCTTCATTGTATCATAGACCTTACACATTGGAAGATTAAAAGTATTAGATATATTAAGCATTTTATGGCGTGTCATTTGAACTACAATTTCCAATAAAATCCAGGGAAACAGCATTAATAATAAGTGTGTGCAAACAAAGACTGTGATGTAAGAATACTATTTATATATTATAACAAAAAATATATCCTTTCATGGAAGTGTTGAAAACAGTGTTGTTGTATAAATTAAATTAATTGGGAGTCGATTAATAACACAAAACAACACTCACTTTTAAATTTTCCCAGAACCGGTTTCTGAGGCCTTCCCTCTATCTTCAGCCGGACATTGACTTGTTCTCATTGGTGTAGCTGGCAATATTTTGTCATCGGTCTCCTCTGGTGGCGGTTCAAGGAACTTGCTGAAAAGCAATAAAAGCAATTGTGTGTAATAGGTGTTGTATTAAATATTTTTACTGTCCTTTTTTATTGCATTCAGCTAATATATAAAATATATCTACAGATCCAGTGCCCTAAGTGGATTGAGATGAGTAGAGGGGAAAAGAACATGCAGAGCTTACACAACAAAGAACTGGAGAAATTCACTTACACCTAAATGAAACAAATAGATGCAAATATTTGATAAACTACTTGCCATTAAGAGGATATAAAAAGCATCCGATGGTACATTCATATGACTTTCTCTACCTACCATTGTTTTACATAGTTTTTACAAATAATCCTTTAAGTACTTAAAACTAATTGTGGTTTGCATTGTTTCATTGCACTTACTCTATGTACAGGTACAAAGGAATAACAATAATCAAATGTTTGAAAGTGTGTCACTATAAGCTAGCCTTAGAACTCCAAGCTCTTCCTGTGATATTGCAAGAAACAAGTGAATAGCAACAGAACTTTAAAAAATTGCAGATTCACATCAATATTATTTATTGGTAGTGTTCGAGTATCAACTCAATCCAATTTGGTGAAATATATTAAGAATCAAATTCATGTCTATAAAATTAAAAATTCATAACTTTAGCATATGTTCTGGAACTGCCTGATGCTACAAAAAGTTATTTTAAATAAATTGAGTTCATAAGAGATTTAATATGATATTTTAATCAAAGTTGTTGGAGCCATTTTTTAGAAAATATAATTTTTAAACAGTTTTCCCTGTAAATGTCCTCCCATGTCGATGATAGATGAAATGATGCTCAAATGAACCTAAGGTCCTTAGAGCTTAGTGTTATCTGACATTCTTCTTTCAGGATTAAGGAAACCCTGGAAAAAAAACTTATCCAGGTAATCTGCTCTGATCGAGATTTGAACTTACAACCTCACACTCTAGCTTCATATTACAGAGTGTTCTGCTGGAAAGATGCTGAACTTAAATACAAAGCTTGGTATTTAACCTCTATTTTATTTTTTAACTATACTATCCACATACACACATTTTTCTAAAAATGCTATTTATAACTAAAAATATAAAGTTGCTTAAGTACGAAACTTGATATTTAAGTTCAACATTTTCAAGGAATGAAATACTTCTCTACTTACTATACAAATTAGAGAAAGTAAAAATAGGTTTTTTGGTTCAGGAAACTTTGAAAGATAATTTCTGGTGAACTGACATCAGTTTTCTGATAGATTACAGCACTTCTTCTATTTATTGTTACTGTCTCATAGAAAAATTAATAAACTAAATCCATTTCTGTGAAATATCATAAGTAGATGAACATTCAGCAGGAAAGGTGAATAGAGCAGGAAGCTTGGAACCACTGCTTAAGCAATATCTCAATTGACTGGTGGTTGTTAGTATTACTTGTGCAGAATTAATGTACTTAATCTGCAGTAGTGACCAGATGATCAAAAGTAAACAAGGAAAACAAAAGTGATCTAAACCAAGTATAAGCAGGAGTGAAAGTGGCATAAAATTGCTTGACCATTACACAAATCTACATGTCAGAAACACCCTAGGACTTTCAAATCAAAATTTGCTCTTCTAGTCATATCTGTCTTAAGGCCAGAATCAATTTATGTGTGTACAGGTATTGCAGCAAAAAAAGAAATTTATGGTTGTTTTATTTACAGGGCGAGGTAATACGGACAAAGAGCACACAAACATTGCCGCTGCCATTGATCCTCTCTGGAACAGTTGTAACATTCCTATGGTTGTTATATGGAATTATAATTAAAAATTCATTTATACAGGTTAGTATGTATCTCTCTTTCAAGTGATTCTGATCTCAGGCACATATGTACTTTGTGCACTTTTTCTCATATTTCATTAAGTATTTATAGAATTATGAATAATCAGCTAAGCTAGCATTTATATACACTAAACACCCATTAAATATATGTATAGTATTATTCATTTAGAATTTGTCCAATAAGTATTTTGACCAAAAAAATAAAAATTAATTGAAAAAACTATACAATTTTTTTTTTTTTTTTCACTTTTCATCACTTACTACCGAGTACAAATATTTCTTTCCATTAATTTTGATGATACTGACAATTCCTCCAATAATGCACAAATAAAAATTAATTTATTGAAGCTATATTTACATTGAGTCAATTTTATTAACAGTTCTGCATCAATATACCACTGCTAATGCTTTTGTTAATCTGCATGCCCTGTTAAAGTCAAAAGCTGCAAGGCTTTTCAGGTACTCTATCAAAGATGATCACATTCTTCTTGAAATGATATCCATTCAGGTTCCTTTTGATCCAAAGGAACAAAATGGCCAGGAGATGCCATATCTACACTGTAAGTTAGCTGGGGCAGCATTGCCAGTTTTTGTTTGGCCAGTGGTGCATTTTTGTGACAGAGGATCCAGGAATCAATAGTTCTATATGTAACAAACATTTAATATATGATCAGAGTTCAAGCGTTCTTACACTTTGTCATGTTTTCATCTCTTCACATGAAGTCAGAAGCCCACTGAGTTATTTGACATCAACTGCTTCTGAGTATTTTTTTATGCCACTCAAATGCATGTCTGAATATATCTTTGTCGTAACTCAAAAGTCTCCATAGCAGATTTGTTTTGTTTTAATGCAAAATTTGATGACATCAATATTTTGCTGAATCTTAATGGAAAACTAAATACACTTTCACTTCGGGTGCAGTCTTCTCAGTTCAGAAGCTCACAGGCAATTGAACTGGGTTTCCTAGTTAAAGTTCCCTAGAGAGATCTCCATCTTTTCACATTAGCCAGAAAAAGAAATCAATTACATCACTTACTGGAACCTGGATTTTTCTTAAAATTTACAGTCAGTATGAAAAGAAAGACACTGTATTAAACTCAAAGTGCTGTAAAAATAAAATTAATTTACTTACATTTTTTTTCTTTATTGATCATTCTATTGTTGAAGCAATGTTGCAAAAGCATGTAAAGCCTAATGCTGTGCATATGCTACTCCTGAACATAATTATATATTTAGATAATGGAGGAAAACTAGTGTTATGCTGTTATATCTTCAATGTCCACAATTGTTTTGACATTTTTGAATCTAAGACATCCAGATCATGATTGATGATAACTTTAAGGAATGGAAATATAATAGAAACATAAAACATAATCATAATCATTGGCAACCAAAACATAACAAAATTTCAGCAAAGAACACATCCCTAGACAATGCAATTAATCTCTCAAAGCAAAATTTTAACAATGAAGAAATAGATGTGCTTAACCAAGGCCTAAAAACATGTATAACATACTCCAGCAACCCGGATGAATTCATTGCAGATATAGAATTAGCAGTAGAAGGCTTATACGAAAAACCATCATTAATAGTAAAATTTTAACAACTACAGAACAAAAAACTATCAAACCGGACAACCCTACCCTTGCAAGACTATATGGTTTGCCTAAAATACACAAACCCAACATACCCATGAGACCCATTGTACAAAAAAGTTCCAAAAAATATTCAAGAAATACAATATAACATTGGCACCAAAAAACAATTACAACATTAAAAACCTACTTCACAGTAATAATACTGATAAGATAAAACCAGAGGAAAAGTCAGGCATTTACAAGATTAAGTGTAAAGACTGTGAAAAAATGTACATAGGGAGGACAAAAAGAAACATAGGCACTAGAAAGAAAGAACACTTCAGGCACTTAAGATACAAAAATATTGATAAGTCCGCAATAGCAGCTCATTTCTGGTCTGAAAATCATGAAATTGAAGATAGCACAGAATTACTAAAATACGTACAAAAACATAGTGAACTCATCATATGGGAGAGGATATACATAGAAAAACATAAAAACCAACTAATGAACTTTGAAATCCCGCCAGAAGAGAATCCCACATTTAAGTTCATCACTAAATCAACAGATGGCAGCAGCAACCCCAGAATTACCCACACCGCTGGATCAAGCTTTAGTCGCATAAGAGCCGTAGATGCAAACGATGATTTGCGAAACATGTCCTCAAAATAGGTACGAAAGTGAAGCAGATGTGTAATAAATACGACTCATCTAAAAATTAATAATAGAGGCTGTTTTCTCAACCCCCTAATCAACAAGTCAGACACAGTAATGAAGTGTATTTCAAGTGTAAATGCTATTAATATAATTTTGAGTGCTAGTTCGACTCAAAATTATATTAAATTTGTGCTTCATTGTATCATAGTCTTTACACATTGGAGTATAAATGCTATGCTTACAGTATATATCCAAGGAAAAATATTTGGTTCATGCAATATATAGTTTCTTCTGTAAACACTTTAAATGGCCCCATGAAGAAAAATGTCTAAAGAGTTATATACATTTTCAGCAAAAAAAATTCAACTTAATTTTGGATATGATCTTACATCTTGCAAAATATAAAGACATTGTACGGATAAATGAGTTTAATTATATATATCAGTTGAGTAGCAATCCTAGCCTGATATTTACTTAAACAGGTTCATAACTGGGCTTATGCAACTAGTGCAGTGCATGTTGCCCTCAAATCAGGGAGCCTGATCTCCAATTAAACTGGGGTTCCTCTTCAAAAATATTTTTGAGGTACCTTATCGTTGAAAGTTATATAATGAATTATGTATTAGATAAATGTTTAATTAGAATTATTCCTGCAACCATTTCCTATGTGAAAATTATTTTCAGAGATCAAATATTGAGTGGACATGGTTGAGTGAGTAGGGACTTATATCTGCCATGTCATCATTAATGCTTATTCATTTGGTAATTAGCTGATCGACCATGTTGTGCATGCACACTGCCAGCTTGTCTTCTGTTCTTTTAGCTTCTTAGTAAGCTCATGATTGATAATAAATGCTCACAACTTTAGAATTTGGTCAAGGGTATGTAGTTACTGTGTCTTTCAAATGGGATAATGTTTGTCCTTGAACGCTATTAGGCCTGAAGTCCTACAATGTTGTCATATAGCATTCCTCATCAGTGGAGTGTCACGAGTGCCAAGTGAATCCATCACTTATAAATACTAATTGTGCTAAAACAAAAATTCAAAGTTTGCCATTAGTGAACCACAAGGAAGGTATGGAGCAAGGTAAAATTTCCATATTTTTAGCTCAAGTAGTTTCCATAATACAAATAAATATGATACCAATATGTTATAATGGTGCATCCAAAATAAGCACTGTAATGACCATCATTATTAATTGGTATATTTGTGTATGTATATTTGTAATTACTTAGAACTGAAATGTAAACTATTGACAAGATGTGCTAAAACATTAACTTTGAACAAGCCAAAGTGTTTGTTAAATTTGAGAGAGAGCAAACAGTTCACTTCCTGACGGATAGAGTCAACATGAAAAATTCAATGCCATGGCCGGGAAAGAAACACGGATGTCCTGGTTTCCGTCCAGTTGCTCTTTTTTTTTTTCCTTGGTTTTTTTATCCATCAAAAACCTTAGCCTATGTATGGCTAGTGTGAAGAAATGATTAATTTCTATCAATTAACTAAAATAAGTTCAGTTCCTGTTAGTTTGTATCTGCAGAACGTGAGCTGGCACATGATGTTTATAAATGGTTCATAATCTCTATTTATTCTAGAGCAATCAAATCAGTATTATTCAGTTCTTCCATTTAAAAACCAAGAAAAAGTTTATCAACTGGATCAACAAGCAATGGAAATGCAACACAAGGTAATCTGCCTGTCCCCTTACCACTGCCAATACAATCCAACTGAGTTAGTGTGGGCTGAAATAAAATGAAATGCTGGGAAACAGAAATAATAATTTTAAACTGACTGATGTTGAACTAAATTAACTTTAAAGAGAGTCGATTAAAGACACAAGAAAGGAATTGATGTTGAACTATTTATTCACAAAGGAACTGACAAGTTAACACAACAAGACTGGAAAAATTGCACAAGACTTGCAGAAAAACTATAGAAGACAACTTTTGGAAGAAAATAGCACTTTACAAGATTTTGGAGCTTACCATTATAATTTTGAAGTTAATTGATGGAAATCATTTCTTCTCACTAGCCATATATAGGCTATAAAAATTTGCAAGACTCGGGTAATGAAGAAAGACAATGATAATGATGAACTTTTTCTTGATGTGACATTCAGTTATACGGATGAGTCACCGGCAGTTCTGTTGAATAGAATAATAGGTAACACATAAGCTATAATTATAATTATAGTATTTAACACATGCAAATATACAAATATGCTTTTTCCAGTTTTACTGCATTGTTATTATAAAAGTTCGTAAAATTAGTTTGGTTTCCCTTACGGCTAGTGCCAAGGGCACTCACATGCTTTAGAGAGTGTGACAAAGAGGGAAATATGAAAAGAGTGGGGGTAACAGGTGGCAATGCTGAGCATGCAAATGCATCTCATTTGCCATAGTCCAGAACTCTTCCCATTTGAAATACGTAACAGTAGATGCACATAGGGTAATTTAGCCTACTTTCTGACCTCTACTCATGACCAACAATGAAGAAGCTAAAAGTTTGCAGAAACCTTTTCTGAAGACATCCTTGTTTAGATAAATATTATCTCAAGTTCACTCAGATCTAAAATTGTAAGCATGACTCACTATGTGAAATGACTTGCTAATTTATTGTTAAGTAACTTAGTGTTTTGACTTCTCTCTATCCAGATGTTTGGATTACTTGTATATATTTACAAATGTTCCCGTTAATTTTGGACAAAGTGGGAAGGTCATTTTCTGTTAAAACTTATTAAAAACTGCCTTAGAAGTTCTATGACTCAAGAATTGCTAAAATTGACTGGATTATATAATAGAACATGACTGATTACCATTGATAAATTGATTTTTTTGCATAATATACAGATATGAAACCTCTACATATCTCAAGTTTGTGATTTTACTCATGAATACATAATTTATTTTCCTGGTGTTAAGAAATCTTGGACTTCAACCTTCATTAAATTTTAGACTGTTTTTATTATTTTAAATTGTTCTTTTAAAGTTGTTTACTACAGTAATGTCTACAACATTTTTCCATGAATCCATTAAGCTATTTTTATTTTGAAAAACATTGGTTATTTTATATACAAGTATAATAATTTGTAACTTAAAAGTTCATATTATAAGAAATAGTGAAGCTTTTCTTATAAATTGAACAGGATTGCGATTTCATGAAAATTCTTCCACATCATCAGCCAGAATCACAAACAAACCTGATGTCAACATTACAAACCCTAGATGTCACTATGTTCTTGTTAGTACTACCAAAATCTGAAAATGAAACAAATTTAAACACAGAATCAACTGCCGGTATTTCAAAATTCATTACACGATGTTTATTGTTTAAAATATCTTTTCCCAAACCATTAAATCTATTGGACCATTTAATTGTTTTAATAATTTAACTTCTGGATTTATTTCATGGTTAAATGACCAAAAATGATCTGCTACGGCCGATTTATCAGTCTGTTTGTACTTAATGTTACAAAAATGTTCTTTCATTCTGGTTTCCAAATTACGTTTTGTCTTTCCAATATAAACTTTATCACAATCGAAACAAATTGATAAATACCAGATTTTTTATTATTAGGAATTTTATCTTTTTTAGAGAAATGCAATAAATTGTTAATACTATATTTTGAGGAACTAAAGTTATACCAAACTTTTAAAATTTTTTTTGAAAATGTTTATTAACCCAAGGTTGGTGAGTAAACTTTTTAAAATTATAACGTCTTTTACTTTTTTAAGGGTAGAAATATCATTAACAGTTTCTTTTATATTTAAACTTTTCAGTTTTTTATGTATAATGTCTACTAAAACCATTACTTAAAGCAGTATTAATAATATGTTAATATTCTTTATTAAATTCCTCTTTATTCAGGGTATATTTATTAATCTATAAATCAAACAATTGAAAACTGCAAATTTATGTGAAAGTTTATATACTAAGTTTATTTTCAATGTTGCTCATTCTTCTGTAACTAATATTACTCATTACAATCAGCTTTGTTTTCATACAGTTCCTAAAACAATTTTAATTTAAATTAAGCTTCATTTAATATTAAGCTTATCAAATATGTATTATATAGACCTTCATCAATGTGTTTTTCTTTATTATTTCAGCTGCAAAATGTAATAGGTTTCATCCTCTGTTCACTCCAGTTATCTTTGTTTCTCATCTATCCAAGAACACCTATTAAGGAAAAGAAGAATGACTAAGAAAACTTTTATTCTGCACGTTAGACAATAAATTATTTTATTGAACTAGACTATATTTTTAATGAAAAATTGCAATATTATGCTAATAAATTTTTGCAGGGCCTAATTCAATTTAAATAGATTTAAGATCAGAAACATATATATTTGTAAACATGTTTTATTTTTATTATAGAAAACATATTTTTAAAACTGATTTTAATTTTTGACAGCATAATGTTTGTTACTTGTTTTAACAAGAAAGAAAAGACCAGGTTAATTCATAAGTGATTTAGGAGTATAAATAAATAGTTATTTGTAATTAGTTAACAAATGTTTTGACAATTTGTCCCAGCAGTATTTCAGCGTAATAATTTGTTACAGAAAATTTATTCGCTTGCTTACAAATAGGAGGCATGTTTTTAAAGTAAGTGCTGCAGTCAAGGTTTTAAGCATGCACGTTCGCTTTCTCCATTCATTAGGAAGCCATATTCAGCTATGAGTAATCATCACTATGTGTTTTCGTGTTGTTAAAGCAGTAATGTTCAAAATGTTCAAAGCAATTGAATGATCCACACTCTATGAAATCAGATTAATGATTCATTTGTTGAGTATGAAACATTTTACACCAGCAAACATTCCTCACCAGTTGTGTGAAGTTTATGGGGAAACAATAAGGGGTGATGGAATGGTGAGGAAGTGGATTAATTTAATGTGCATGAGGAGCTGCATAGCATATGTAATCATAGATGACTCGGTGCAAGCTGTGGAAGAAAGCATTTGTCAAGATAGATGTTTGTAATATTGAAGCTGTCTTTGCATTTTCCACAATTTCAAGTATTGTGACAGAATGTATGAGTACCCAAAAATCTTGCTGATGGGCACAATAACAAAGGATCTGCCACTGTACTGACTTTACTCACACAATATATTGAGGTTGGCGATGATTTGATAACGCACATTGTTGTTAGTGATGAGACATGGGTGTCTGGTATTGCTCTTGAATCAAAGCAACAATCCACAGAGTGAGGTGCACAACATTTCCTGTGAAGAAGAAATTCAAGCAGGTATTTATATGTCCACTTGAAAGATAATGTACACCAGTTTCTGGGGCACACAAGGTGTTTTGTGATTTAATTCTTGGTCAGAAACCCAACCGTCAACAAAGATGTTTCTTGTAAGACACTATGAAAGCTCTATCGTGGTTCATGATAATGCCTAGCCACATATGGCCAACAGACTCAAGATCTGATTGCATCATTTGGATGGGACCAACTCAACCATCCTCCCTACAATTCACATCTTATCTTTCTTTATCTGAGGAAATTACTTAGTGAAAAACATTTCAATGACAAAGAAGTCCAGATTTGGCTTTCATCGCAGATGGCATTATACTTTTTTTATAGAAACTGATTTTCACTCCCTGACAGAGACTGGCATTTAGCACGTCAGGACCACTCGACTCACTCGTAGCAACGAGCATGAGATGTTACGTAACCAGATGTCATAATTCACAACCTGCCCGCTCAGGTCAGGTCCTCTTGAGAAGACAGGGTCTCTAACAGCAGTGAGTGAGTGACTCGGGTTTACCCACACCCACAGATGCTTCGGCTTCTTTTCTTGCTGTTTTGTTTTTGTTTTTTCCCTTCATCAAAGAATCAGTAGGTTCATAGAGGAGTTTAACATACAGTAGGTATGTATATTGTGCAATGTCTTAATTTAGTCAATAATAACATAAAATAAAAACAATACCTCTTAGAAAAGAAAACTCTTAAACCTATCACATGTATGCCTAGAAAGAGTACATGAAAAGAGTAGAAATAATCACAAAATAAGACTTTTGTAAAAATCACATACTATACCACGAAAATTTAAACCTTGGGAATCTTCGAAACACTGCATTTGTAAATAGCAGAACTTTCTGTAAAAGAACAAAACTGACACAGGATTTTAGTCATTCTTTATATAGGAGAAAACCAATATTTTAAAAATTAACATTGCAAAGACGAACATTTAATTACAAGAGTTCATCTTCTCTGTGTCTCAGGTAGTTATTAATGACCAGTAAATCATTGACATTTTCAGACAAAATGTTTGTTCGTATGTTCATTATGACAAGTCCTGCTAAACATAAATTTCTCTCACAGGCACTGCTTGTCACAGGTACACACAACACTTCCTTGGCAATTGTGGAGAGCAATGGGAATGTTTCTGAGTGATCTTTCCACTGTTTCAGAACGTCACCACAGTTTGAATCACCTGTTGCAAGATATAGTGTTACCTCATCCACGGAAGAACCTCCTTTTCTCCATTTAGAAAGTCTTCCACACTTAGGTGGGGAAGCTGTCTGAATTCCTTGTGCAGACAATTCTTAAATGGAAAAACCCACAACCCATCCCACAACATCCCAAAAAAAAGAAAAAAAAAGCCCTACCTGTGGTAAAACCCTTAAGGGGTGGACATGCAGCAGAAACCTTCTGGCTTTATACAGTCAGCTAGCACCATGGACGGATACATGGACGTATGCACTGACTTCAAATTTAAAAAGCGGGAATTCCAGCAGATGTCGCACTCTTGTTGCAGGGATTTTGGTAAGCTTTTTTACTAGCCCGGCATTTCATGAAAGCTGTAGTTTCCTTATACGCCAATATGGAGGGACAGACTCTTGGTAAATGTTCTTTCAGAAAATCTTCTCTGAAGGTATTGTGAAGAACAATGTTCAATATATGAGCTGCACATGGAAGCCACTGGTAATTTTTCAATGCTTTCTTGATATTACTACCTTGATCTGATACAAGCTTAACTTTAATCAAGTCTTCTAAAGGTAAACCGATTTACATCATTCTGTTCTTGATTTTTTTCTTAGATTATCACCTAATTTGTTCTGATCAGGGAATTTTGCTTTCATAAGAACTATAGATTGGAATTTCCAATTTTCCAAAATGTAATGGCTCATGATAGTTGTGTAGCTTATTTTCTTGTAATCATCATCCCACGCATCCATAGTGCATACTAGGAAACATTTTTCTGTTGCCTCAAGAACACAGGGAAGTGTGTCTGGTCATATTCGATCAGCAATTTCACGTACATTACGGTACACAATGCGTGGATCTGGTAGTACTTTATCAATGTCTATGTTTCTGTATTTAGCTCTGATTTGTACAAGATTCTGTGCTATAGTACGAAACCCTTTACCAGCAACAGTTTCGAATGGACGAATGTCGCTCGCACACATGAGTACACAGCTCCTTATGATAGTCTCCCGGTCTTGTTTACTAACACTGACTGTAGCAGAAATGAATGGGGAACCGAACACTTGTGTCTAATTAGGCTTATGTTCCTGAGTTGTGAGAAAGTAGTCTCCCATGCTGAACTTGTACATGTCCTTTCTCTGTTAATGTATACACCACTGCTCACCTTGTGTTTAATGCTGTCAGCAGACTCTATTTCCATTTTCAACTTCTGGAATGCAACAGACAACTGAACAGGTGATCGAGTCACGGTCACGCTTGGCACAGCTTGGGTCACTTTAGGACTGCTGTATAATAAACAGCTGGGTAAACAACGAACCTGCTGCCTTCTACCCTTCCCAGCTACCCCTCCTATTCAGTGACTCGCACTGCCGTTGCAATTGAGCACAGGCGTGAGTGATGCAAGAATTGTCGGTCTCTGCTGTCTGAATAATCTAGAAGTAGTGTAAGGTAATGGATGATAATCAATTTGGAAAATAATGTTTCTGTTATTAAAGAAAAAAAAATATGATCAGTATTTACTTTAAAAACATGCTTTGTACAAAGATGTTACTTCGTCGTCATCTTATTTATCTGTCAATCAGAACCAACTTAGCAGCTTTACATTGTGATGATGCTCTTGTTCCAATAGAAATAAGGATGACAAGAGCAACAGAATACTAATGGTAGAAATTTTAGAAGCAATACATTGAGTCTGTTGTGCTAGTTGGAATTTATAGTTCTGGGGAGACAGGTACATTCTTTCATGACAGTTCCATATTTTGTAGGAAAAAGTTATGAAATGTGTTACTGTGACTAAAAATATGCAGAGACAAATTGTCAGAACACAGAAAAAGTGATTGAAGGCAACTGAACTTGCACATAACTTCTGTTTAATTATATAGAATTAAAAGAAATATTTCAGAAAGTGGAGTGCCATTGTTATTAACATTAGGCAAATTAGTCATATTCTGTTTAATTGTTGAGCATAAATGGAGATAGATAACTCTAGCCAAAATGAATTGTGACAGAAATCATCAGCCAAATCAGTGGTTTTCAACCTTTCTGTTGGTTTACCATAAACTGTTATATTAAATATCTAATTTTGTAACTGATGACTTGTATTTTGCTCAGATCATGCAGGAAAATGTAACCATTTTCTACTCTGTTGTATGAAATTTGTGTTGTAAACCACAGATTTGAAAGAATTAATTCTTAAGGAAATTTGTCTTGAATACTGCCTACATAAAGCAATAATGAGTGTTCATTAGCTTTTGACTGTATGATAAATTTTGTTTTGAGTTCAAAACTTGCCTCAGTATTTCTGTAACTAGTCATTCCAGAGTATTAGTTCCTATTACCTTAATGTCTACCACTGCATGCTGTTTTGTATGTTCAAGAAATGTGGTTGTGGATATTTAGTGGCAAAACATTCTTGCCTTAAATACTGTGGATTTTAACCAAATTTTTCCATGTTTATTATGTAGCTCAGAGAGGAAAGCTAATGGGTTCATTCAATGAAAACTCTCTGCACTTAACATTATCATAAGAAATACAAAGCTATTTTAATTAGTAATTACATTTAAATAATCTGCCTGTTACTATCAAATGTTGTATACACAATTGTATGAAATTTATCGTAAAAGCTGACTTACAATAATTGAGAAACGAAAGTAAGGTAGCATACAAATTGTGGTTCATAATAGCTCAGTATCAAGAACAGGAATGCATATTGATTACAAAATGGAAGGTAAATCTTGTGCTTGGGACTACATTTGTTTGTAACTAACCAGTGACATTTTTTCACCCTACTTCCAATTCATTCAACAAAATACGGGTTAGCCAATGTCAAAATAGAGTAAACATTTAAATCATATCCATATTGTTTTCAATTCCTATTGTGAGTCTAGTCATTCCAAGTTTTTAATCATTTATAAGTGGCATATGTTAAAGTCTTTGTTGTTGTCCACAGTTTTTGAGGCAGTAGCCAGTTTTGAGTTGCATATAAGCAAGCTAAAGTTGACCCTTTCAATAGGAAAATCAATGGTCAAAGCATCTCTGGGTGTCACGGTCTGAGGCTATGATTCACATATTCTAGAATTTCTTCCAGTTTCTTATTTCCAGCTTGCAGCTACAGAGTGCTGTAGTGATATGTAATATGCACGATATATGCCCAGAAATAAGAAAGAGAAAGTTGAAATATAGCCAAATCTTCCATGTTCCTGGGGCCCAGGAAAACGTCTCGTCAATTGTGAATGCCTACATATTAAAATGCATATATTTCAGCTTTGTCATTCTTGTTGTAGTTACCATTCTTGGTTGTGAACCATCCTTAATATTATCTGAAACAAGACAGTGAGAACCTAATACAAATGCTATTGTACAGTACCAGGTGCATAAATGGACCTAAGGGAGCAGTTGGAAATTTCTTTTTATTATTGATGCTGCACTGTAAACATTTGAAAATAAATGCAAGTATTATAAAGAGGTTAAACTGGTGTAGGAGGGATTTTAGAAACCATTCATTGCTTTTTAATAATTCTTTCAGTCATTGAAAAACCCTCATCAAACACTTAGTTTCAACTGAATTTTCATCGAGAATGCCATGTAGCAGAAAATAGTTGTTATTCCATATAAAATAAGACAAGTGCAATGAGTATTACATTCCTTACAATATATAGTCACAATTTAAAATGAGGAAACAGCAAGAGAATTAAATCTACTTATAGTGATATGATAATGTTTTGAGGTATCAATTCCAAAATATTTTAGTAATCCTCATGTAAGAAAATTTTGTTTTATTTCCTTTGTGTATTATAATCAAGTTTAAGAGTTGGGAGTACATAAGAGGTGAGTGCAGCTTGTTCAGTGGTACTGCTATTAGTCACTTGAACTCCTAGTGAGCATTAGCAATTTTTGCCTTTTCCTGAGGGCAAGTCATGGTACATTATTTCTCAGCACTCTTCTATGGTATTAAAATTTAATCATTACTTTGGTTAAAACAGTGTATTTGGCCAGAAATGTTTATAACTTCAACTTATAAATGAGAACATCTTGTTGGTTATTCATATAATGGATATTTGCATGTTAGATGAAACAGGATGCAGAACAAACAGGAATTAAGAAAGAGTATTATTCCCATTTATCTCTGCACAGTGGTTTTCCCTGATTCACCTTTGTGTGCTCCCAACTCTTGGAGTATGTTCATATTAATTGTATAAATATAGAAAGTATGTCCAGTTAATATTGGAAAGTAGTCAACCAATATTTTATAATTAACTGCTGAGAGAATAATTTTATTTAATGGTCACAGATGAATGTCTTTTCCAAAGCAGTAACTTGGTGCCCTGGGAGTGGGGTATTCTTCATATTTACCAGTTCACCTGTATTTCATTGAATATGTTAAGAGTTTCTGTACTTTATGAAAACTGTATAGTGTTTATGTTATTAAATAACTATTGGACCAAAAAAAAAGGTACAAAGTTCTAAGATTTCATCTATTGTGATTTTCCAAATAATTTTTGACCATTCCAATTGAAGATAGTTCTACTGTCAGACTACCTGCAAGCTATGGAGCATTTTCGGAACTCAGAAGACTGTTGGGGAGAGGTTAAGGAAGTTAAATGTTTTATAGTGGTTTCACATCCTTTTGCATAAAAGTTAGGGAATTTTCCATTGTTACTAAGAATAGCAAAGACTGAATAAAATAACAAAGGGTTAATGGCGAGTATTTATCATAAAAATCTGTCATTGTACAGGAATTTCATAAAGAAAAAATGAAGGTAATTGAAATACATTAAATGGTCATTTGATATCAAAATGCTATATGTGCAGCATTAGGTAAGCCAGCTAGTGCGACATAATGATGAAAAAACCACCACATGATCATACACAAGCAACCTATCTGCTGTGTATTTTGTATTTGTATTTATTTCCCGTATGAATCTTCTCTTTCTAACCTATTGCATATATCCACATGCTTTTCTCTACCCCAATCTGAAATAATTCTTGTTTCTCTATATCCTTGAATCCTCTCTTGCCATATGTTACCAATTCTAGTTTCGTGTAATATTGTTTTTAATTCCAGTTCATCCCAGCATAAGGTTTCTCTTGCATTACTAAACATTACCTCAGAATGTTATGCTCATTTAGTGGTCTTATTCTGTACCAGTATTTCATCAAACTTTCTTCTATCATACCCTTGATATCCATTCTTCCCATCTCCAGCATTGCTGTAGCATTTGGTAAGGATATAGCTGTGGCAGATAAAATTTTTCATCTATAGATTTAGATTGATTCATATAATTTATTAGCCGTAGGAGTCAACCAGACTCATGGCATCATCAAAAATACAGTTTATGTACAATATTTTAAAAAATATAAATATCCATTACAATATAGTTGAAAATGTTACAAATTAATATAAAGTCTAATACAAGAACGCATTTTAAGAATACAGTAAAATAAAATTTGTTACAATTTTATATTTAAAAATTCACTTACGCTAAAAGGTGAACATTTTAATATCAGTTGCACTGATTATGTAAACCTTCTGTAATTTAAAAGTCTAATTTTTTGAGGCAAGTGATTACAAAATACTGCCTAGATGTGATGTACTATTAAGAAATCTAGTAAGGAATGAATAATGAATCTTTTTGATTTTACAAATATATTTGATTAATGTACAATGTATAGAACATACAGAATATTTCAAATAATTGTACCTCTTGAATAAGTCTGACAATTCAAATGGACATTGCTGGATTGCAGGGTATTTGTTTTGTTGAATGAAAGACACAGATTCCAGGATATAAATGCAAGGATGAGGGGAAATTTGCAAATCTGAAAACTCCTTTTTACTACTTGTTCTAACTGGCACTTGCAATATAATTTTCAATATCCTCTTTTGCAATATTAGTGTTTCCTTGGTTTTTGAAGAAGACATCCAGACAATTATGCCATAAGAAAGCAATGAATGTACATATTCAAAGTACAGGGTGTATATAAATGAATATCGGGGTTTTAACTCTTTATAATATTTATTACATTCAACTTACTTGTAAATGATATTCAAATGAAAAAGCAACTCAGTTTTACCAAGAACCTTATAAATGTCCAATATGACTACCCTTTGTCACACGGCACACATTAAGCCTATAACCAAGTTCTTCCCAAGCATTGATAAGTGTGTATTCAGTAATTGCAGCAACAGCTGCTTCAATCCGGTTTCTTAATTTAGGGAGGTCAGCTGGTAGCGAAGGCACGTACACATGTTCCTTGATGAAGCCCCAAAGGTAAAAATCGCATGGCATTAGGTCAGGAGAATGTAGAGGCCATTCATAGCAAGCCCTGTCATTGGGGCCCTTGCGGCCTATCCAGTGCTCGGGTTCAGTGGCGTTCAACCAATTGCATACTTCGTTATGCCAGTGAAGTGGCGCACCATCTTGCTGGAAAATGAAGTTCTCTGGCTTATTTTCTTCCAACTGAGGGAAGAGCCATTGCTCTAGTGTATCAAGGTAAGAAGTGCCAGTTACAATAGGTTCACCAAAAAAGAAAGGCCCATAAACATTTCACTGGAATACGGCACAAAAAACATTCACTTTAGGGGAATCTCGTTGTATTTGTACCATCTCATGAGGATTTTCTGAGCCCCAGATGCGCACATTGAGTGTTAACATGTCCACTAAGGTGAAAGGTCGATTCATCACTGAAGACAACACAATCCGTAAAATCGTCGTCATGAAACATGTCGTTTGCGAAGTTGGCACGCAATCCGTGGTCTGTCGGCTTTAGAGCCTGTAATAACTGAAAACGGTAAGAACGTAACTGTAAGCTTTTTCTTACAACTTTCCAAACAGTCGACACAGGAACTTGTAATTCACGACTAGCCTTCCGGTCTGATTTCTTTGGGCTACGAGTGAACAACTCTCTCACTGACTCAACAGTCTCTTCACTTACTCTTGGTCGTCCCGTGCTCTTCCCTTTACAAAGGCAGCCGGTATCTTCAAACTGATAACATCTACCAATGTTATTATCACTAGGAGGATCACAACCAAACTTAATGCGGAACGCACGTTGCACAGTAACTACAGATTCAGTCTTTGCAATCTGCAAAACAAAACGCTTTCTGTTTACTAGTTGCTATCTTTGCTACTACTGCTGTCTAGCGGATTGCGGCAGAAACATTGCACGCACATGTGCACTGGTGCCAACAAACAAAACTGTTTTGAGTTGCTTTTTCATTTGACATATCATTTATAACTAAGTTTAATGTAATAAATATTGTAAATAGTTAAAACCCCGATTTTCATTTATATACACCCTGTATATTGACCTTAATACATCAACAAAAAGATTTTAACAAGATCCGGAATGCATAACTTAAAGAACTCAATTTATCATTCAAAGACGATATGTGGCATTCCCAAGATAAATTAGAATCAGTCATAATACCTAAGAACTTTGTACTATTCACTTCTGCAATTTCAGAACAAGTTACTGAGATATGGAAGGGTTTTTCAATTATTTGATTTCCAAAATGCATGTACACAGTAATCTAAATTTAATTTGAGCATATTTGGAGCCACTGAACCAGAGTTTAAGTGGACTTATTTATTTTATCTTGTAATTTGGACAGAGTATTCTTTATTATAATATTTGTCATCAGCAAATAAAACTGTATTACTATCCTTCAAACAAATGGGTAAGTCATTTATATAAACTAAAACCAGCAGTGGGCCCAAAATGGATCCTTGTGGTATGCCACAACGTATGATTGGATTGGATTTTACAGAGTTGATTACAACAATTTGTTGCTTATTACTCAAATGTGATCTAAACCAATCATTAGCAACACCTCTAATGCCTGTGTTGAAGCTTCCTGATATCCCTAATACATTACATGCAATACCCCTAATAATGCCTTGATATCCAGGCATTTGCTTTGTCTTCATTATAAAAATAAAACTGCAGTTTTGTAGTGAGAGGTGGTAAGATTAGCACATCTGATGAGTGAACTGATGTTCTGTGACTGAAAGTTTAATGTTTCTTGCAGCTGGGTAGATGTGTTAAAATTCTATAGTACTTTTCATGAAACTACATGTCGTGTGTGGAGATTTGTTTTCCTTATTATTTCTTGCAGTACTTTTTTTTTAAATGTTAATACTTCATTAAAATAGATTTTTGGGTTTTGTTTGTGCATGGGTGTGCATGTTACAGCATGCCATGGCCGAGTGGTTAAGACCCCTCAACTCTCACCAAAGTGGCCCAGGTTTGATCCCAGGTGAGATTTGTGATGGACAAAGGGGCATAGAGGCAGGTTTCCTTTGGGTACTACGGTTTTCCCCTGCCATTTCATTCCACTGGTGTATTATCAGTGTCACCACCTGTGGTGCTGATGTAGTAAAAGCAGGAGTTAAACACTACTAAAAGAAAAGTGACCCTCTTGAGATATGTTCCACATAGTTCTAACTGCTGAAACATTTGTAGACATTTTAATAGCTTCACAGCATTCACTGCAGGAAAAGGCATTGATGTTTCTATGAACATATGTAATGATCTGTATCCAATCTGTGCCATAACTCAAAAATAAAAATAGTTTAAATACCAAATTTAGGATTTAAGCTCAACATCTTCTAAGATGTGACACAACAATTTTCAAAATATCCCTCACACCAGACAAGCCACTACATAGTGTTTCAGAATTTTTTATTTTCTCAAAAATAGCTGTGACAATTTTGATTAGAGTACCACATATCTAAAATGTTTTCATGACAACAGATGTCATTAAAGCACAAATTTATGAAAATAAATTTTTGGGGGGAAATTAACTATTTCCGAGATATTCCTTGTCAGTGGTTTTAATTCTCAAAAATTTGTATTTTTCTCAAATGAGAAGTATTATTCATATTTTTCCTCATGCAAAGAGCATAAAATTTCAAAGTCACCACATAATGACACACTTTTTAAAAATCTATCTTTACGTAGTATATCCTACAGTGAAACATGTAAATGGAATTTCAGTTTATATTGGTAAGAAACAGTAGATAGAAACGCTTTTATAGAAAGAGTGAGAGTAGAAAAATAAATGGTCTTGAGTGCAATGCATCGCGTTAAAATAATTAAAAGCAAAGTGAAATTGAATTCATAAAGAGAGAAGGTATGCTTTCTTTTTTGTCAAAGCTTAAAGGGATTTACAATAGCTTAACCAAAACAGTCACAATTTTCTTAAACAAAAAAGTGCCAAAATTTTAGACTCCCAAGGCACCTAATAATCAAAATTCAGGTCTTTTGTGAATAAATAAGAGTAAATATCAATTGTTATACAATTATACAACCATAACCTCAAGTGTAGAGTTCAATATGAAACAATTTGTTTTAGGAGCGCACAACCCATGGGAAAATCTACTTCTTTTCGCAGCTGGTTCACAATGTGTTTGAGAATACATGCCTTTAGCTTTGTTCTATTGTCACCCTTCAAATTGAGTACAGCTGATAGCCACGAGGAGGTCTTTAGTAATATGGTTTTGTTTTCAAACAAAATATGAAATAAGTAAATATTATATTCCTAAATAAAAAATCAAATAGAAGTTATATAAAATACAAACAGAAGTTATCTTAATGTTGGTGCATAAAGCCTCTGATTTTTTCTGCTAATTCTCAGGAATGATATTAAATATCTAGTCAAATTTTAACAAGAAAATATTTCCTCCCAAATATTTCCCTACTCTCTATTGCATGCCACTAAAACTTTTTCCTTGTGGGAAAAGTTTTTAACTTAAAAAGTCTCTTCCTCTCTGCTGAGTTGCTGTAGTTGTTAATTCACCCGACTTTCACCCGACTTTACGATTTTAGTGGTCAGCAGATCATGCCCTCTTCCACATCTGTGATTCATATCCATGACTGTTTACATTTTGTGTGGTGGATCTAATGCTTTGCATATAGACAACTTGAAGCAAACTGCTTGAAAAATCTGCAGCCTACTCATTAACATATATTTGTTAGAGTGCCATAATATTGAGAGACCGCCAGAAAAGCTTTTAAACATCATTATTGATAGATTTTTAGGGATGCAAGATTTTTTCATAGAATGATCCATTTGATTTATAATACTAACATATGATATGGGTGTTAATAGAGCATTTGCTTTGGAAATACAGGGAAAAAAAATTGAAATTGAAGAGAATTAATAGGAAATAGTAATATAATTAACATTATGCATACAAATTTTTGTTCATTCAAGTGCTGCCAGTGGTATGTTGTAGGCAGGCTTAGTTTATTTAAATTGTCTGGAACTAATGTGAAATATATTATCGCTTGTGCATTTATGAGCCTGTCAGGGTTTTGGAAAGGATCTTGGTATTATGTAAAAAAATAATTATTTTGGAGAGTGCATGTAATTTGCATACAAGGTTTTCACTGTTAATAATGATGTATAATTGATTTAAACTTGTTAATTGTGTAACATGATGTAATACTTTGCCAAATGAAATATTAGTGTTTCTCTTTAGTCTCATTCACAGTAAAAATAATAGTTCTTTTGATTTACTGTATTAAGGCTTTAGAGCCACTATATCTCACAACAGGTGTCATTCTGCATAGTAAATTTTGTGAGGTAGTCTTTGTTCATTTTGTTAAATTTACCACTGAAAAGCTGCAGGTACTCTGTGTCCATTAGTTATCCATTTGTATATTTACAAATCGTCCATTTCTGTATTATTATATATCCAAAGCAATGTTTCCAAACAAGATGTTTACTCTCGCGGAGCAAAATGCACATGCTGTCCATCCCATCTGCTACTTGTGCTAAACTCTGTAAAATATAAGCACATAATTTTTTGTACAAAATAGGACCTATAGTTTTTTCCAAAACATGATAACCTTGCCCCACTCCTCTGTCAAGAGTGGTGGTACTTTGAGATTTGGGTTTGTAAGGTATATGTGTGCAGGAAATAAAAGAACAAGAACTCTGGCGACATCCTGTATATGAAGGTTGTCTTTGTTGGTTAAGGGCAACTCAGCAACAAAAGAGGGCGGTTAGCTTTGAAATTGTCATGTTACTGCAAAATGTATACATTTAGGTCACAGAATTAGCATTAATATCTGTAGGAGTAGGAAATGCAAACATGTCCAACTTTTTCAGAGTTTACATATTGTTTGTCATTCTGATCTGACTATCTCTTAGATATATTCGTACCTCAAAAGTTTTATATATTTTCTCAATTCTTTATAATACCCAATTCTTAGTAGAGCAATAGAAATATTGTAGGAAAATAACGTTGGGGTAGGGTTTGCACCATTTGGCCAATGTAGTATAAGAGTAGTAGCAGTAATAGCTCTCGCTAATCCTGCCACTCCTTGCAGACATGGGTACCAGATTATTGATTTGAGCCACTAAGTTGCAACTCTATCAAAAGAATAATCAAAACATAACATAAAATCAGAAAATGAAAGAAGATAATATATTACAAACAATAGGAATACTATGGGAAAATTTATGTAACAGCACGACTAGAATCAATACACTACCAAGAAAATCCTCTGTAGTAACTTTTAGACTTCTAATAGGCCATGACTGTCTCAATAAACATTTATTCAGGATAGGTGTAGTGAGATCTACTCTGTTACCCCCAGGCGACCGCAAAGTGAGATTTGTAGTGGACAATCACTGGGGCAGGTTTTCTCTGGGATCTCGGGTTTCTGCCATCATCTCATTCTGCCAGTGCTCCATCTTCATCTCAGTATCATCAGTGTCACTGCCTGCAATGCCACATGTAGTAAAAGCGGGTGTTAAACACTACACATTTCATTTCCTCTGTGTCCTTTTCTTTCTGTACATTTAAAGAAGATACAGATGGAAACTACCTACTCCATTGCCCAACCTACAGTCAACGTACCAATATAACATCAAAATACTGGAATGCAAGACAGCAAATGGCTTCATTGCCAACTGCTTAACATTAGATACCAACCAATACGCAGCAGCATTTGGTGTACACATACAGTACCACTCACTATGAAAAATGTCTCAAAGTTTTAGTTGCCGCAATGATGATAGGCGACAGCAGCATGCTTTATCATGCAACCACTTTAAAAGCATTACATTAGTACTGTCTGCATCTGTTTGGTTCAGTTTATCCAAAATTTCAAGTTTCTGTTTGAGGTCTAGCATAACGTGTTTGCTTTTAGAAGTCATTGTAAAAAAATCCACAAATTCATTACAGAACAACATAGTATACAATAGCAATAAAATGGTTGACACTGCTGCATGTCATATCTGCTTTTAGCATTATGTAAGCTACAAGATGACGGGTTACTGAGAAGCTGAGGGCCGGTTTAGTGAGAGTTTAGTGTAGTACAGTTTTGTCTAAAGCTTTAAAATAAGGGTAAGGATAGTTTTTGCAAATTTTGAGATACTGTGTGATTGAAAATAAAGTTTAGATAGCTTTGATAGCTGTAAAGTAACTTATGATTTTAGCCAGGTCTTATAATGTAATTGTGCGGTGTTTTAACCAAATAGGTTAAATAGTGCATATTTTTACACACAGAATTGAAAATACATATGAGCTTGAGAGCTTTAATCAAGCATGTAATTTTAGTATGTGTATAAATTTGTCTAGTTAGGTCAAAGAAAATCAGTTTGTATGTTAGAATTGAAAAATATAGATTGCCAATAAAGGTAGCATAAGTTTTAGAAAAGTTGTAGGGTAGAATATAATTGTTGCCAGATTTTGAAGTCCAAATGTACATCATTTTATTAAAATGACACCAAAACTAATCTTTGATAACATAGTTTAACAAAATCAGTGATAAATTTGTTAATGCATAATTTTCCCTCCAATAACTCCATTTTAAAATCTTAAGAATTCCCATTTACCTCTTCTGGTTAGCTATTAAAATTCTGCCATGTTTGCAATAAAGGGCCAAAAATATCCATAAGTTATTAATATTCAGGGTTGAACATACAGGGTTGAAATCAGATGATATGAATATATCCCCTCCATAAGGTTGAAAAACTTAGAAATATTTTATAATCTTTGTCCTCCGAAAAGAGCAGAGCTTTTCAGTGGTAAAAGGAATTATTAGAATTAGAAGAATGATTCCCAAAATTACCCTATGCATATACAATTATTCTTTCCTCATAATATAGATTATGTTGATTGTATATTTACAGTACACTGTATAATAGTTAATGTACATCACATTCAAAGAAAAATCACAATGGGAGAGTTGGTATAATTTTCTGAAATGTTTTCTGATTAAAAAGTATGTGTAGTATTATCGGGAATAGTGATAATATTTTTATGGATTTTTATCGTGAATGAGCCATGAGACTTTCCTGTTATTAAAGCAATAAATAAGATACAAATTATTGTAATGCATTGTAATACTTCTTCCTCATTTGTGCATTGGACCTTTTATTTTTAATCAGAGTTTTCCATGAAATGCTGTCCTGTTCACATCTCTTGTACCCTCTACAATGATCCAGTATCCATTATCACAGCAATTAATTTGTGATAGTTTGAGCAACTTTTTTGATACATATACTATTTCTTTTGCTGCTGTTTCTATACTTGATATTAAAGAATGCTTTAGATTATTAAATTTTAGACGAGTCGTATTTCTTACACATCTGCTTCACTTACGAAAGTGAAGCAGATGTGTAAGAAATACGACTCATCTAAAATTTAATAATTTTTCGCTTCACTGTGGTGTTCCAATACAGTTAAATCTCGATAGAATGCTTTAGATGTTCACATATCTTCATTTGATTATGCTGGAGTTATTTCAACTTGGGATAAACCTTCGAAAAAGACTTTTTAATAAAATGAACAGAAAATAGGGTCTGCAAACTGTTGTGCTAATGGTTCACATAGGCAATTAGGGAAATAAGTTTACATTAAATATTGTTATATTTTAGATTTATTAAGATTAGTAGCTCTTGCCTCATTCATTTCACTGCATTTAAGTAATTCTGTTCCTAAGGGAATAGACAATTTTGATAAGACGTGTTTCAGGGGTATACTGAGTGCTCTGGTTAGATTTTGTCAACAGAGCACAGGAACTGATATGGGGCTGATCAAGTGGTAGAATCATCTTGCCACTTGGATAGTTGCAACTGAGCAGGATGGCTCAGGCATTTCATCTGTGGCCCACATTTAGGAGACCCAGGGTTGATTCCCATGGCAAACCTACCTGGCCCATGAGTTTTTTCAGGTGTTTTCCCGGTTTGCCTGGCAAATGCTGGGTAGGTTAATTACATCCTCTGAATTTCCTGTCTCTTTCAGGGTAGAAGTGTTGTCGGGAGTCTTGGTGCTGTCATGTCCATTTCATTTCCATTATCATTTCACTTAATCTCTTATCCGGTGGTCTCTTTCAGGGTAGAAGTGTTGTCGGGAGTCTTGGCGCTGTCATGACTTCTTGGTCGGCTGCCCTCTCTCCTCTTGCCTCATCCTTCCTCCTGGGGATGTCCCACTTTAGGTACAATAAACCATGGGTTTCAGTGCTGAATCGCCTTTGAAGTAATCCTAACCCTGGATAGCTGCCATTACAGATTCAGAGTCCAGGAACTTGTACTGCAGGCCCCCTTAGGCCCTTTTTTAGTGCTGGAATTACACCCACATGACAAATGTAAGTTGCAGAATAGTCATAATTGGGCTTTTCAGAATATATATTGATAATATCCGCAATATTGATTTCTCTCAGAAACCTTGGTTCTATTTACATGGTTAAGTCACAATAAATCCTGAAGTACAGAGAACCTCCTAATATCCTAAGGCTCCATTACGGACATCAAAATTAATATATGTTATGCTGTTGCTGCCACAAGATTTTTCTTGTAGCGGTCACCATTCAGTTGTTTCTCTCAATGTGAATTTCAAGGCCAACATACAATAGCCCTTTATAAAACATCTATTTGGTTTCCTGTATCTCTTTTGTAGCTACAGTGAAATGCGTAACGAAACTATTTTTGCAAGATCTCAAGTAGTAAATATTTTTCTCACATTTATGCAGAGAACATTGAATTTCAAAGTTGTAATCCAAAAGCCTAGCATTTCTTCATATAGTGATACTGTTTATATGCAAGTTTATACTCGGAACTGCCTTGCCTAAGTCCTACATTGTTTGGTATTTCTCTGTTGTCATTTCCTGATCATATTTTATACTAAATTCATTTTTTTTTTTTGTAAATATTTTGGATTACTCTTATAAAGTTCTCACTTACTCCTTTTTTCCTCAATTTAATCCAAAGTGCTTCCCCAGAAATGTTATGAAAGGCTTTTACTAATTCTAGAAACAGTAAATATAATCTCCCTCGTTTGATGCTGAGATACTTATCTATTGCTGTTCTAATTATAAAAATGTTTTCTGCCATTCTTTTACCTTTTGTAAATCCTAGTTGATATGGTGAGAATTTTCCTTCTTTTTCTGCCCAGTTTTGTAATCTTTTTGCTAACGCTCCTGTGAAGGAAGACTTTCCCAAGTATTGAAAGTAAACTTATTCCTCCATAGTTTGCCAGATTTTGCATGTCACCTTTACCTTTGTATATTGGGGTTACTATTCCAATTCTCCAATTTTTGGATATTTCACCCTCCTCTAAGATTAAGTTCAATACCTGCACTAGTATGTATATACTTTTCATAACTATGTAATACCTGCACAGTTATACAGAGAACATGGAATTTCAAAGTTGAATTCCAAAATCCTAGAAGTTCCCCATACAGTGATATTGCTTATATGCAAGTGTATACTCGGAACTGCCCTCTGTAAAACAGTAATATATGTTAGAATTAGAGAGTGCTCAGTGGCCATTACACCTCCACCTAAATATCTTTTGTGCTACCCCATATCTCACATTAGGAGTCCAGTGTATTTTACGCACAGAGAATACCTAAACTTAAAATCCTCATGCCTGTAGGTGAGATCAAACCTGGGAACTTCCGTGGCTGGGAACCAGAGCTGCCACACTCTAGCCTGCTGCACCATGGTCCTTCCTGGAGAGTCAATTCCCCCCCCCCCCCCAATTTACACGAAAGTGGATTCAGTGCTGATTTATAGGGCTAAATCTGAGGATGCAGGAAGCTTATGGGTACCTTGGATATTTAAAAAGAAAAAACCAGGTTAAAGTAAATTGTTTCACATGGATGAACAAAAATTTATTGACTGAGTTCTATGACTGAAATAAATTACTAGTACCCTAAAATCAAATGTTGCACTGGACGTTTCTAACCCCCTCTTAAGAATTCAAGGTCAAACCATAAGCAGTCAAAATCCTGTCTGCTTTTTGAGATGCACAATGTGTTATTCTGATTTGGTTACTTGCAAAAAGGATTTACAACAATATGCCATTACCTGCATATTAATTTAACCCGCCTCTGTAGCGCAGATGGTAGCGTGTCTGTCTGACGTTCAGAAGGTCCTGAGTTCGAATCTCGGTTAGGTTGAGTTACCTGGATAAGGTTTTCTCCGGAGTTTTACCTTATCCTGAAAAATGAATATCGGGTAACTTTAAGCTCTAACTTCGCCGGCAGACTCCGAGGAGTGCACATCATGGACTGAAGATGGGAGGGAAGAAGAAGGAAACTACCGCAGTTCGCAGGAAGACGTCCCAGATACCTAAACAACCATCTCCTTAGACTTCACCAGGCAGCTCACATGCCTCGTCTCCCGTCCCGCTGCCAATACCGGCAGCTGAGTAGGGACCTCACTGTGCCCTGAATGGCTGAATGGGTTTGAGCGAGACGTACCCAGCACATCCGACGCGCAACAGGCAGCAGCCAGCTCGCCCTCACCTGTCTACTCCACAGTGACTACCACAAAGCAGAAGACTATACTATCAGTACCTGAACTGCAGTTCGCAGATCTTCACCTGCAGAAACACAACCACCGGAGCCCTCAAACGTAACTAATCAGCGGCTTTCCTACGCCGCTGCAGCACAGTAGACACCACCAAGATATTTGCATTCCTCACCAGCGCCAGCCACGTCCACAGGACCGTGCACCGTGGTCATCAGCGGGGTACCCCGTGATCTCCCATGCAGATTTTTTCTCTCCGCCGCGAAACAGAGGTAGCCCTCTGCCTGGAGAGTCAACCGAATTATGTCGAGAGTGAGCACCACAACGCTAGTGCGCCTGCATCTGGCCGACAGCTCGGAGAAGGATGCTGCCTTGAGGACGGAACTCCCTTATTAGGACGCTGTCTCAGAGTCGATGCAAGCAAGTTAGAGCGACACGTCCCCTGTTGACGCTGCTGCAACTATGGCCACTGCGCTTCTAGCTGCATCGCTCCTCCTAGATGCCTCACTGCGGAATGCAGGAAGCATGATCTACGGCACCGAAGCAGATACTGTGCCACCTGCAATGGTCTAGGCCACTTTACAGGTCAGGTGCAGTGCCCATGCTATCCCAGAACGAGGCTTCAAGTACAACGCAGCACACCAACGGCCAGGTAGGAAGATGTTCCACGCTCACCACCTACCGTAGAAGTACCTGCTTCCTTTCCCGGAGAAGGCTTGAGGGAAGTCCTGCAGGATCTTCGGAGGGAGGTACAGACCATTGGAGCCCCGCTTGCCTTACTTGAGGACGCCATCGCAGTCACACAGTCCTCCAGAGAGGACATCCATGACCTCCACTCTGAGGTGCTAAACATAGCTCCACGTCTGGGTCAACTAGAAGAAACAGTCACCACAAGCATCGCAGGACACCACTCAGATCAGAACGACCAACTCGCGAAGTTAACAGCATTCGCCCAACGCTCTGCCAACAACATAACTGATCTCCAGACCCGACTAGACTTTGTCCAACAACAGCTCAACAGCAGTGACCAGACATCCTCTTTGAAGCGCAAGCTTTCACGCCTGGAGGACACACACACACACACACACACACACACACACACACACACACACACACACACACACACACACACACACACACACACACACACACACAGGCGCCAAACTTGACCAGCTCCTACACCTCAACCAATAGTTCAACAGCATGGTTGAACAGCACATACAAGCGCAGGCGGACATCTCTAATGTCTCCCTACGCGAACGCGTACGAAGACAACACGGATTCAACAACTCCCAGTAATAAAGATCACTATTAAACTCTAAAACAATGTACGACTAATGCCCTTCGTGCCATGCTCAGGGCCTCGGTCATGGCCAAGGAATCCAACCCTTACGCGCTCCCATACACTGTGCGGCAGCATATGATGACGCAATTACCGGAGGTGCTAATGCGGGACTCCGTAATCGGCAGGAATATAAGTGCCATCCGAAATTCCAACCTTATTCTCTCCTTCTAATTCCTTGTTATTGTTTAAATAAAATTAGTTTTAAAATAAAGGAAATTTGACTCATTTCCTTTTTGTGACATGGCAGTCACAGCATCACCAACGGCTCTTGCAGCAGCTCCAGCGCAAGTTGCGCCCGAGAAGATCTAGGCCTCTTCGGAAAAGAAGCTCAGGACGAAACCGGCACATCCTCGTACGTCAGAGATGGTGGGCGACGCCATCAAGAGCCTGAAGGAGAGGGGCGGTT
Source organism: Mantis religiosa (assembly GCA_030765055.1). Lineage (NCBI taxonomy): Eukaryota > Metazoa > Arthropoda > Insecta > Mantodea > Mantidae > Mantis > Mantis religiosa. Next base: position 55,192,019 of record CM060949.1, read on the forward strand.
CATCTCTGCAGGCGATCAAGAAGTACATCGCTGCCAACTACAAGGCGGACTCCGAAAAGCTTGCGCCCTTCGTCAAGAAGTACGTGAAAGTGGCCGTGGCAATTATTAGAACAAAAGAAGGGAAAAAACTAAGCTCTAGGGACCCTGGGCTCATTTGAGCATCATTTCACTCATTCCATTCATCGTCCGATATGACTTATCGTTGGAGGACGTAAATTACAAACGAAAAAAAAAAAGTCTACATATTAATTTCAGAATTGTCAGGTGCACCGTGGCCTTCGTTATTTACCTATATACAACGATCCGTAACGAAAGACGGGTGTACACGAAAATCAGGGAGAGCAAAGACAAAATGTTTTCTTTTTTGTTTCTTTCTTCAGTCTACAGCTTCAAGTTGCAAGTCCTGCTCTTTCAGTTACTGCAATTAGTGATACAGGGTTTAAAATACAAAACCAGGGCGCCGGGGTAGCGCGGTGGTTTCGTTCGCGGCTCCCGTTCTAAGGGTCCCGAGTTCGATTCCCGGCTCTGGGGTTGGCGATTTTAAGTCGGCCCTATCCACGCCTTCACCTCTGTCTAGCACACGTGAAGTATCCCCTATGCCCAACGTGGTTCGGAGTCCACGGTAAAAACTGTAGGTCCTCTCACCTCACCGCCATCTTCACTATCACCCTATCATCGGAGGTAATGGACACCGCCCTCTGGGTGCCTCCACCTGAGAAATGGGTCCGGTCATCACTTGGTGGGGTGAGGTTACCCCGAAGGCCAAGGTTGCCATGTGGGGAGTGTTAGTAACTAACTAAATACAAAACCATTCTTATTCTCAATATATAGATATTCCCAGCTAATTCAAGAAATGAATTAAATCTTCCAAAGAGAACATTTTCATATTATCAGGAGGCGGTACAACCCTTTTTTCAGGAAGAAATAGAACTTTGTAAATCACACTTTTACAGACAGTTTAAGTAGTGTTTAATAATGCGTATTCCATGCCTAATTCAATTGAATCTAGCCACAACGAATGACCAAGTCGTTGAATCCAGCCACTTTCTTTCGAAGCGATGCGGATGTGGGTAGGGATAAATGTTGAGCCCGCCTCGGTAGCGTGGTGGTAGTGTCTGCCTCACGTTCAAGAGGTCCCGAGTTCGAATCTCGGTCAGGGTGAGTTAGGTTTTTCCGGGGTTTCCCTTATCCTGAAAGATGAATGTCGGGTAACTCTAAGCTCTATGGACCCTGGGCTCATTTTGGCATCATTTCGCCCATTCCATTCATCGTCCGATATGACTTAACGTTGGATGACAAAAAAAAAAAAAGTGTTGAAGAGGAATTGCTCCAACACTAGCTTTTACCATGAGTACTATTTATTTCCCAGATCTTTGTCATTTATTGCAATAAAATGTAAAATGTTATTTACGGCACTTCCGAATGTGAACTTTCCTATAATCAGTAACACTATGCGGAAAAATGCAATATTTACAGCACGTCAATGTTAAAGAGCGTAAAATATAAGTGTGAGTATAAAAATGAGTTGAACAATCCCAAAAAATATGTAATTATTTTCTGTGCAACATGAATTTGATAAACATGATTGCCCTGCAGAACAAAAAGGAAGGACGTGGTTTCTAGATAAAAAAAAATTACAAAGAAGATGTTAGCAATCATTCATCGCTGGAAGTATCCTGTGTTTTGAAGAATAGATGTTCCAGTAGGTATCCATCGTTATAGTTTAACAGGTCAGCAATGTTGGGAGTATGTACGATACGTGTCTTTTTCCTTCTGTCTTTCTTTATTCACCCATTCATTCACTTTTGTTAATATTTATTAATTGTTACCTTAATACTGCTTATAGCTCAAGAGGTTTTTCTAATCTCATTTACAAATTTATGTATCCTCAGAATTCGGTTTAAGTATGTACATTGAACCGTTTATCGCATAATTTTGGGTCGCACAATGGCACAAATTAAACGCTGTATGCTCATTTCATTATTTGTTGTTCTTCAAACAATTCTGCACAGACCAGAGCACAATTATTCAAGGGCACAGGTGGTGCGATTGGTTCAGTCGTGTTATCAGCCAATTGTCGCGTGGGCATGTATGGTGATCAGTAGTCAGTAAACGAAACTTTATGCATGACTAACAATGATATTAAAGAAAGCCACATAAAATGGCTAAAAACAAGTAAAACTGTTAAAAATTGTGACGACGGTTCATCTTAGTATGTACAAATCCTCTGAGACATGCATGCTTTAGTTTTTCCTCAAGTTTTGGTTCGTTTCCTGTTTGGGATGCAAGTGTCAAAAATACTAATCGTGAAATAAAATGTGGATGTGCCTCCAGTTATTTTCTAAACTAATTTGACAACTGCGTATGAGTAAACACACATTTCTTGGGAATATCGGGTGTCTAAATATTTAAATGGCAATTTTGTAAGATGAGACCAGTATATTTGTAATTATATTTATTCTGTTTCAGCGCGAGCTGATGATGCCGTATAATGGAACTGAAAGATATAATTGCTACCTCAGCATCACTCTGTACAATACTGCAGTTTTTTACAGGAATGTAAGAGAATTATCCTGCTTATTACGAAGTTAAATATGTAAACATAACCTAAAAGCTTTAATGAAGAATACGTTACGTTTTATTGTTTGAATTGCATTTATATCGCTTTTTCCCTTTTAATTACAATATTGTTCAGTTTTTTTTACCTATATTTACACTGTTTTCAGATTAGTGTGTCAAAAGTATGTGCAGAATGGAACCACAGGAGATGAATCGGTGATGCCGTTTGTTGCAGGGTTTCTTTCGTAAGTAAAATACACAGTCACACCTGTAAGAGATATGTAAAATAAAAAAATTAGTCATTTGGCAATATTTTTATGTTTTTTCTTTACAGATGCAGCATGTGGCTGAGATATGGATTTCTATTAGAAGATAAATCACTTATCATTGTTAACACAATTGGAACTTCTTTACAGCTTGCTTATGTGATAACATTTTCATACTACACACTGCAGAAGGTAAGCGTCATGCTATGGAATGGACCGTATTTTCAAATATTTTAAATATTAAGCTACTGCAGTTGCAGTGGATTTTTTTGTGCTAAATTTAAGCAAGTAAGAATAAATTATTGTTAAATACAGGGAAATTCAGAATAAGTATTCTGTGTTCCGAGGTCAGTGTGTTTAAAATTTTTCCTCTGAGAAAGAGGCATCTATTTTAAGTAATTATACTTTTAGAACTTGTAAATCTTGGTTGAGAAAAGTAGATGCGAAGTTATGGATGTAAAGGAACTAACTACCTCTTTTCTGCAGTAGGTTTCCTTATAAGTTAGAGTTTTGTGACTAAGATTTACACTAAAAGGAATGATATGTTTAGTTCCAGCCACAATACTAAAATAGTATTGTAATACAAATGCAGTAAACACATAATTAGAGAATGGGAAAGAGTTTGAAAATAAGAGACAAAATCAAGGTATTTCTGTCCAAAATTCTCTAATGCACTTAAAGCATGTGTATTGCAATTAAGTTTCCTATGATAGTGTATTATCAAAATAGTATTTACATGATAATAAAATTAATTACTTTCAGCTTGAACAATGATTCCAGTAGCAAGATCACAATTGGTGGCAAACTTGTGGTAATGTTTTTGTATCTGACTGTTGATCATAAAAAATAATTTGTGATGTAAGACCTGCAGCTTTTACGGCAAGCTTTAATTAAAGCTTTAATTAAAAAAATTGTAACTTGCATATTTGTAGTAAAGGGGAAGTAAAGAATTAGGTAAGATTAAAAAGTAAAAATTCAGCTTTCAGATATGATTATATTCCTTTCTGCAGTAATAAATATATGATAAATTAGAGGTTTAAAATCAAGTACATAAGTGCAGCAAAATAGACAAATTATACAGTTAGGCTAGCAATGAATGCAAGAAATTCAAATTTCAACATAACAGCATGAACACAGGGTGGATGAAAAGATATCAAAGAACACCTCCATGAATTTCTCTAGCATGATATGCCATTTCATTCTTGCTTTTATCTTTCTTTCTCTTTTCCATTAGGGAGTGTGTCACCTATTAAACACATGAGGACTAACTATACAGGGACATGGTTCGAACGGCAAATAATCCAATATGTATGGACCTATTATGTCTGTGATTCATGCCAGATGAGCATAGTCTAACCATTTATCTCACTGCATCAAATATTTACTTTGGCAGTTGCCATTGCAGAGTACTGAGAACCAAGTACAGCCAACATTAACATACTGATATCCACAGTAAATCTGTTAGGATTACATTTGGACAGCAGACTAACATGGGAAACACAGATACTTTACCTTTGTAAAAAGCTTGCCGGAATCTGGTATCTTCTAGGGAAACTAAAGAAATGTGTTAGTCAAGATATTTTAATAACATTTTACTATGCCTTCTTTCATCCACATATACTGTATGGGGTTAGGCTTTGGGGTAATTGTGCTACCTCGAAAAATGCATTCATATGGCAAAAGAAATCCCTCAGACTAATTCTAGGATTAAGACAACAGGATACATGTAAGCCTAGCTTTGTAGACCTTAAGATAATGACTTTACTGTCAATGTATATATACACCAATATCATACACGTTAAAGAAAATCAAAACTTGTTCGGAACGAAATCGTTCCTCAGTACACAGTATGACACTTAATGCAAACATAATTTAGATACACCCCACAAGCGATTGAGCAAGACCATAAATAGCCACTGTTATCAACAGTTAAAATTATTCAATAAGCTTCCTCTGGGAATAAAAGAACTGCTACAAAACAGATTTCTTATAGTATTAAAAAACTGGTTTAAACAAAAAGCATTTTATACTGTACAAGAATACTTAGAATATGACATACATGCTAGTGAATTTGTGTAAAAGTTTTGTAAATTATAGTAGTAGGTACCTAATTGTTTAATTTTATTATTACGATAGTAAAGTTATTAACTTAGGATAATTACTACCTTAAGCCATGCAAATAATATGATTTCACCTAGAATTTTATATGCATTAATTGGTAAGCCTTCTGTACTTGAAATACATTGTAAATACTTTTTATAACTGACGAAACCTATTGCTTCATGTAAGCTTAATGGTGAATAAAGGATTATGATTATTATTATGATTAAGAGTGGCATTCATGTGTGCGAAATTCTTTTTAAAACCATAATACATTGTTACATGAAAGTCACAATATCAAAGAGCTATGTTGCACTGAGTATGGCTAAACAAGGCTTGAGTGTTTTCATGTGTAGCTGAAAAAGTTAAGAAAAGAAGAAGCAGCATACTCTCTTTCTGCAGTAAACAATAATGAATGATACTTGCTCAAATGAAAGCATCCCATTTGTAACTTTATCAATATTTTAAAAATAGACAAAATTATTAAGCACAGCTCTCTTATCAAATATACTCAGTCCTATTATTGGCTGTAAAAGACCAGAAATCTTTACAATTCCATCACAGAAGTAAGACTATCAATTCTACTCTTTCACCTTTTATTCCATGATGTTTGTAATCATAACTTCTGTTGAACTTTCCAGAACCAGCTAATTTTTTACAGCTTCAAAAAACATCAGCAGATAACCAACTTCAGGAAGATTACCAGTTCAGAAGGAAAATATATAATTTTATTTAGCGTGCATAATTTAAAGCATAAAGAAATTGTGACAATAGATAGTGATTCATTTGGAAAAAATGGTTCTATGTAATATTTTTCATGGACGATCACACTAATTGATACAAGTTATATCAAATTATTTTGCAACATCTTGGTGTAGTTAAGTTTCATTGACAGGTTTTAAGGCATCTAGACATAATAGAAAACAAATGTGATGCTCAGAAATTTCCATAGAGCCCCAAAATGATTAACAAATCTCAAAACTACACTGGCTAGATGTTATATCACAAGATGGTAATTTTATTGTTGGTTTCAAGCCGAAATAATTTCCAGTGAAAATTCAGATAACTCAAATAATATTAGGGAATGTTGTGTTCAAAGACTGTAAAGTAACTAAACTGCATAGGTAAATAATATTGTGATTTGTATGTATAGAGGTTTGTAATGAAGATTTGGAGTTTTGTTAGGTGAGGGCATACAGCAATAGCAGTGAAAAAGTCACTTGTATACAGAAATTTGATGGAGAAGGATATTTTTTGTGTTTAATATGGCGAACATGTGGAAAAGCAATCCACTTAAAATGTCATGGTAGATTTTTAGAGAATGCTTCAATGCCTACCAAAACACATGTCTTTAGAAATGATTTCATAGTATCAGTTTAATCAGAAAATTAATATTTGTGTTGTAATCATACATTGAAAGAATTCTCTCACTGCTGCATTAACTTCAGGATCATAAATAAAACAACAGGGTCACCAGAACTTTCACTTTCTGTAACTTTTACCTTGTAAAAGCTCCATATGTAACATCCAAATACAATGCTCAAACACTGTCATAAAATAGCATTTTGACATACAATAAAATAAATTGTAACTTGTGAAGCAACAATAATCTCTGGTAGAAAAACTAAAACCATGACAATGGAGAAAGAAAAAAGAAGAATCAAGTTACTGATGGTCAAATAAGAGAACAAGAACTCAGGGTCAAAAATATCAATTCTGAATACCAAGGTAGATGTTGAAGGGTATATTAACTGGATACCTAAAACAACATTTTGGTAAAAACAGAACAGAAATAAAGCAAAGACTCCACAATATAATATCTAAACCACTGCTGATGTACTCCTGTGAAATGCAGACATTAAGAATCACAGAAAAGTCAAGATTGAAAGCAGCTCAAATGATGTTTTTACAACCATTGTTGGGAATTACTAGAAGAGATAGGATTAGAAACACTGTAATAAGATAACAGTTAAGGAAAAAAATATTACTGAAGAAATTCAGAGGCATCAAAAATGATGGTAAGAACATGTTCTACGAATGCCCCCTTTAAGATATCCATGGCAAGTCTTATTTTATGAACCTTCATATAAGATGCAAAAAATAAATATTAAAAATAATTAAAAAGGTTCCCTTAAGAACAGAAAGCAGGCCAATAGTTCAAGAATTTCACATTCTACCTGTTCAGTGTATTTATATTTATGAAGTAGTTTCTTTTTTACATAGGAATAGATCACAATTTACAAGTAATTGAGATTGTCACACATACAATACAAGGAACAGTAAAAATATACATTTAAATCATCATCACCTCACTCTGAGTCTGGATTTCATCTCTCACAAAGGAATCATTCTATATAATAAACTCCCAGCTAAGCTAAAAAATCTAAATTATAAACATTTCAAAAAAGCTGTAAAAATATCCTGTTAAAAATAATGCCACAGACAACAGATGAGTTTCTAAGAAGTAAAATTAAATAATGAAGTAAATATTATTAAATTTTAGATGAGTCGCATTTTTTACACATCTGCTTCACTTTCGTACCTATTTTGAGGACATGTTTCGCAAATCTTCGTTTGCATCTACGGCTCTTGTGCGACCGACGCTAGATCCAGCGGTGTGGGCAATTCCGGGGTTGTTGCTGCCATCTGTTGATTTAGTGATGAACTGAAATGTGGGATTCTCTTCTAGCGGGATTTCAAAGTTCGCAGTCGCACAAGAGCCGTAGATGCAAACGAAGATTTGCGAAACATGTCCTCAAAATAGGTACGAAAGTGAAGCAGATGTGTAAAAAATGCGACTCATCTAAAATTTAATAATTTTTCGCTTCACTGTGGTGTTCCAATACAGTTGAATCTCGATATAATGAAGTAAATATTGATTTTTTGGTAAAAGTTATAATGTCTCTTATAGTCTAGTTCTTAAAAATGTAATACATTAAAAATTATGTGACCTAAGTTGCATTATTCTTAATTTCTATTTATATTATTATTCTTCTGTTAATTATTACTGCATTACTTTAATCACTATTGTATTATTTAACTACTATTGTATTATTCAATTACTATTGTATTTTTCATAATTGTATTACTCTTAAGAATTGTATTATTCTTATGGGTACAAATTTGACGAAGCCATGAATATTGTATATTCCTACGGTGAATAAAACATACTTACCTACCTTTATTAGAGGCTGCACCATGGCTCAGTGGTTAGACCGCTTGGCTCTTACCAAGATGGCCCGGGTTTGATCCCGGCGACCACAAAGTGAGATTTTTGGTGGACAACACAGCGCTGGGGCGGATTTTATTCAGGATCTCCGGTTTCCCCCACCATCTCATTCCACCGGTGGTCCATCTTCATTTCATGTATCATCATTTTCACTGCCTGCAGTGCTGCATGCAGTAAAAGCAGGTGTTAAACACTACACATTTCATATTTTTACCTTTATTAGTATAGATCTTATTACTATTTGACTTTCCACAATTTAGTATAACTTCATGTTATTAAAAAGAATTAACATCCATTAATTAAATATTACCTTTGTAAATTAACATTTTTAGGATAAGTTTGGTTTAAGAATTTCAAAGCCAGTTTCTGAATAATCCTGTTGTTACAGAGAGCAGTGCTGAAGCAAATGACTGGTGCAAGTGTAGTTTTGGGAACTATGCTACTTTATGCACTAAATGAGACAGATACAGAGAAAGTGAAGTCAACTGTTGGACTCCTTTGCTGTATAGTGACAGTTATCTTTTTCGCTGCACCTTTGTCAATGCTGGTATGTGTTATCTATAAGTTGTTTACAGAAAATAAACTATTTGGAATATGAAATTAGAGATTTCATATGATGGTACAATAAAATGCAATAAATTAAAAATTTTGCATGTAAATTCATCTAGCAAGTGATTAAGGAGATAATTGGACATAAATGCATATCTTCACATTAGCAAGTATGCCAATAGTGTATAATTTAAGAACCAAATACAGTTGAACCTGCTTTATATGGAACCCATTTATACTATTTTAGTTAATTGATGGAAATTAATCATTTCTTCACACTAGCCATGTATAGGCTAAGGTCTTTGATAGATGAGTCAATGTGAAAAATTCAATGCTATGTCTGGGATTTGAACCACAGATCTCTTGGTTTCCGTCCAGTCGCTCTAACCCATTGAGCTACCATGGCTAATGTGCTGTCCTGACGTTAAACTCTCCAGTTGACTCATGTATTACCCCGGTAGACCACAAAGGGCTTTCGCATTCGAGATACACCGTTTGTGGCGACTTACTATCGTAAGTACTTGAGTCCCAGGCTTCATCATTTAACTCTTATTAGTTTAGTTAATTGATGGAAGTTAATCATTTCTTCACACTAGCCGTGTATAGGCTAAGGTCTTTGATAGAGTCAACATGAAAAATTCAATGCCATGGCCGGGATTTGAACCACGGATCTCCTGGTTTCCATCCAGTCGCTCTAACCCATTGAACTACCATGGGCAACATGCAAATTTTTCATGTTCACTCTATCTATCAAAGACCTTAGCCTATACACGGCTAAGAAGAAGAAGAAATGAAGAAATGATTAATTTCCATCAATTAACTAAAATAATAAGAGTTAAATGATGAAGCCTGGGACTCAAGTACTTACGATATCAAGTTGCCACAAATGGTGTATGTCGAATGCGAGAGCCCCCAGTGTTCTTCCAGGGAAATATACGAGTCAAATGGAGAATTTAATGTCAGGACGGCATGTTGACCATGTTAGCTCAATGGGTTAGAGCAACTGGACGGAAACCAGGAGATCTGTGGTTCAAATCCCGGCCATGGCATTAAATTTTTCATGTTGACTATCTACCATTTATACTAATTTGCATTTATATGTAAATATTTACAGTTTCCGAAAAAATATAATTTAGAAACGTGTTAATAGAACGTTATTTATATGCAATGCGTTTGGATGTAATTTGCAGTTATACTTATTAAATTTCAGTGAAATACAACTGAGTTATACATAATTAAATGAGCATACAGCATATGCTACCATAAAAGAAACTCAAAACACATCTTCCTTATTGCCACTGACAAAGATGCAAGCTGAGCTGGTGGCTTTTGGCCACAGAAACAAAAGACAAAGACTTTGCTAGAATATGTCTTTGGGCGCAACAGTGTCGTGGCAACAAATGAGAAGTAAAGATAATTTTCGTTATCTAATGTTTACTGTTGAACAGCAGTTTCAGCTTTCAGTTCTCAGTTGCTTTTAATCAGCCTTGGAGAAAAGAAAAAGTAAATGCTATAAGCTATATCAGAAAGGTAGTTCAACAAGAGGTACCATTAATAAACACAAAACCAAAGCCTTATTTGCTTCTGATTTAGGAATCACTTATACATGCTATGCGTAGTCATCAGTGATGATACCCGGAAAAACAACTTATGCATATAAATCACCCTGATTCATATTTGAACTTGGGACTTCTTGAAAATGGCTGTGTAGGCATTACATCAGTGAGAAAAGTTGCGGTGAAAAAGCTGTAAGTTCATTAATGTTTTGCAAATAAGTTGTAGGTAATTAATGCAAGAAAATGAAAAACGCCAAGTTAACTGAATACTTTAAAACGGGACCAATTTCCAAAAAATTTTTACTTCATTCCTATCTTTATTGTTTGTAAAATTTTATACATACAGCCGCACCATATTACTTTAAAAAATGATGCATTATCAAAACTTCATTTCTAAGTTATTCTGACTTATAAGCAATCTTACCTCTTTCCCTTGATATACATTTAAATAATCAGGTTCAAGTGTATTTCTTTATAAACAAGTAATAGATTGTGGAGCATGCATGCACACACATGGGTAGTTAGCAAGCATAGGCTAAAAGATCATGGGATGCTTTAGAGTAGAAATAGCATAAATGGGACTCATTAGCTATTCAAACTTGCAAATGGTCTTCCATTTGTTTTTCATATGTTACTGAGTGGTGTAGTATATGTTACAGTTTTGGTGGCCTTCAGAATGAGGCAATTTTTACCACCTCTGGTGTAGAGTATAACAGGACACAAGACAAAGCTTGGAACTTACTTTCAAAGCTGAAGAGTGTTTATGTAATAATTGTAAATTAATTAAAAAAAACTAATTTTAGTAATTAATTTTTAGATGAGTCGTATTTTTTACACATCTGCTTCACTTTCGTACCTATTTTGAGGACATGTTTCGCAAATCATCGTTTGCATCTACGGCTCTTATGCGACTCTTAAGATACAGGCACTTAAGATACAAAAATATTGATAAGTCCGCAATAGCAGCTCATTTCTGGTCTGAAAATCATGAAATTGAAGATAGCACAGAATTACTAAAATACGTACAAAAACATAGTGAACTCGTCATATGGGAGAGGATATACATAGAAAAACATAAAAACCAACTAATGAACTTTGAAATCCCGCCAGAAGAGAATCCCACATTTAAGTTCATCACTAAATCAACAGATGGCAGCAGCAACCCCAGAATTACCCACACTGCTGGATCAAGCTTTAGTCGCATAAAAGCCGTAGATGCAAACGATAATTTGCGAAACATGTCAGAGTCGCATAAGAGCCGTAGATGCAAACGATGATTTGCGAAACATGTCCTCAAAATAGGTACAAAAGTGAAGCAGATGTGTAAAAAATACGACTCATCTAAAAATTAATAATTTTTCGCTTCACTGTGGTGTTTCAATACAGTTAAATCTCGATATTTGTAGTTGATTTTTAACACTCCATCACTTACAGTTTCGAAAGCTATTTCTTCTATTTTTAACCTTGAAGGTCTTCAACCTATCTTCAACCTCAAGACTTTTAATTTCAGAAACTATTTGTAGTTGGTTTATTAATACTCGTCACTTATTTATATTTATGAGAGACTACTTTCAAAGACATTCGCCTCCATTTTCAATCTCTTTCCAACTGGCCAGATTGAAAATGGAGGCAAATGTCTTTGAAACTAGTCTCTCATAAATATAAATAAGTGACGAGTATTAATAAACCAACCACAAATAGTTTCTGAAATTAATTTTGACGTCACTGTTACTAAATTCCTCCAAACACATATAACTCAAGACTTTTGTTGTATCTATTTTCAAGTATTTAAGAAAAATTAAAAAAAGCTAAACTAAAGAAAACGATTAAGGAAGCAACCACATTCACTAGAGAAGAGGAAAGCAACAGCATATTCAGTGGTTTCACATATCCCCCTAAAACATTTAATTAATTCAAAAAGATCTTTAAGGAACAAAATGTCATCTTGGCAGCTACGAATAGTTATTCAGTATTAAAATTGTTGAATTAAAAAACAAAAGATGAAATTCCACCAATCAATATATTTGGAATATACCAAATAAACTGTAATTATGAAAAATGCTACAACTAAAACTAAAAGAAACTAAAAACAAGAGTCAAAGGGCATTTTAGAAACATCAAATTGAAAGAAGAAGGTAAGTCAGGAGTAGCATTCCTCTTTTGGAACAAAAACCCATGATCTTGACCCAAATCCAAAATTATTAAAATGGGTGATAAACCAAAAGAAATTGACAATGTGGGAGAACATATTAATATGGAAAATAAGGACCAGTAATGAATTTTGAAATTCCACTAGTCAATTTCATAAAGAAGTTCATAGTTCCTCCACCAGAGAAGAGACAGCAGATGCCAACAGACTATAGTCAGACCTTGGAGGTTGAAAATAGAAGCAACAACTTCCGAAACTAGTTCCTTAATAATAAAAACTGTAAATAACGGAGTGTTAAAACCAACTACAAATAGTTTTTTTCAATTAATTTTGACACCACTGTTACTAAATTCCTCCAATCAAGCATAATTGTAAATTAGTTAAATTAATACAACTCTAATCCCTACTAGTCAGTAAATTAACATGTAAATTGAAGTGATACATAGTTTCTGTGATGTTTTTCTTATTTCTTTTCTCATTTGTCAGCACTGATTATGTAAATAATGAAGCTTCCAAAAATACTTCAAGTAATTGAAAAAACTATTTGTAGTCATTTTTTAACACTTCTTCACTGACATTTTTATATTAACCTAGGTTGAAGATGAAAGCGTTGACTTCCGAAACTAGTTATGAATAATATAAAAATGAAGTGACAAAGTGTCACAAAAAAAAACTGACTGCAAATAGTTTTTTCAATTAATTTTGACATCACTTGCTAATTCCTCCAATCATGCATAATACTTAAAGTAGTTTATTTAAATAATTTGAATTTAGGGCTAATGAAATCATTCATGTGTTGAACTACCTAAACAATGCACATTTTAACAGAAAAGAATGAACAAAAATAAAATAAAATTTTTGTTCCTTATAAGCAGAGGCAAGATTTTGTGGTGACAGTTATTTATAAAATTTGCATTAATAATTTTAATTGCTGTTTTGTGTTTTTAACCATAAATTCACATTAATTTCATGCAAATTTTTGATAAGAATTAATGAGTAATGACATGGCTGAAATGAAAAGTAACAGGTAACTAGAGTAGCACAACTGTTAAAATCCCTTTTTCCAAATTAAATATTTTATTTGAAATCAGCAGATAGTAGGTAACATGAATAAGTTCAATTATCACACATCAGACATCGCCAAACTGCAGCATACAACAAGTTGTGATATTTTTGCTTTTCATGCTTCTTTTGTCTGTCACAACTAAGTTTAATGTAGAGAAAAATCTCTCACTGTCAGCGTTGACATCAGCAACCAAAGACATTGAAGGGACTTTGCACAGAAATTGCGGTAAGAATCAACTTTTGCCTTCAATGTCTGGAGTGCTGTTACTACATCTAACCTTTTATGTTACCACAATGGCTTTGCTGTTCACAATGTTACAAAGCTCTTTGTAACAAAGAAGCAAATCAGAATCACAAGTAATACCACTGGTTTTAAAAGCATTTAGTTGTTTAAATGCTGCCATTACATGATTTAAATCACCTATACTTGATTTAGTAACTAGCCTAGAAGGCTCAAACAAATGATCTAGTATTGAGATTTAACTGTATTGGAACACCACAGTGAAACAAAATAATTATTAATTTATAGATGAGTCGTATTTATTACGACTCATCTATAAATTAATAAATGATCTAGTAAATATTAAAAGCAGAAGCATTATTAACAGTGAAGTATTCTTCATATTTAAGTTTGAATTTATGAGTCACTATGTTTACACTCAGTCTTCACTTACTTGTTGTTGTATAATTGAAACATTTTCAAGATCATTCGATCTCATCCTCAGCTGTTTGGTGACTGAGTGTAAACTTAGTGACTCATAAATTCAAACTTAAAAAATGATCTAGTATTTATGGTTATTACAACATCAGTTTCTTTTGCCATAATGGAGTTTAATTTAGACAGTCATACGGCAGCAAACTTTTAGAATCTCTTCTATGCTTCTCTAACACTGGGATCCATGAAATGATCTACAAGTGCACTTAATCTGTTTCGAAAGTGACCACTCTGTAATATTTCACATTTGGTTCTCAGCAAGTTAATTCGGGATAAAACAAGATGAGCCACAGTTTAATTTTTTTTATTGAAATTCTAATATTGGATCTGTTATCAATCTGCAGTTTTCAAATATTGTTTGTTATACCTTTACAATATTTCAGCACTTGGTATCGCAAAAATGATCATTTAACAAATTTTGCGCAGGAACTGAAAGCTTTTCTTTTAGAAAAGAAATCGACAATTGCATAAAAATAGCTGGCAAAGTAAACTATTGAACTAAACCAGCACAGGCAATGGGAACAGTTTAACTTCTAAATCTGGATGGTTTTCAGTGAGGTTTTGTTTGTATTCGTTTTTTAACTTTTGGACATTTTGGAACATATTTTTAAGCCCTGAGGGACAACATTTTCATGTTAATGTAATGTCTGAGAGTAGCTTCCAAAAAGTTCAATCTTCTCAGTACCTTTAGTCAGCATAGTAGGAGTTTAAGAGCCGTAGATGCAAACAATGATTTGCGAAACATGTCCTCAAAATAGGTACGAAAGTGAAGCAGATGTGTAATAAATACGACTCATCTAAAAATTAATAATTAGGATTAATGTTTGTATTTGAAAGTGCCTGTCACTGTGAATTAAATAATTACATAGCAAACAAGATATGCTCTATCTACGCACATATATTGAAAAACTTTTTGCATAGAAGATAGAATTTTCATGCATTTTCCATTGTGTTTTGCACTCAACAAAATATTTAGCAGTAGATTACCTTATTCTCAGCAATTTATGAGTTTTATTATTAAATAAGACACCTCCATTGTATGATGAAATATATGTATACCTACTTAAAATATTGAATTAAAACTTTGCACCCCTTGATATAATATTTTTGAGGAATTGCTCTATTCTTTTTCATATTTGTATGCGCATAAGTGAGATGCCATTGACAATATCATCACTACTTTGACAAAACACATTATCATGTTACCATTCTTAACTACTGCTTATCAGACAATACAGCTCAATGTATAAAATTAAGTGATTTAGGGCTTCCCAAACAGTGCACAGGTCATTTAAAAATCATAAACTCATTTAATGAATTAAATCTATGCTCTCTAAACACAGTCTTATCGAAGGAAGAGTGGGTAAATGTCTGCGCCGCTCAAGACCCAAATGTGAAACTAAATACTTTTTATGATACTTTGTACTATTACATCAACATACACTGTCCCCCCAAATCTGTAAAACATTGTAAACCTAAACATGTTTATCAGGAGAATTGGATTACTCCACAAATTAAACATCTACGCACATGGCTCAAACTTAATGCTTTACATTACAATACAGACAAGACTCTTCAAGTGAATAACTGTAAAAAAGTAAAACACTTATGATCAGTTAGTGATTGATGCAAAACGTAACAGTATAAGCAAAACCATATTAAAATCAGACAATGTGTGTAAAACTAGCTGGCAAATAATAAATAATTTACGTAAAACTCATGCTACTGTAGAAAGCATAACCATTCATTTTGATAATAAAACAATAAAAGAACCTGTGCAGGTAGCTGAGACATTCAACTATTTTACCTCCGTTGGAACTAAATTAAAACTCAATCACACAAAAGGCAATATCAATACCTCTCTGAGACTAGTGGCCACGCCATGGCTCAGTGGTTAGACCGCTTGGCTCTCACCAAGGCGGCCCGGGTTCGATCCCAGGCGATCGCAAAGTGAGATTTGTGGTGGACAACACGGCGTTGGGGCGGGTTTTCTCCGGGACCTCCGGTTTCCCCTGCCATCTCATTCCACCGGTGCTCCATCTTCATCTCATGCATCATCAGTGTCACCGCCTGCGGTGCTGTATGTAGTAAAAGCGGGCTTTAAACACTACACATTTCTCTGAGACTAGCAAGCAACAGCAAATTCTCACGCAGTATATATCTACATCCAACTGACAAATATGAGATATCAAACATTATTAAAAATTTAAAAAACCGTAATAGTATGGGAAATGATGGCATACCCATCTCTTTGATATAAACTATATAAACTTTGATATTATAAGCTCCTGTTTAGAATTCCGTTGTTTAAGGACTATGATACAATGAAGCACAAAATTGTATTAATTCCTGTTTAGAAGTTGGAATTTTCCCAGATATCCTAAAAATAGCAAAAGTTATACCAATTTTTAAAGTAGGAAAGAAAGATGCCATAAATAACTACCGACCCATCTCTATCTTACCAGCACTATCAAAAATTGTTGAACTTATTCTTTTCAATAAATTATGAATTATCTCTTAAAATTTGACCTTTTACGCACACATCAGAACGGTTTTGTGAGAAATAGCTCCACTACAAAGTGTATCTCAAGTTGCATTGAAGAAATAATAAGCAATATAGATGCTGGTAACTATGCGGCTAGCATATTATTAGATCTCACTAAAGCTTTTGACTGTGTTGATAGTTACATACTAATGAATAAATTATATGATCTTGGCATCCGGGAGCCTAAATGACCTTGTTGTCGACGGGCCCTAAAACACCACACACTCACTCACTCACTCACTCACTCTTGGCATGGGGCCTTGCGCTTAAAATGATGAAATCATATATGACAAATCGAAAACAGTTTGTAATCCTGAAAACAGAAAATGATGAATTTACGCCAAAAACACAAACTTTAAGCCATGGAGTTCTGCAAGGTTCCATTTTAGGACCTCTTCTGTTTATTCTATACATGCACGATATTGACCAGCATTATACCCAATAATGCAAAATCATTCCAGTATACAGATGATTCCACAGTAACAGTTTGTCAAAGAAATATTACTACTCTACAGAATACCTTAAATGAAACCACTGATAAACTGTTGCTTATTTTTATAATCTGAACATGTTTGTGAATCCCAATAAAAGTGAATTAATTACATTTGGAGCTAAAAGAACAGATCTTCTAGTCCATTTAAACATTGACAATGAACCACTAAAAATGGTCAAGAATACTAAATTATTAGGTATTACACTAGACAGTACTTTAAACTTCTCTGAACATATTGATAAACTTGGCAATACCATCAGTAATCATTTATTAATTCTGAAATATCGAACAAAATATATACCTACGCCCACAGCTAAAATTATCTATTATTCTTTAATCTTCTCGTACCTCTCATATGGGATCAAAGTATGGGGTAACACAACTAAGGTAAATTTTAACAAAATCTTTGTATTGCAGAAAAAAGCCGCCAGACACCTTGGGAATCTAAAACATAACGAATCTTGTCTTCCAGTATTTATAAAATTGAAACTTCTAACCCTTCCTAGCTTATACATACACCACACAATAATGCACCTTCGGAAATTTAACGAACACCTTGAAACCAACTCTGATAGACACAATCACAACTCTAGACACAAAGACGACTTAGCGATTCCTACCCATAGACTGCACTTTTATGAGAAGACACCTAGTTTTATGGGCATAAAATTTTATAACATACTACCAGTCACTATCAAGAATTGTAAAGATAATTTTAAATCAATGCTGAAATGTTTCCTAATTGATAAAGCCTATTTTAGTGTGGATGAGTTTATTAATACTACTTAGAACTTTATTTGTGTAAAGATTATTATTATTATTATTATTATTATTATTATTATTATTATTATTATTATTATTATTATTATTATTATTACTATTACTATTACTATTACTATTACTATTACTATTATTATTATTATTATTATTATTATTATTATTATTATTATTATTATTATTATTATTATTATTATTATTATTATTATTATTATTATTATTATTATTATTATTATTATTATTATTATTATTATTATTATTATTATTATTATTATTATTATTATTATTATTATTATTATTATTATTATTATTATTATTATTATTATTATTATTATTATTATTATTATTATTATTATTATTATTATTATTATTATTATTATAATTATTATTATTATTATTATTATTATAATTATTATTATTATTATTATTATTATTATTATTATTATTATTATTATTATTATTATTATTATTATTATTATTATTATTATTATTATTATTATTATTATTATTACTATTACTATTACTATTACTATTACTATTACTATTACTATTACTATTACTATTACAATTATTATTATTATTATTATTATTATTATTATTATTATTATTATTATTATTATTATTATTATTATTATTATTATTATTATTATTATTATTATTATTATTATTATTATTATTATTATTATTATTATTATTATTACTATTACTATTACTATTACTATTACTATTACTATTACTATTACTATTATTATTATTATTATTATTATTATTATTATTATTATTATTATTATTATTATTATTATTATTATTATTATTATTATTATTATTATTATTATTATTATTATTGTGTATGGATTTATTAAAGCAAGTTAGTATTCTATTTATATCACACAACCTGTATAGCTGTATTCTTAAATTGACTAAGGCTATAATAGTGTGGATTAATTTATTAATATTCTAGTTAGTAAATCGTTTGTATCATACAATCTGTATAAATTCATATGACATGGTTCTTTTGTGTACTTAACACTATACTGAACTGAAAATAAATAACTTTGTTAGTTTGCTCTCCTGAATTAATGCACAGGTTGTTCTTTTTTTGCAGGCTCATGTACTGAAGACAAAGAGTGTAGAAATTCTTCCATTTCCAATGATTGTGGCCACATTTGTTGTGTGCTTGCATTGGCTCATGTATGGCATGCTCCTGAAAAATCCCTATATATTGGTAAGCTTTTTAATTTTATCTTCAAGTAAAAGTCTATTCAGATGATCACCTTAGCTATAGTCTGCATACTGTTAAGACATTGCCTGACATTTGCTGAACATGTGCGACAGAGCTTTAGAATGATGGGAGGGTATATCAGCCACCACTTCTTTGTCAATACATAACATGTGACTAGTGTATGCCTAGTCTGCATTGGTTATTGTAATACAGACTTCACACATTGTTATAAGTGTACTTCAGGGTTCTTTACTTAAAATATAACAGAGCACACAGCTTTTTGCCTCCCCCAGACCTTGCTGTATTCCCCCATTACTGGCTGCTGTTGTGCTCAGAGGCTAGCAGTGTGCACTCCACTTGGCAGTATTGTACCAGCTACTAACATGAACAGGTGCTTGACTCTGGAGCAACTCTTTGCCGTGTGTAAAAGTTATTATCCATGGTAATCACCATGCCATGTTTGCACAGAATATATTCAAATGTTCACTGCATCCCCTTCCAAATTTACAATTCACGAGATTGTGAAGAAATTTAAAACCATGGTACTGTGGCAAACAAAAAACTAAAGTGTAAATGTACAGTGTTAACAGAGGAAAAGTTAGACAATATAGGTGCATGCTTTGAACTTTCACTAACCAAATCCATCCCAAAATTAGCACAACAGGTGAGAATTTTAATGTTGTGCACATAGAGCAACTAAATTGTTAAAAATAAAATTGTATAAGTGTCCATGCTTGAAAACAAGGGACTCAGTATCATGAATGCATGATTGTGAATGGTTTCATCAGTGAAAATGAAGGTTTAATTGATCCACATTATCCACATCTGTTTATTTCTGATGAGGCGTTCCACCTTAGTGGTCGTGTCAACTCTCATTATAGTCAGTACTGGGTCTCTGAAGATCCACATTGCATTCAAGAAATCCCTCATGTGATCAGAAAGTTGGAGTTTGGTGTGCATATGGGTGGTTGCAAGAAGATTCTGCTACTGCCCATATAGCAAAGGAGTCCATGAATAAAATTAGAAAAGTGTTCGAAGATAAAGTGGCTAGTGCTGATGTTTAGCCCTTCTTGCTCCCCTCATCTGACAGTATGTGATTTTTACTTGTGTAAGCTAAAAGACAAAGTTTATGAGACAAATCCTCATACATTGGATGCCTATTCAGCAACCACCCAGAGGCATTCGGCTGATAAAACAAGTGGCGGTACGGGGCATGCTGGAGGACATGGGATCCAGAGGAGTGATCGAAGAGTCTGACAGCCCATGGTGTTCCCTGTAGTCCTGGTGAAGAAGAGGGATGAGGAGTTACGCTTCTATGTGGACCACAGGAAGCTGAACGGTGTCACCAGGAAGGACTGCTTCCCCTACTCTGGATTGACGATACCCTGGACACGCTTGCTGGTGCACAGTGGTTTTTGACCCTGGACCTGAAGTCAGGTTACTGGTAGCTGGATCTAGATCCGAGAGACAAGGAGAAGACTGCATTCTTGACAGGGCAAGGGTTTTGGCAGTTCACAGTTATGCCCTTTGGTCTCTGCAACGCACCAGCTACCTTCCAATGCCTCATGGAGTCAGTATGAGAGGATTGACTTACGATGCCTGCCTGCTATACCTGGACATCATCGTTGGCAAGGTGTTCGAAGACAATCTCGACCACCTGAGCTAGATGCTACAGAGACTGCAGGCGACCAACCTGAAGCTGGACGTGAAGAAGTGCTAGCTCTTCTGTAAGGAAGTCAACTACTTGGGCCACAACCAACCGGAGTGGACACAGACCCGGAGAAGACACAGGCTGTGAAAGATTGGCCTTGCCCAAAGGATAAGCGAGAATTGCGCAGTTTTCTGGGGCTGTGCAGTTATTACTGCCGCTTCATAAAAGCTTCTCCAACATCACCAAGCCCCTCACTTGCCTGATAGAACTCCGGCCCTATGTGTGGACAGAGGACGACGAAGGCGCGTTCCAGCAGTGGAAGAAGACACTTTGCAGTGCTCCTATTTTGGGATTCCCACAACCAGGCGGCGCCTTCACACTGACACCAGCGACCATTACATTGGAGGCATCCTATCCCAAGTCCAGGATGGCCATGAGCAGGTGATAGCCTACTACAGCAAGACGTTGTCCAAGGCAGAGAAAGCCCGCCTCGGTAGCGTAGATGGTAGCATGTCTGCCTCACGTTCAAGAGGTCCCGAGTTCGAATCTCTGTCAGAGTGAGTTACCTGGATAAGGTTTTTTTTCCGGGGTTTTCCCTTATCCTGAAAGACGAATGTCGGGTAACTCTAAGCTCCATGGACCCCGGATGCATTCAGCATCATTTCACCCATTTCATTCACCGTCCGATGTGACTAAATGTTGAAGGACGTAAATTTAAAAAAAAAAAAAAAAAGCAGAGAAGAATTACTGTATCACCTGGCGAGAGCTGCTGGCGGTAATAAAAGACCTTGGAGCACTTCCACAAGTACCTGTACGGTCAGCCATTCCACCTGAGTACTGACCACTCCGCCCTAACTTGGCTACTTAACTTTAGAAACTTGGAGGGCCAGACAGCCCGTTGGGTCCAGCAGCTGCAAGACTACGACTTCACCTCCGAATATCATAGAGGAAAGAGCCACGCCAACGCAGACATCATGTCCCAAAGACACTGCCCAGAAGAGTGCGGCCAATGCACAAGAGTGGAAGAGAAGGAGCGTGCCGCAGCTGTCAGAGTGGTCACGGAAGTGCTGGTGGACGGATGGGATAGCACAGACCTGAGGAGGGAGCAGCTGGTGGACGCCGACTTGAGGCCACTCTTGAGAGAAGTGGAGGCAGGGACAAAACCAACTTGGGAGGACATCGCACCTAGAAGCGCTGCATACAAGTCGTACTGGACACAATGGGATTCACTGAAGGCCAAACAGGGCGTGCTGTTCCGGATATGGAAATTACCTGATGGGAAGATGCAGAGAGAACAGTTGGTACTTTCCCAGAGTAAGATCCCGAAAGTCTTGGAGGAAGTGCACGCAGATACTTCAGGAGGACACCTAGGAGCAAACCGAACGATCGACAAACTCTGATAGCGCTGCTACTGGCTGAAGCTCCGAGCAGACGCTGAGAGATGGTGCTGTCAGTGTCACGTGTACACGGTGAGTCGTGAGCCCCAGACTAGGAGCTGGGGTTGCATGCAGCAGTACTACGTCGGAGCGCCTTTCGAACGCATCGCTGTCGACTTAGCTGGACTATTCCTTGTGTCTGACCGAGGTGACAAGTACCTGATGGTGGCCATGGACTACTTCACCAAGTGGCCAGAGGTGTATGCCATCCTGAACCTGGAGGCGAAGATGTTCACCGATGACCTCGTGGAGCACTGTTCTGTCGTTTTGAAATGCCGAGCTCCACAGCGACCATTGCACCAATTTTGAGTCCCACCTGAAAGACTTGGGGTGAACAAGACCCACACAACACCTCTACATCCACAGTCGGACGGCATGGTCGAGAGATACATCAAAACCCTAGAAGAACACCTGAGGAATGTCATGGCCAGCCATCAGCGAGACTGGGACATCAAGGTGCCACTGTTCTTTCTGGCTTACCACTCGTCAACACACAACACCGCTGGGTTTATGGGTTTATGCCAGCAAGCTTAATGTTTGTCCGAGAGCTAAGCTTCCCTTGTCACCTGGGAGTAAATAATTATGGGTAGACAAACTCATGTGAATGTAATACATCAGTTTTTTTTTTTTTTAGTTAGCTTCTCAGATGGGGCCCAAAAAATGCAAACTTGAACATTATTTGCTCTCTGGTGTCCATTTTAAAACCTGATTATAATAGACACTGACATGCTGTGAAGGCAAGAGCTGGCCAGTGAAAAATTGCTATGACAGCTTGTAGAGATGAAAAGTAATACACATTCTGCCCTGCATCATATATAGGGTATATAATTTTCATCTTCAACTTGTGAATGTTATTAATGTGTCAATTTAAGAGGTCATGCCTGTTTTATTTTAAACTTTGTCTCTCCAATGGACAATGTAACTACATATAACAACAATATGGTACATACTAAATTCACTGTCAGGACCATTGATTAAGCATTCTTTAGTTAGTATGTTTCTTCCTGGCTTAGAATCCATGGTGTGCTGGAATTTAGATGTCCAGACGTTTTGTCCACACCTGCAATGGGCATCATCAATGGTGTGGTGTAAGTCTTCTTGGTGAAGGCGAAGGCACAACTGAGATGCTTGCTGAAGGTGTCATATTTATATCTGAGCTGCTCTTAGGGAATCGAAGAAGCCCTCAAACTAAACAAACCTGGCATCCAGTACTTGAACATATAAAACAACTCCAAATGCAGAGAAGTCACACACAGCAATCAGCTATCAGAGCAAAGAAACTCCATCCACATAGCACACACCCTCCGCTCAAGCCGAGCCAATCCCCTAAGAGCAGCTTGGATATAAATACGACACCTCCAGCGAGCGTCTCAATTGTGCCTGAACCTACGCCAAGAAGTCTTAGACCATGCCACTGATGATGTCCACCGCAGGTGTAAACGAAACATCTGGACTTCTAAACTTCAGCAAATCACAGCTTCTAAGCCTGGAAGAAACTTATGTTAATTCTGACTCCAGCCATGAAAGCTTCTGAATACTCATAAGCATTCTTAGTTAGTACTCATAATATAGAAATTTAATATATATTTACTATAAAGAGATAAACGTAATTTATACTGATTTCTAATTTCTTTACAGGTACCAAATGGTATAGGGGCACTTCTGGCGTTGTTTGAACTGTCATTATTTCTTATATATCCCACATAATCCTGAACGTGTTAGTAGTTTTTAAATTTATAAATGGTTATAACAGATTTCTTAATTTTAATATAATTGTGAACAACAGTAGTATTAAAGAGGTTATATATTTTTAAAATATATTGTACTATCAACAAATGAATGAAATTAGTCTTTTGCTGTATGAGGAGATAAAAATAATTGTTTTTTATGATGTTGAAGTGTTTGACACTATTTGTAAAAGATAGAGATCTCAAAAAGTTGTATTTTTTGTCTTCTGCAATTAATGTACATCACATTCTCATTATATGCAGACAGCTTTTTTGCTACATTGTTCAGATGTTGGAAATTAGCAGACTAAGTACTCTCTTTGAGCTTGTTTTCAGAAGATACCAAACCCACTAATTATTTTTAAAATAAGCTTTATGTAGGAGCAACAACAAAGCTTGTTTATTTAACCACATCCTTTACATCAGATGAATAGAATGTTTCATTCATTTGGAATACTGACCCTATGGATTTTTGTTTTAAATATTTGAATACATAAATTTCTTTTATCAAGTTTGCCCTTAATATCTGCTTCATATGCATTACTATGAACAGTCGTGACACAATTGATATAATTGGGAACTAAACAGTGAAACAGTGTAGAAACAGTGAAACAATAGAGTAGATTTTTGATTATCCCGGGGAAATGCTACTACATATTAAGCAAATAGCTATTAATTAAAAAAATAGTCATAATCCCCATAATAAACATTAATGGGAACCACGGAAATTATTATTGAACTCAGTATTTTGTAATAAAGAACTCTATTTTAAAGCATCTGTTGTTGATTTTGTTTTGCAAGTCAAGGGTGTTTAACAATTCTGTAGCCATTTCTTGCTAGAAGTGAGCCATTTACTCTTTAAAATGACTTTGCTATGTATTCTGTTTTATTTACACACAAATATACAATTAAGATCTTTAAATCCTGTTGAAAAATCCTTTAATTAACTCTATTTTAAAGAAGCATGCTTTTTATTCATTTTACAAAGTATTAATTTGTTGGACAGCAGGGAATTCTCTTGTTATGCACGTTTGCAGGAATTTAGTAACAGTCACAGTTTGACATCGAAATTAATTGAAAATACTATTTATTTTTAGTTGTTCTTAACACTTTGTCACATACATTTTTATGTTTTGAGGAACTAGTTTCCGAAGCTGTTGATTATTTTGAAATTCCACTGGTCGATAATTTGATAAAGAAGTTCATAGTTCCACTACTAGAGAGAAAACAGGAGATGACAACGTTGTCCGGTTATGCAGCAAGGGAGTAAGACAGTAAACATTCAGCAATCACCTGCAGAAAGTCACATAGTCTACTTGCGTAGCAAGATGCAGAATTAGTTAGTGCAGTAAGATTTACTAGTCTTCTCACCATGTCTGAAGATTTTAAGAAATTTAAGGTTGTGCATTCGGAAGGGCGTGAAATTATAAGTGGTATTATAGATAAATGTGATGAAGCTTTGAAAAAACAATATTCATATCTAGTGTCACAAGCTAAACAACGGGCTACCCCTTGTGTAATAAGTAGGCTGCATGTTATCTTCCCCGGCGTTTCTATCTGTGCGCGACTCGTATATCATTACGTCACCTTGTCTATACGTGTGTATATCTGTAGTCTATACGTGTGTATATCTGTAGTGAACGCATTCCTTTCAGAATTCATAAGGCCAGACATAACAATAACAAACAATTTGAAGTATGTACATAAGTGAATCGAGAATATATTGACACATTGCTTCACTCACACTGTTTATTCACAGGACATGTTTCAAGAGCTCTTGAAACATGTCCTGTGAATAAACAGTGTGAGTGAAGCAATGTGTCAATATATTCTCGATTCACTTATGTACTAATTTGTGCTTCACTGTCCCTACGCTTCTTTCAAGTTTATACTTTGAATTTGAAGTATGTTGAGACTTTTTTTTTTTTAAATCAATATGCATGTAAGTTTGTATTAAACTCAGACATTTTAGAAGAATCTTTAGAAACTGTAATTTTGCACCAGTTTTGACAAAATTTCTAATGTTGGACAGATATATGCTGTAACTGTGTTGTGCACTGGTTCATGAGTTGCTTCCTTCATCGATATAAATAGATAAATAAATGCTAGTGTGGTGAATACATCTAAAATAAGATTTTACTGCACACTAAGTTTTTGTCATACATTTTACAATGTTATACTAGCTTGTCAATATATACTATATCCAAAACTAAGTTTTATATCAAAACTTATAACACTAATAACAATTGCAAGGAGATAAATGTGTCATTGTCAAATAGTGACTTCAAACGGTTATTTTGATTTTGACTTAGTTGTTTTACTTTATCTTATTAAAATATCCCATTATGGTACTTTCTGAAAACAGGTTCTTCATTTGTGATTTCTTTTGTAAATTGAGAAAGAAATAACTTAGAACATTATTATTTTAGAATATTTTGACAAGACTTATTTTTGTTTATTAGTAACATGCCTGTTGTGTGTTTGGAGGAATTTAGTAACAGTGACGTCAAAATTAATATAAAAATTATTTGTGGTTGGTTTATTGACACTCGTCACTTACTTTTTCATATATTTATGAGAGACTAGTTTCAAAGGCCCTGGCCTCCATTTTCAATCTCTTCCCAAGGGAAGAGATTGAAAATGGAGGCCAGGGCCTTTGAAACTAGTCTCTCATAAATATATGAAAAAGTAAGTGACGAGTGTCAATAAACCAACCACAAATAATTTTTATATTAACATGCCTGTTATTTGTTTTGATTTTACATGCACTGGTATATACAAAATGATAGCAAAATGATATCCAACATGTTTGGCTCTGGAGTTGCCATCTGGTGAAAAACTTATTTTGAGATTAATGACCACCATTACCCTTGAAGTAGTTCTTTTCCACATGTACACGTTGGTTCCAACAATTCCCCCATTTTCCAAATGCATTCTGGAAGTCATGTTCTTTAAGGGTGTTTAGAGCAGGCAGCATTTCTTTTTGAGTCCTCTCAGTTGTGTTGAACCAATGTCCTTTCGACTTGATTCTTAGTTTGGGGAATAGAGCAAAGTTGCAAGTGCAAAAACGAGTGAATGTGGTGGGTGGGGAATGACTGTAATTATTTTTCACCAAAAAGTTTCTGGTGAACCAGGAATTGTGACAGATTGCATTATTCTAATTCCCTTTTCACCAGTTTTTGTGCGTAGTCTCCACACTTTTTCACACAGCCATCTCAAAATGTCACAGTAGTTTGTGGAATTCAAATTTGATTTGGTCGGATGAATTCTTTGTGCACAAGCATCTTGGTATCACAGAGAATGAGAAGCATGCTCTGGACTTTGCTCTTCATTTGTCTTGTTTCTTTGATCTTGTTGAGTTCGGCCCCTTCCATGGGAGCATTGTTTATTTGTCTCAGAGGCATAAGTAATGCTTGGATTTATATGCACTATTAAGTATGGATATTTGCATTCTATGCCGTAAAAATCTGGTAAATATGCTCTGACACTGAATATAACTGATATACAACTGAACTATATATATAACTGAAAATGAATAAAGATCAGGGCTGTAATTTGGGGTCTCATTTTTGATGGGGAAAAGTGTTAAAAAATTGTTGATCATAAGTTAAATAAATCAATCTCCATGGCACTACAGGTCATATATAATTTTTCTTTCATTTTGAAAATATTTTTGTATAATATATTTAACATTTTCTAATAATTTACAAATTTTTATAAAGCTCAAAATATTATGGAGAGAATTGGAAAATAAACTAATTTGATTAAATATTAAAAGCAGAAGCATTATTAACAGTGAAGTATTCTTCATATTTGAGTTTGATTTATGAGTCACTATGTTTACACTCAAACTACACTTGTTGTATAATTGAAACGTTTTCAAGATCATTCGATCGGAGCTCCGTAGTAGTGGAAGAAGAGGAAGGTTCATTTAGTCACCAAACAGCTGAGGATTGCTGGACTATAGCTAACAGTGCTACACAGAGCAATAAAAGAGAAATCTTCTCATATCCTTCTCAGAGTGTCAGAATAAAATGTACAAATCATTGCTGAAAAAGTAAAATATATGCATTTTCAAACTTCAGTAATAAACTCCTTGCAATGTGGAATAAATTTATTAATTACAAGTGTATGTTTAACTATCAAGCAATAAAACAGCAAATATGCAAAAATCCAAGCTCTAGTCATAAGTGTACAGATGGCTCTTGTCGCTGCTGATGACTCTGGACAAGAAGGTTGGGTCATCAGAAAACCTTAAGCAAAATTTAACACGCCACACTTCTAATAAGCAGTCAGGAGCCTTGATACAAATTTTGTGGTGACACAATGCATGGCCAGTTCATCAGTTAAAATTTGTTTGCATGTCCCAATAAGCAATTCCCACTTCATGAGTAAGGTCTTCAGTGGTTTGACGTTGATCCTCATAAATGAGGTGTTGAACTGTGCAGTGATATCAGGCATTGTGCAGCTGATGTGAGCATCGTCTTCAGTAGCTTACACCTGGCCCTGAACTGAGCATGTAACTCATACACACATATATGGCTCATGCTTTATCCCCCAAACACTTGTTCAATCATTGCAAGAGTCTCTGTAGCATTTTTCTCTAGATTTGTGCAGAATTTACTGCACACTATGCACACTCTTTGCTCTAATCTTGTATCCATCATAAAACTTTGATATACTACACACATAGTTTCATGAAAAGTACTATAGCATTTTAAAACATCTACCCAGCTGCATGAAACTTTAAACTTTCACTCACAGAACACCAACTCACTCATCAGAGGTGCTAATCTTATCACCTCTCAGTACAAAACTGCTGAAATTACTACTCAGATGGCAGCACCAGTTTGAAAATTTTGGATACCACCTCATATATAAATATCTAATATGGCAAATAAGTTAATAAAGCTTTGCCATTAACTTAGTTTAAATAAGCATATTCTGAATAACAAAAGCTCACAATATCAATCATGCATTAGAAGCCAAAAATGTAAATTTCCAATGTGTTTTTCAATATTTGTTTTAACAATATAAACTATTAGAAAATGATTAGATGAATAAAAGTAAAACGCTGAAGCTATTAACAGTGAAGCAAATATAATTAAATAAATTATAATAATTAGTGATTAAACTTATCTCTGATGTCATAAGTTTAATCACTAATTATTAGAATTTATTGAACATTCTTACTGTTTCAACGTGTAATTCATACTTACACTCAACTGCTTCTGTAAAACATGTCCAAACTATTTTGAAAAAGTGAAGCATTAAAGTAGAATTAAATTAGCTATCTTCTATTAATATATTAGGCTTCATTGTGTTTAATTTCTTATCTTACGTGAATACAAACTATAACTAATTTACAAATTTCATGGGATAAAGCAGATATATTGACTCTATAAGGTTGTAGGTACAAGTAAATTAATTTAAGGTCATTAAATCTGGAATTACATTTGAATTTTAGTACCTTTTTGTCTTCTGATGTAGGCATGCAGCTTATGTGACCAGATTTGTACTGTGAAAAATCCATGACTTCTAAAATTATTCTGTAAACAGAAAGATGCACAGAATTATTAATAAATAAGTAAAGAACAATATTTAAATGAGAAGTAAACAAGGTATAATTTTTAGTTAAGTTAATTGTAGCTAGTAGAAGTTGTGTATAGAATATGGTAAGTCAACAGCCTGGGCTGAACACTTAACCATATATTTTTTGTTGTAAAAAGCTTTAATAAATAAATCCATAAATATTTAAACAAAGCTTTATATAAATATGTAGTTGCAATGAATAACCATAAATTCTCTCATATGGTTGCAACGAAAACATTTTGTAGTTTATTGCACAACTGTTAAAAGAATTATTATTTTGTAGAAATAATATCTGCTGTATCGGTGCATTATTGAATATTTTTATATTGGTATGATTTTGGAAAATGGAAAGTAACATTGGAAATTAATTGTTCTTTCACACTAGCCATGTATAGGTCAAAGTTTGGAAAGGTAGAGTCAGACTGAAAAATTGAATGCTATAGCTGGGATTTGAGCCATGGATCTCCTTGTCTCCCTCCGGTTGCTCTTAACTATTGAGCTTCATAGCCAATATTCCAGTATGACACTAAATTCTCCAGCTTTGGCATACATACGATTAGTGTAAAGGAAAAATGTCCATTAATTGATCTAATAGTGGTTGAACTGTAAAGCCTGGGACTTAAAGTACTTTACATGTTTTAAGTCACCATTAAGGTAGTTGTCTCATGTGTATATGAGAATTCCTAGTGGTTTAGCAGAAAAATATGTGTCAGTTGGAGAATTTAATGTCATACTGGCACGTTGGCCAAGGTAATTCAGTGGTTAAGAGCAACTGGATGGAGACGGAGAGATCCGTGGTTCAAATCCCAACTATGGCATTCAGTATTTCTGTCTGACCTCTCCCTTTCGGGAAAATAACATTGTTTTTGTAGATTCATTTATTGAGAGATAATAAGCAGCAGTAATACATATAAGTAATAAAGAACATGTTGAACGCCAGAATAAATTTTATTTGTCTAATAACTACAACTCTTGTATTCTGTAGTTTGTGTATCCTTAAGAATTATGAAAGCTGAAGTGTATACAAGTAGAAAATGCTTTAAACAACATTTTTTGCCAGAAGAAATAACACTGCAACAAGAGTTACAAAAGAAACAAAGGAACCTTTTCAAAAATATTGAGCAGGAGGATAAATCAGATGGTATTTCTTAAGGCTACGTCTACATTTTAATGAAAATGGTTTTTGCAAATGTTTTGGTTATAGAAGATTTATATAGTTTAACTTTTAACATTATTGGTATTGAAGTGTACCTGTTGCAGGCTTTCAGTGAAGGAACATGTAAGGGAGGGTGGTTGCCGCTGTCATTATTACACCTGGTGCCAAAGTAGGGTGTGTTCAATTTCTACACAAAACTTAAAAAATATGCTAAGAAACTTGACAGAGATTTATTGTGACCAATGTCTATCTTGTATGCAAGTTTTCTAGTAGCTCAGAAATTTATGCATGTAGGTGAGACATGGAAGATCCAAAATGGACCTTCCTCCAAAAAAAAAAAAAAAAAAAAAAAAAAAAAAAAAAAAAAAAAACTGAAGAGAATGTGAAGAATGTTAATATTGAAAAAGCAAATTGGAATTAACACTGTGAAATATATAGTTTCTCAGTTGGCTCATTGTATAATTTAATGTTAAAAATTATTTGAGCAGACTACTAATAAGCATTCGAGCAGTTGCTGAACTTACCACTTAAGGAAAGTGTTAGTTTTTGAACAATGGTCTGGGCATGAAAAAGGTGTGTTCTAAAATGGTGCGAAAAATTCTCCCGTTCATGCATAGGGAACATTTAGTGAATTGCTGTATTGTCATTCTCGAAAACACATAAATAATCCTAATTTCTTTACGACATATGCTGAAACTTGGATTTTTCATTATCATTCAGAAACTAAACAAATATCTGTGCATTGGAAGAGCCCCCAATCTTCCCGGAGAAGGAAAGCATGCTCATGATAATAAAAATTCATGGCAATGATGCTTACTTTTTCGATATTCGGGTATTATCTACACTGATTGTGCCCTGTAGGCCATAGTGTCAATCAGATTTATTATAAAAGTGTTTCAAAGGCCCTTCTTGAACATGTGTGACAAAGGAGATCAGACTTGTGGAAGAATGCAAAATGGATTGATCAGAACATTACACCAATCTGTAATTGATGGTTTGTGAAAAGTTGTTTCTGTAAATGTTTGCCAGACCCTGCATCATGTAATCTTTTTGTCTTCCTCAAAAACAAGCCTGTTCTCAGAAGAACCAGATTTGAGTCCATGGATTTGCTGAAAGCAAAAGGAACACAACTGTTGAACAGCATAACACAAGATGACTGCAGTGTGCTCCCTATGGTGGAAAATTTACTTGGAGAAGTTAAGAGACTGGAGAGGTTACTTCATTCAAGAGTAAAGCATTGCCATTGATTTTTTTTCAATGGAGTGTTACAGCATGAATCCAAGTCCCTTTATTGCCTCACCTCATAAGATGTAAAGATCACCTTGAAGAACTTTGAAAAATCTCAGCTGCGATTAAATCTTCAAGAAACTAAAAGTTCATTTACTAAAATTTTAGAATGATTCCTGTATGTGGTTTCAAAGCTCTGAACTCACAACTTACTCGAAAGTGAAATAAGAACTCACCAGCTTCTATTTATGTATTACAATTTAAATTTTCTTTATTTGAAGTTTTAAAACTAGTGTTTAAAGCTTCTCCTATAGATATAACTAATAGAATATTCAAATTATTTTTGTCTAGAGCACCCATTTGGCAGTGATGGTGATGATTCTGTACTTAAGTAATTATATCTAAGGATTAAGAAATAGAAATAAGTGTTGAAACCATGGATAATGATCAGTGTTAATTTGGTAACTTCTTATGGTAGCTCAAGCAAAAAGAGTATCAGCACAGAAAGCCAAAGATGACATTGAAATTTAACTCTGATTCAATGTAATAACAAATTACCTATTATTGTTTGTTCACCACAATTAGGCAAGGCAGAGGAATGTGTAACATCATCACTTTTGCTGTTCGCATGATGTTTTTGCTCACCTATCGGATATGATAAGGATGCTAGCTTCTTATAAAATACACATTTTGTCACATATCTCATCCATGTATAATACCTATCACTGCAATTACTGAAACAAGCATTAGATCTGGCAGCATGGGTGACTTATATTCACTCTTATACACTCATTTCGTAGAAAACAGATCCACTACCAGAGCAGATAAACAGTTGAAACCCCTCTCCCTCTTCATGCTGCCTTGTGGTGGGTAGACAGTAATGACTAATTGAAGTTGCCTTTAGTATACTGGTCGCCAAACTAGAATGTGATTGACAGTTAGTAAGCACATGGAATAACGCTTTAAATAAATGGGAGGGGATGAGTAGTTCATAATGGTTGTCATGGTAACTATTAGAAGGACCAATTAGAGTTGAGGCGTTTCCATGGCAATGTTAGACGCTAAACCTTGGCTGCCGATATTCTGAACACGTGCTTAGCATGACGTGCGGGCGAGTGAGTTACGCAAATTCTACAGTAAACACAATACCTTGGTGTTTATTTCTCTGCTGATAACGCTGCATAAACAGAATGCCTTCACGTACTATATGTTGCTGTTCTTATTTTTTATACAACAGTACTGGCAAGTTCCTTTGCTTTTTATTTGTGGCAATTTGCCTTGGTTTATGTGTGTCTTAGTCTGTGTATCTGTGCGTGTGTTGTGATCATTTGCAATTGTATTTCAATTAATGTTTGTGTCTAAAATAGTGACAAGCAAAAACCTAAACTTGCTCGGGAACCAAATAAAACTATATTTGGTAAAGGTATTCCAATTAAAGGAAAAGCACGGGAAATAATATGCTCTGTGAGATATAAGTGGCATTTCCCCACTTCAATAATATGCCTCTTTTGTTACAATGATCTTTACACTGATGTGTTCCTGCATGTTCTAGCATTTGCATGTAGATCCACGACTTTACTGTTGTTTTTGTGTATAGTATTATAAATAATAATGATGATGATAATAATACCGATTGCAGTCGCAACTGAATCAGCTTCGCATGCGTAATCCTATTGCGCCCTCCGTGTGGCAGCAACATCGCCTCTCCATATGAAATGTCAATCACTTTCTAGACTGGCAACCAGTATGAAAGTAATCAATGTTAAGATAATAACTAGTCATAGACTATAAGAAATAAAGCTGTAACAAGCTGAGACTTACATAGAAAACAATACCACTGATGCTACTGCGTTAAATTTTTGTTGTAACTTTATAGTGCTTTTCTAGGAAGCTTTAACATCCTTGGTCGGTCATATCAGGTGATGAATGAAATTTTGCTCAAATGATCCCAAGGACCGAAAAACTTTAAGTTACTATACGTTTGTCTTCTCAGGATATGGAAAGAACTTGTCTGAATTACTCACCCTAACCAAGATTTGATATTAAAACCTCTTGAATGTAAGATAGGTATGCCACTCTCACACCATTGAGGCACCTGTTAAAATATTTATTTATTTATTTATTTATTTACTTATTTATTTATTTATATTCTTCAACATGGCGTTAACTCTAATTACAGAAGGCTTAAACAACCTAAGCAGAAAAAAAAATATCAGTATTAAAAAAAAAAACAAGTCTAATAAACAACCAAACCATAAGTAATTTCCACAACTAGTTAAGATAATTTATTGAGATTCAACTGTATTGGAACACCACAGTGAAGCGAAAAATTATTAAATTTCAGATGTGTAAAAAATGCGACTCATCTAAAATTTAATAGTTAAGATAAGTTTTTTAACAATCTTTCTTAAAAAAACAGTACTTAGAGAAAAATTAAAATCGCATAAGTGATGTTGTGCTGCATGTTAAACATATTCTCAATAAGATACAAGATGCATTCTGACCAGCGCAGACCATGAATCACCATCACACTGAAGATGCCAAGTGCAGTCCTTGGTGAAACATCACAGCATACAAACCTGTCAGATAATAATGTCTTTTTCGAATAGTTAGCCAACTCATAAAGTAACATTTGACCAGTAACTGCTCTTCTAACTACTCTCAGTTTACCAATATTAAATTCACTTAAAATGTTTCACAATATGGATTCCAAATTGGTGAAAGATGTTTATATTTACACTTAACATAAGTTTTCCAATGGTTACCATCTCACTGTGGAATTTCTGGCAATGAGCAAGCAGATATGTTGGCCAAGAAGGGTTCCAAAATATCTCAAACAACGAAACAAAATATCCCCTATGAAACAGTTAAAAGATTAATCAAAAACATCTTCACAAAACTATATAACAACTATCTAGTTTCCTCTGAAAAACTTAATTGGAAAGATCTCCTAAACAAACTAAAGACAATTCCAGAACTACCTCGAAAATCTTCAGTAGCAATGTTCAGATTAATCACAGGCCACGATTGTTTGAATGGACATTTATTCAAGGTTGGATTAACAACTTCTCCACAGTGCTGTTTATGTGGTAAAGACGATTTAATGAACATCGATCATCTAACTGTATGTTAAACTCTCTAAAATCAAGAAGATCTAGTCTCCAAATATTGGGAAGCAATAAGAAAAATGATTTTATTATCAAATTCTGAGCATTAAATACACACACACAAACACACACACATTTTTATATTCTAAAACTTGTTTAATGTGCATTATTAACCATTCTATCAAAGTGGTACTTGAGAGACCTGTTTTCACTAAGGTATTGATGTTTGTTTCAACCCTTCCAGTCATAGTGACACTGGTTGCATATTTTATTTCCTCAAGCAGTAATTAAAATATTGCATTTACAATATTAACAACACATTTAAAGCAGTGTGGTGCAACTAAGTGTCAGAGGGCCAATAAGACAGTATAAATGAGTTCAACATATTAATACAAATGTAACTCAAAAGTTCAACAGACTGAGAATTCATATGAGCATTGATATTACTAATTATTCTGGGAATAAATTGATACATATAACTATTTTAAAAATTATAATACAGTAAAACCTGCCCTCAGTAGAATCAAACAGAACTCTCAAACATTTTTGTTAAATGTACATGCTTAGACTTTCATGGCCGGCATTAATCCATTAGAATGATGTTTCTGGGCTTGAAGGCCATGGTCCAGATGAAAAAGCATCTGACATTTCGCCTGTAGAATTGACTGCTGGCTGGTGACCACTAGCCAGGAGTCAATTCTCTGAAGATTCCCAACGGAGCTATGGGCAACATGTCAGATGCTTTCTCATTGTCTGGACCACGGCCTTCAAACCCGGAAACAATGTTCTACTGGATTAAAGACAGATTTCTGTTTAACAAAGGTAGGCAGGCCTAGGCTATTAAACCATGAACATACATAAATGGACAGAATGACAAAAAATGTACTTGCCTTATTCAATTGTGTGTATTTCAATATTTCTGCAAAACATATACATACTTATGTAATACACACCAAAACATATAATGAATAGAATACAGCTGTATACACAATTTACTTATTTTTTCCAGTAGTCGGTGAGAAGTTTCTGGACTCATTGCTGCTTAGCTGCTTGACTTTGCTCAAACACTTTAACCTGAGGAATACACCAACTATATCCAAGTAATTTTGCCATAGGGCAAATTGTCCTTTAAAGTTTTGTTAGCATACCGATAAGTCTTAAGCCTACACTCTCTAACTCGGGTACATATTTCTTTTTAATTTCCTCCACCTTCTCTTCTTTCCGAGATGGCATATTTTCAAATAAGGCATAAGCTGTAATAAGCTGTGTCTGTTTCAGTTTGAGAGCACTGTCTATATTGACATATTCCATCGCATATCAATTGAAAGCACCTTCATTGATGTAGTTTTGCACTTCTTTTGTCTTGTACTCATTTCCTTCATTGTCAGTAGCTGGACTCATTGGAAACCCTGCTTTTCTGAAAAACTTTGTTTATTATTTCTTTTCTTGGCTTCCAGTGTGGGCAAGATTTTAAGCCAACAGGTTGCAGCTCTTACCAGAAGGCAAGAAGAGGAAGTAATGGACAAAGGCCATGGAAGTCTACGTAACCATTTAACTTTGTCAATGCTTGTGGTAGCAATTTTCTTACAGCTTGGTTTATCCAAATTATAGCATCTTGGAGTGGTTCCCCTCCTTGTGGTTTGGATTTATATCACACGATGCGGTGAGATATCTGAAGTTGGATTCGCCCCTTCGTGAGATCTATGCCCCACATGCGCAAAAGTTTCGTGCTCCCTCGGTGTGACGACGCATGTAGAAGCCAAACCTTACCTTGATGTAGAAGTGATGAACCTTTCGTCTAAAAGCTGTGAAGATGAAGTTTTCGAAGATTTCTATAAATCCTCTCTCTGGCAGCTGCGGCGAGCGATGAGATGTGAAACTTCTCAGGCATGTTATTGATACAAAAGGAATTTCACTTTTGGGCAACTATGGAATAAAATAATTAAGACCGTTTTACTTTTACTTTCTTGGAAGTGTTGAAAACAGTGTTGTTATGATAAATTAACTTTAAAGAGAGTCGATTAAAGACACTAGACAACACTTACTTTTAAATTTTTCCGGAACTAGTTTCAGAGGCTTTGCCTCTATCATCGGCCGGCTCTCGACTGGTTCTCGTTGGTGTAGCTGACGATACCTTGTCACAGGTCTCCTCTGGTGGCGGCTCAAGGAACTTGCTGAACAAATCCTTCTGGGGGATGTCGAACTTTACTTGGAATTATATTTCTCGACATCATTTTCTTCATTACATGCGACTTTTTCCACTGATGTATATAGCCCTTTACTATATATTAATTTTCTCCTTTTATTTATAAATGATGCAATGGTTTTTTACTTAAATTATTTATCGTAGTGTCGCATCTTTGATGTATATTTTAAACATTTACTAAACGTTCATAGATGATGAACTCAAATAACTTCTAATAGTTTCAAGAAGTATTTTACCGAAAACGCATCTACCCTCTTCGAGAGTTAAAGCCAGAAGAAAAAGTTTAAGAATAAAATCATTGGTTCTTGTTTCTGTATTTGCTGCTAAGCCACCGCAATACTTAATTCTGATTGGTCCTACGTCACAATTTGGGATTTCAATAAACCTAAGCATTTGTTGCATCATCTATATGGCCTGCTTGGTTATTAATTTAAGTTGAATTACAGATGGCCATGTTTACCTAATATGTCCATGTATGCAATATCAGCTTCAATCTGGAACCTATATGATTATGTTAGCTCAGCGGCAATGATTTGGAATCCATATTAGCAAGCAAAGATTATATAAACAGTATATGAAAATGTCTTTTAACATTCTGAATGTTGCCTTGGTCCAATGGTTGAGTTTGGAGAGAACCAAATAAGTCAGACATTGCAAAGTTCCATGTGTGGGTGTCTAGTAGCATTATTGAAAAAAGCAGAACATGTCTGTTGTGTCTCATTCTTCCATTAAGTATTGTTACCATTCTTCCATGATTTGTGACACATTCATATCTTTTTATTGGATGTATAATCAACAGGTAGGTTCTGAAAGTCAAGTGTTTTTGACGATACATAGAAACTTACCAATTACTATGGGTTTTTCCATTTCACCTGACAAAACCATACAGGAAAACAGTAAATCTGCCTTGGACAATTTTGCTTCCAAAAATGTCTCACCTTTTAAACACAATTATTTATTTGGTTGCTTGGGGAAGAACAGTCCCAACTTGTTACTATGTCTGTTTTCTGTTTTTAGGTTTGTATCTACAGTACGTATGCTTTGTTATTTTTCTATGCTGTGGCAAACTGTACATTGAATGCTTTCATGACCTGCTTTACTCACAATTTAGCACTTTCACTAGCATAAATCACATAAGATCTAGTACAGTTTTACTTGTTTTTGAAGCCATGGTGGGTACAGCTGAGCTAAACCACTACCTTTGTCTAAGTTTAAAGGGTGCTGTTATGAGCTCTATATTCTGTGCCTTCTGACAAGTCTTTAGAGCAGGAATTGAAAAAGAAAGAGACAAAAATTAAAGACAAAGGTTATTGTTAACTATGCAATGAAGGATGACTGTGACAAGTTTCTCAGTATTCGAAATGCCATTATCTTATCTCCCTCCCACACTGGTTAGGTAGCAGTAATATGGTTATGTTTCAACTTAAACATCACATACTTAGAGCAGACAATGCAGACTTTCAACAGATGCCTGAAATTTTTCGAAACTCTGCATTCCACAGCTGGAAATTTTTTGTTAAAAGGCATACTTTGATTTCTGTTGTCCACATAAGGGCATATTGCATGTTTTTCCCCCCTAAATTAAATGAGACCATGAAATATTTCTTTTTAAGACAGATTTACTTTAAAGGCAGGTTTTACTGTAATCATAATGTGAAGGTTGACACTGCATTTCTGAAGCAAGTTTTTCAGTGTCCAGATTTAATTCTGTAAGGGAAAGTTTCAACAAGATTCCAATGAAGCACTTTCAATGTTATTTTTAGCTTGTGATTTAATTGCTTTCAAAGTTGAAAAAGTGCTTTCACACTCATGTGCTGCCAAAAAGAGAAAGTATTTTGAGGGAGAATTCATGTAATTTGGGAAAATGATTTCTTGCCACAAGTATCTAGAAGTCCTCAGGAGCATTACATTGCTCGATCTATATATGCCTGAAGATCATGAAAGAGGTTAGACTGCTGTATTATACCATTCTTCACATCATCCAATAATAGCTTAAAATACTGTAGATTATCAAGAGTAAAATAAAAGAATAAAAACAATCTTTCAATGTTACTGGAAGTTGTTTTTATGTAAATTTTTGAGTAGTTAAAACTGGTTAATACATTTTTGTGTATAAGTATTTTATATGACCTAAATTTTGGTGTAGAAGTTTGAATGAGCAAGCATTTTACACTATTGTCTTGCAAGCTGTTTGCAGCAGCTATGTTTAATGCGTTTCCATACCTTTAGGGAAAGAAATCAGAGTAAAATAAATAATGTCCAAATATTACATAAAAACTGAAGTTAATAACAGTGATGTAATACAAATATTACAATAATATATAATTTCTTACAAATTTTACTTATCTTTTTAAGAAATTATACTTAGCTATCATAAAAATAAATCTCCAAAATATAGTTAATATAACAGCAGTTTTATAATCAATGGAAAACATACAAAACAGGCAAGTATTATTTGTACAGCATAGAAACCAATTATTAGAGGGGGTTGCAAAATGTTACAGCATTTAACTTTGTTTACTAAGAAGAACTAGCAAGGAATTGTTTCTTTATGTTTTAAAAGTTATGAATATGAAGTCCTTTGATATCACAGGCATTAGCTCTTTAATACAGTTCTTCATTCTTCCTACACATGAATGTTCTGAAATTCTTGAATAAGCCACTTAATTGTTGCGTAATTGTTTGTACCAACTGCAGAGGGACAGAATGTTCAATTCCTTCCTTTGTCTGTGAGTCAGCTAATGTGCATGTACTTTGTCTGCATTTGCTCAGCTGTTTTTTTTTTAGACACATGGCAAAACCATGTTTGATTTTACTTTACAGGTGCATCCCTAACCTACTGTTTGTACCAGTATGGAATAAAGCTGATACTTTGTTCTAAATTGTAATTGATTGTGATTTATTTATATTCTGTGATGATATAAGCTCTTTCAATGTGTTCATCTAGGTGGCTTGATTTTTTTGAATGAGTATGCACTAGTAGGTACATAAATATCAGAAATATTGAGAGAAAGTGCAAGAGCTTCCAGTACCTTTGAATTTAATTTTCTAGAACAATAAAATTATAAAATGTTTTGTAATACATAATATCCTTCTAGCTCCATTTGTTTCTAGCTGTTGCACATTGTATTGAATAATGTATATTATTGCTGCTTATTCCAAAATCTCAAAATGAAGGCTTTTAGACTCAAGACT
Organism: Mantis religiosa; assembly: GCA_030765055.1. Taxonomy (NCBI): domain Eukaryota; kingdom Metazoa; phylum Arthropoda; class Insecta; order Mantodea; family Mantidae; genus Mantis; species Mantis religiosa. Next base: position 55,232,541 of record CM060949.1, read on the forward strand.
GCACAACGAATGTTTTGATTCTATAAAGATATTGTAATTTAAAGGCAAAATATTTTCCAAATAAAATGCAAAATGCAGTCCACCATAAATTGAAGAGGAAATACTTGTGGTTGCAAAACCTCAAATCTTTTGTTTGCAATTATAAAATGTTGTTGTGTCATTAGTACTTTAAACTTGTATATTTTAGCATATTTGGGGGTGTTCATTTTCATGAATAAAAGATGTACAATATTGTTCTTCTCAAAAAAATTTTTTTTAAGTTAGTAGCTTTTGGGTTTAGGAGCAGTGACTTAAGTAACAGATTTAAATGTTCATAAAATAAATATTTTTATTTTACTCTAATCTCGTTCAAATACTGTAAAATTTTGTTTTAATATATACACCTTTAAGATATGCAGTCATATAGCAATATTTAATAGCTATATGAAGCTGTAAATGTACAGGGGTTGCTTTTTAAAGTAATGTATAAAAGAAAGTGTTGCTTTATGCAACAATTTAATTGCGAAATTTAAATGTACTTGTAGCAAACTAAAATGACCAACATAGCATGCCACATATGAACATCTTATGTTTGAGTCTCTGTGAATGCTAAATAGAACAAACTATGTGTTTATGCTTAAGCTATTATAATAATAATGTTGTTCACTTTATAATTTGTCCACATACATTAAATTTGTTTGATTGTATATTAATATGTATAAATGAGAGCTTTAATTGTGTGTTTAGTTTGTAGTTATTATTTTACTTGTGTTAGAGGAAATGTAATTTCAAAATTTTGTGGTTCAGGTTCCAGTGGTTCCAAGATATTTTAAGGTGAAATCTCAGCCAAAGTGGTCAGAAACCTAATATTTTATTTTATTTTGTTCTTTGATGTTTTTCTAATATATTGCTAAATTTGTATTTACAAATTCCTGGTGGAAAATGCCACTAAAATAATTGAATACATCTTTGGTACCATGATGCCTTTTTCTTTTAGAATCAGTTGCATCAATGTTGCATCTTTTACTGTAGTAATCACATGTGCAAATTAATATATATGTATATTAAATATTATATTTTAATTACCTGTGCAGTTAAACATTAGTCTGATAATAGTTGGAAGCTTCTTAATAATAAGGTATCCATATTTTGTAACATTTCATTAACAATATTTAAGAAAACTTAATAGCTTAAATATTCACTAATTGTAAACTGATCTAACCTGAAAGTAAAAACCAATTTTTAAAAGAAAAACTGCAAAGCAGGTTGTATGCTTTGTAACTAATCATTAAAAAACTGTTACCAAGAGAAACCAAATTATTAAATACCAAATAAAGTAATTATAAGTTGTCAATTAATTTGTGTGCAGAATGCCCAGTTTCTTCAAGACATGTAAAAATCTAAGACATTTACATTGGTTGTTTTAGTACAATGCTGTGCATTCATTGACATTGACTTTAAATACAACGACCTGTTGATAAGTTCCGGGCCTCACAATTTAAATAAAAAAAAAATTCTTTATTTCTCAACATAATCTCCAGAAATGCTAACACATTTGTCATATCAGTGTTCTAATTTAATTAAACCATCTCTGTAATGCAATTTATCATGGTCCTCAAAATAGCTGTTTCTCCACATCATTGACCTTGTTACTGTGAAATCTTCATCCTCCAATAAATTTTTTGAGGTTCGAGAACAGGTGGCAGTTATTGGGTGCCAGATCTGACAAATAGGGTGGATGTTCAATTCAAACTTTAATTCGTACATTTTTCCCATTGTAATGTCTGAACAATAGGCCGGAGCATTGTCATGAAGAAACTTTTTTTTTGCCTCAAATGAGGTTTTTTTTTTCACCTCATCACTCAAATGTTGCAGTAAGCTTGCTTAGTAGCCACCAGTGATACATTTACCATTTTCTTAATAATAAATAAAAATAATTCCCTGTGCATCTCAGAAAATGCTTGCCATAACCTAGTTAGATGACAAAATTGGTTTTGCCTTTTTTGGAGTTTGTTTACCTGGCACAATCTATTGTTTTGACTGAGATTTGCTTTCTGGAGTATAGTGATGTATCCAAGTTTCATCCTTGCTAATAAGCTGTCACAAAAATTCACTGGGATATTTATGGTAGAGCTCCAAATTCTTAACAGAAACAGTTTTTCTTTGCAACTTTTGATCAGGTGTCAACAAATGCGGCACCCATCTTGCACAGATCTTGTTAAAGCCCAAAACATTACTTAAAATATTACCTGCATGTTCTTTTGATATGTTTACAGCCTCTGATATCTCAAACAACTTTAATCTGTGGTCTTCCATTACTAAACAATGAATTTTTTAAATGATCTCTGGAGTTGTGACTTCCACAGGGCATGCAGAATGAAGCTCATCACTAGTGCTCTTACGTCCCATTTTAAACTCTGCAACCCACCTTTTAATCATTGTATATGAAGGGGCAGAGTCTTTCAAATTACTGCCCATTTCCTCTTTGATTTCTTTAGGCGTTAAGCCTTTCAAATGAAAATATTTAATCACTGTTCATTTTTCCAAATCCTCCATTTGCATGAAAATTTTTCACTTGTCTAGTTGAAAATGCTGTCATTAAAAAACTAAACAAGCTATTGACCTGTAACCATGATACAAGCTAGTCTAGAGTTAAACTGTATGATGCTATCCATCAAGGCGCTTGGGACTTATCAGTCGACCCTTGTAAGTGAAATGATATCAATCTCTGAACATTTTCTGTTAGCATTATATGTTTCTTTTTCCTTGTGATTAATATAATGGCCCTCTTAGTTTGAACAGAGGTTAAGATTTTGGTAAGGTTGTTCAGTACCAGGAAAATATCAACATTTCTTTTTAGTAAACAAAATTATAGTTTTTGGAAATGGCATTAAATAAATATATTTTTATAAAACTCTCCATGTAAATCACTTTTAATTTTGTATAATTTTGAATCAGATTTTAAATGTATGAGCATAGGTTTCTTAGGACTGAAAATTTCCTTCATATTTGCATTGGTGTCAGAGTTGTGTACACCAAGATTTGCATATATATGCTCAGCAGTAGGATGTGCACTAATTTAAAGTTCATAAATTTTTAAATCATTGCCATTCATAATTTATGCATTCCTCTCTAGGGTGTGTACTACCACTGCAAGCTTATAATGGTTTGCATTCAAGAAATTGCATGCAGAAAGGGCATACAATAAAAAATAAAACAAAAAATACATCAGTATATTTGAATTGTTGGTTCAGTTACAGCTTTAGTAGTATACTCTAAATGGCAAGAAAAAGCTCTACATTCAGAACTCCTTACATCAACATAAGTCATTGGTTTTCTGTTTGATTCAAAATAAAGTTGACTTCTAAACTCTTGCCTTTGGAGAAACTTTATATTTTTGTAGTTAAAGTTTAAAATCATAGAGAATGTGAAAATTATTTATTACTAATTCAATATTACCTATGGTAAGAAGTTTGTCAAATAAAAGAGCAATAAGAAAAATTGTTTCAGTAAGCTAGATAGTATATTTAACTCTTTAATACGAAACACACTTAATAATGTAATTTTATTCTGTGAAAAAGAAGCTGCCGGATGAAAAGTATTTTTGCATTAGGAAAATGAACAATGGTATAAATGTGAGTTGGTAAATGTTCTTTGCCTTGTGTTTTATATGTATAATAGTACATGAATTAAAATACATTTTTGCTTGTAAGTTTATCAAATTAAAATGCATTTTTGATCATTTGTATGCTGTGGTCAGGACATCAGCACATGGCTGTGTTTCAAAGTGGTGATAGCTATTGACAAATACAAAATGCTTAATTAAGGTTGTCCAAATGGAATTGTTTGTTTTGTAGTTTAAAACTTGGATAGAAGCTACTTTCCTACAGGTGGAAATACATTGTAAAATTTAAATTATATATAGTAAATAAAGTTGCTTATATACTTTTATTAACTCATTGTGTTCATTTCCACATATTTTTGCCTAGTTAAAAAAATGCACATGAATTGGCATAGTAATATTGAAAAAAATCAGATTGGAACAATAAAGAAGTTGTGGCAGATGTCTTGTTTTCAACTTACAGGGGCATACTAATGGAGAGGACTTCTGTGTCCATTATAAAGTCACTAGTCCATTGTAAAGTCACTAGAGTAATAGGAGTAAATAATTTTTTGAAATTTAACATTATTTTTTAAAGTAATTTAAAAATCAAAAGATAATTTTCTTAGCATGTTTTGTAAGGAAGGAAACTGATACTTTTAATTTATTTTTTTAAAATGTCTTTAATGTTTAAAACATAAATTTCAAGGATAAATAACAGGTGATTCAAAAACGTACAAACCGGCTGCGCAGTGTTTTGCCTGTCCTCACACTCGTCGTTGGTTGCACTTTGCCGCTATCATAGAAAGGTGTGGATAAACCGTGCAACATTTTTAAAACTACTTTAGAAGGTTTTAGGTACTTGCCCATGTTATTAAAGGAGATGCTGAAACTGGCCACCACTGTTGTCAATACATGTTTGGCACCTCTTTAGGAAACTATCCATTGCTCGCTATAGTGCACGTTGAGAAATGTTGGCAATTCCTTGGCGGCTGGCCCTGCAGCTCAGTCAATAGAGCGCCTGCCTGTTGTGCTAGGAGTTCTGGGATCAATTTCCGGCAGTGGGGCTAGGGATTTTTCTCCGACTAAGATAATTCCTTATCTTTCACAGAGTCTGGAAGTATGAATGAGAGTGTGAATGTGTGCGTGGTCTAATTATTAAAACCCAACGAATACGAGTTAACACCTTCGATATATTCTGAAGGAGAACGGCCGCCAATAAGACCATTCAAAGGCGGGAAAAAAATTCTTGGCGGATATTTTAATTTTTCCAGGGTGTGTGGGTTTTCCTTGTACACTTTATGCTTTAAGTTATCTGAGAGATAGAAATTACAGAGGGTTATGCCGGAGAACAGAGAGGGCCACAAATCTCTTCTAATAATTCTGTCCTGAAATACATTTTCAATTGTTCTCATCGAAAGACTGACATATGAGCTGTTGGAGAGACTTGTTGAAAAATGGCAAAATTACGCACCCTGTTTGTTAATTCTCTAAAAAATGGGGAGGGGGGGTGCAAACTGTATTCACGTATGTACGGGTGTCAACTGTAGACTCAAAAAAAGGATTGGGCCTTGTAACTCTTTCTCCGCTAATGGCGGACCTTACACAATTTTTTTCGTCATGAAGATGTCTTGAACAATATTAGGTTTGATGGAAATAATTGTTTCTTCCACACTAGCCGTGTGTCTGGCTCTACTCATTCAAACCTTAGCCTACACATGACCAGTGTGAAAGAAATGATTATTTCCATCAATTTACCTAAAATAAAAACATAGTGGTTTAATTATGAAGGGTGGGACTTAGGTACTTATTACAGCATAGTAAGTCGCCACAAAAAGTGCCTGTCTCGTAGCATATGAGAACCCCTAGTGGTCTACCGGGAAAACATATGAGTCAGTTGGAGAATTTAATGTCATGTCGGCATGTTGGCCATGGTAGCTCAGTTAGAGCAATCACACAGAGAGCAGGAGATCCATGGTTTAAATCCCGGCTATGGCATTGAACTTTGCAGTCTGGCTCTACCACAGGGCTCTACTCATTCAAATCCACAGTTCAAACCTTAGCCTACACAGGGCTAGTGTGGAAGAAATTATTATTTCCATCAATTTACCTAAAATAAAAACAGTGGTTTAACATAAAGCCTGGGACTTAAGTAATTACAGCAGCCCCTGGGTGGGGGGAAGCGGATGCACCATAGCTTGGTCACAATCTGTGGTCAGAATATAAGCTCACTACATTACCGACCACGGAATCCTTAGTTCCAACAGGGCCGGGAGAAAGGTTCAAGAAGAGTGCCCTATGCTGCTTCAATCTCCACACGGAGTTGACAATCTGGTATTAATCTGTGGCAGTGATACACACACAGGATGCACATAAACTGTTCAAATTGCTTTCATCAAACCTTTTAAAACAGTGTATATGTATTTATATTTATTTTCATCCTTTTATAACACAATACATGTTTGTTGGATACATCAGTTAAATTGATATCACAGATTAAAAATTATATACATACAATATTACACAACTCTTCTATCCCCACACGGAGTTGACAATCTGGTATTATCTGTGGCATCGATGCACATAAACTGTTCAAATTGCTTTCATCAAACTTTTTAAAGCAGTGTATATGGTATTTGTATTTATTTTCATCCTTTTATAACACAATACATGCTTGTTGGATACATTGGCTAAATTGATATTAGTATATATATACACAATTATATAACATTTCATATTGTTACATTTCTATGAAGTTACTTTACATATGATATTTACATAGTAACATTTTAATTTACATACCATTCTACAACAATAATTATTACTATCTATTTACATATTCCTCAAGCGAATAGAAATATGATGTTATGGAAAACTCTTTTAATTCCCTTTTAAATCGGTTTATTTCTGTTATATTTTTAATATATTCAGGTAATTTATTGTGAAGCTCGGTTGCCGCTGTGAATAGTTCATGCGCAACCACATTATCAAAGCTCACTTAACTTAACCTTCTACTGCCTTCTACATAGTAGCAATGTGGTATTACAAAACAATCAGCTGCCCCAGGTAGGTATTGTCGCGGCGAAAAAGCACGGAAGTTTCGATGCCGAGAGAGAGGGGCGGTTTCTGTACACAATACTGCAGAGAAAGACAACAGACGGATAGGTTTCACGTAGATAACGAGCTTGCATAAACAGATAAACATAGCGCTTGAGATAAAAGACTTACCGAAACAAACTGAGATAAATGGAAATTTCTAGTTACTTCTGGACTGATAGAGATTGTTCGCGCTCTGGTTTATTTGCGAATCATCTAGAAATTATCTGTGAAGTATTTAAAGAGGCGACAATTGGCCAAGAGGGAGTTAGTTGTGAAATGAGAGACAACCAGCTGTGTTGTTGTAACGAGAGCTAAGGATGTAATCTGCTGTCATTGTTTGTTATTGTGATCGACCTTGGTAGACTGATGGTGTATGTAACGTAATGCTGCTGTAATCTATAAGAGTATTTCTACGAAAATAAAGAAGATTTTTAATTTCTGCAACTTGGCCTTTTAATTCCACGAACCCACAAAGTCACAATGGTGTCAGGAAGCGGGATAACGAGAAGATGGAAGAAATGAAGACCGAATTAACAACGAAGACAGAAACTGCAAATAGCAACTTGGGCGCGACGATGACCAACACCAGGAAGAGCAGCCGGTAGAACGAGTAAGGACCGGCGTGGCAAGGAGCACGTCGGCGCCATCACCACCATCCCCTCGAGTGACACTGCGCGCCATCAGCCGACTTATGGATGACAGCCTCATCGCGGACGGTTGGGTCAGAAGGAAACCGTGACCATCATCAGACCTGATGTGGCCAAGGGTTTGCCGTCGATCATACCAGCTAATGACGGTATCGGGCGACACCTTGCCCGCGGAGAGGGAGGCTCTGCTGCAATTGACCTTGGGACGGAGTACCGTGCGTCAGTGTGTGTTCGTCGTGGAGGTGGCTGAGGAGGTGATACTGGAACTGGATGCCCTCAGGAGTCACGAGGCGATGGTCGACGTCCGCTGGAAGGTCCTGCGGCTCAATGGAGAAGAGGTCATACTCCGGCAACCCGACGAGCGGCTTGGAATCTGCAGGGTCATCTTGAAGGAAGACGTGGTGGTCCCCGCGAGAAGCGAGGTGGTGGTGACGGCGCGACTGGAAGGACAGCGAATGAAGAACATTGTTGCCGTGCCGAGAGGTGCCAGTGAGGCTGGTTAACCTAGTGGACATCGATCACGACGTCCAGGCCGGAACGGAGATGGGGACGTGCGAGTCCGTGGTCATCGTAACAGCAATCAACAAGACACAGTAGCCGGTGCCAACGCAACACATGGGGCCCCAGCTGGAAGGCTTACTGGAGAGGGCGGCCGATCACCTGACCGCAGAACAGCTCGTGAAGGTTCGACAACTGCTGAGACGATACCAGCGCGTCTTCAGCCAAGGCAGAGAAGAACTACTCCGTCACCCGGCGAAAGTTACTGGCGGTAGTAAAGTCTTGGAGCACTTCCACAAGTACCTGTACGGTTAGCCATTCCACCTGAGGACTGATCATTCCGCCCTAACCTGGCTATTGAGCTTTAAGAACCTGGAAGGCCAGACAGTTGGGTCCAGAGGCTGCAGGAGTACGACTTCACCTCGGAACATCGTAGAGGGAAGGGCCATGGCAACGCAGACGCCATGTCCCGAACACCCTGCCCAGAGGAGTGCGGCCAATGCACAAGAGTGGAGGAGAAGGAGCGTGCCGCAGCAGTCCGAGTAGTCACGGCAGTGCCTGCGGATGGCTGGGATAGCGCAGGCCTGAGGAGGGAGCAGCTGGCGGACGCAGACTTGGGGCCACTCTTGGGAGAAGTGGAGGCTGGGATGGGGCCGCACCGAGGAGCGCCACCTATAAGTCGTACTGGACCCAATGGGACTCGCTGAAGATCAGAGAGGGCGTGCTGTTCCGGGTATGGGAATCGTCCGATGGGAAGACGCAGAGACAACAGTTGGTACTTCCCCGAAGTAAGGTCTCGGAGGTCTTGGAGGAAGTGCACGCCGGTACTTCAGGAGGACACCTGGGAGCAAACCGAACAATCGACAAACTTCAACAGCCGTGGCAGGGACCGTACCGGGTGGTGAAGAGGATTAACGACGTGGAGAAGGTACCCCGAGGAAAGATGTTGGTGGTATACCTGGATCGTCTGGCCCGCTACGATGGAGCTGTTCGGGACGACCAGCCTTGAGGAGAGAGCAGTGTCGCGGCGAAAAAGCACGGAAGTTTCGGTGCCGAGAGAGAAGCGCGGTTTCTGTACACAATACTGCAGAGAAAGACAAGCAGATAAACATAGCGCTTGAGATAAAAGACTTACCGATACTGAGATAAATGGAAATTTCTAGTTACTTCTGGACTGATAGAGATTGTTCGCGTTCTGGTTTATTTGCGAATCATCTAGAAATTATCTGTGAAGTATTTAAAGAGGCGACGATTGGCTAAGAGGGAGTTAGTTGTAAAATGAGAGACAACCAACTGTGTTGTTGTAATGAGAGCTAAGGATGTAATCTGCTGTCACTGTTATTGTGATCGACCTTGGTAGACTGATGGTGTATGTAACGTAATGCTGCTGTAATCTGTAAGAGTATTTCTACGAAAATAAGGAGATTTTTAATTTCTGCAACTCGGCCTTTTAATTCTACGAACCCACAAATGCACAGTATGAAAAATACATCAAAAATACATATCGGCAACCTAAATATTTGGGAGAGAGATTTTTCATAGTTTAGTTCCATACCTTTCTACTATGTAGCGCCGCGATCACTTTGCGTTGATCCGTGGTGGAGTGGTGGATATAATGGATCTGTGTAACTGTATTGTGTAATGTAAATAATGGCAACTAAATGTCATAATTTGTTTCGTAGTAGTGGATATTGACGATAAAAAAAGAAAACATCCATTTTTTTAGCGAATTAGAGAAATAATGTTAAGGATTTGCAGTGAGTGAATGTCCTGAGCAATTTCCGTAAAATGCGTAATCGTTTCTTCACACAGAACACCAATGTGCGTTTTTTGAGATTGAAAGCTTTTAGAAAATAAATGGGTAAAATTTTGGGTATTGCATGTGGCTGCGTTTTGAATTATGTTGTTTTAAAAGTTAATGCGCTGCATTTTAGATAGGTGTTGTAATTTACACTGGTTGAAGACATGGATGAAGTTGAGAAGCTAGAACATCTTTCCTTGGTATCTAAAATTTGTACTGAACTGGAGAATCATATTGGATTGAATGATAAGGATTTAGGTAAGCTAGATTGTAACTTTTAGTTTTTTTACAGTTAATCCTAAGTAAAAGTTAGCTTCTATAGGATAAAAATAATGAGCCCAAACCATTTTGACTCACTTCTTGATGTTGATCTGTTCAAGAAAAGTTTAATATTCTTATACACTCACCCCTTGTATAATATGGAGGAATTCTTTGATATCCTATTCAAGAGATAAATTTTCAATACATAGAGCTGATTGCACACAATATGATTTGATGATTTACATTGTAATTGACTACTATAATTCATGTTTTGAGGTTAATACTTGAAATGATGGTGGTTTTCAACTTTTTATATGTTAATACATAATGTAAAATAAACAAAACAAAGATAGCAGTGTACTAGTGGTATTGTAATTACTTAATACTTGGTTATGCATTTGCCATAAATGAATAACATTCAATGTCATTGAGCTTTGCTCACGTGAGGGCCAAATAAATAAAACAAAACAAATTCAGGACTTTGACTTTTGTAGTCAACTAGGTTAGACTGCGCTATCATCCTCTTCATAAACTTATTTTAGGTTTGTTCTTTTCTGAGATATAGAGTATATATGTATAATGTTATTCTGCATTGTAAAACACACAAAATGTATTTGAATATTACTTACAATTGTAACAAAGAAATAGTGTGGAATATCAATATATATGCCAAAATTTGTGGTTGTTCAAGCCAAGATAACAAAAGTTTAATTTATGTTGAATTTTAATTTGTGATATCTGCTTTTAACTGTGCAATCTTTATATTCTTGCAGCGGAATTCATAATTGCCCTGGCTGAAAAAAATGACACCCTGGATGCTTTCAAGAAAGTATTATTGGAGAATGGAGCTGAATTTTCAGTAAGTAACCATATTTTTAATGACATCAAAACTTAATTTTTCAATTGCTATTCTGATACTTTAATTACATTAAGAACACTGAAAACTAGAAAGCTGAACTACTATTACATTTAAAGCTTTCCTGACATGTTTTCACTGTTTGTTGTTATAGGAGTACCTTAGCATTTATTGATAAACAATAAGAAACGATACCATGCAAAGTATGTTGCTGAATCACATAATTTATGTCAAACTAATTTTTTGGTTGTGTTAACCATTTCATTATTTTTTGTTATTGGTTTTGAGTTATCAGATATTTGAGGTGTTCCCACAGTATCTCTACTGAAAAATACATCTGAGAATGTCATTAAATTGTCTTTTAAACTTCTCTGCCAAATATTTTTCATCAATAAACATGATTAAAAAAATTCTCTGTGCCAATGTGCACCTGTTTAGAGGTATTTTGAAAACTACATATTGCAAAGTGCTAATAATTATAGGGGTCTTTTGTGGTCTATCCTTATCTCCGGTTGTGAAAGTGGTGTGTAGTCTTGGTAACATTCATTGCCCTATGCCAAGAGTATGACAAAAGTTTCTCAAAGTTCTTGGGCATTGTTTAACCAAAATTTTGCAGATTTTCCTGTTTAACTATTCCTATGTTTATTAATATTCTTATAATGTAAAACATTTATTCCTATTGATATATTTTAACAATCCAATAACACTTCTGTTTGTTTGTTTTTATTAATGTTAGTTAATTGTTAGTAGATAAAACATTAATGAAGTTTGTGCATTAGTGTAAAAATATTAATTATATTTGGGTTTTTCTTCCCTTTTTGTTTCTCATTTTATGCCCAGATATGTTTAAGTTTTATTTGTCTACATAGACTAATTGTTTTCTATTTGTCATACAGGATTCATTCATTGCGAATCTTCTGCGGATTATTCAGCACATGAAGCCAAAACGTGATAAAGAAAACCAACCATTACAAGCCAAGAGTGAAAAGGATATATTAGCAGAAAAATTTCCTGGGTTGGCAATACCAAATGATGTCAAGTTCTCTGTTGGTGATAGCAGCACTGGTAGCAAAAAGAAAAAGTCAAAGAAAGTTTCTAAGGAAGATGCAATTGTTAATGATGCAATGGCAGAGCTGGAGGCCTTAGCTCCTTCTCAGCTGAGGTAAGTGAATTGCATTGTTGGTTGGTTGCTAATGCTCATGGAGTTGGAGAATTTTCATTTTCCTTCTGGCCTCCCAATAACGTATGACTAGTTGTGCCGTCAGTTCTCCATCTGTTTTTGTCAGGGCACTACACTGGAGCAGATGGTCTCCGTCTATCAATGAGTTCAGGTCCCTACACAGTGTGCAGGTCGGGGATTCAAAAATATTAATCCTGTGTAGATGAGCGGCCAAACAGTCGTGGCCAGTAATCAGTCGGAAGATGGCAACAGTACTGCTTCTTGGGTAGTCTGGGATGGGATTTTTACTTCCTTGTAGAATTTTCCATTGCTTTTTGGTACTTTTTTCTTTGCATTCTTCTTTCCAGAATAAGTTGATTCTATTGTTTATATGTAGTTTTGATGTGTGGAATGAGGTTTTTTGTTGGCAGCTTTGTTTTATTTGTGTTCCTTTTTTGCCAAGGAATCTGATATTTCATTGCCTGTAATTCCACAGTGGGATGGAATCCACTGAAAGTGTATTTCTTTCTTTTAGACCTTGTAGTATTCGTAATGAACAGTAAATTTCAAGTATTCTATTGTTTTTAGGGTACAGTGAGGATATGGCTTGAAGTGCTGATTTAGAATTGCTTAGAATCACTGCTTTAGAGAAAGAGTTCACATGGTTGAAGAGTTGTTTCAGCGAGGTGTTGGTTGCTTCTAATTCTCCATCATAGTGGGTTGCTAGTGTGCCCAAACAGATGTAAAAATTGAATATTTTACTATGTATTCCTGCTCCAGCATTACTTTCTTTGTCAAATAGGGAGCCATCTGTGTATATGTGTAGCCATGAGTCTTGTGGATAATAAGTTTCAATTGTTTCTAGAGCTAGCTTTTTAAGTGTTTCTGCACTTACATCCCTTTTTGACTCTATATTTTGCAGATGGTTTTCTCTGCTATTTATTTTAGGTGGTGATAGAGGGCAGATTGGAAGTGGGAGATGTTCAATTTTGTTTGTGTCTTCAAGGTTGTATTTTCTCTGTAGGTTATAGGCTTTCTGCATAAATCCTTCTTGTGTTTTTAAGGTCCTTTCTCTGCTTTTGTAGTTCTTCCAGTGAGTATTAAAGGGGAGCCTTTGTAGTTTTTCATTTAGGAGGAGATTCTGTTTTTCCATTTCATATTTAATTAGCAAGTTATTTGTAGCAATTTGCATTGCAGTAATTGGTGTTGATTTGACTGCTCCCATTATTAGTCTAGAGTGCTTCGTTCTGTAATGTTTCAAGTTGTGCTAGTTTGCTTTGACTTGCTGTAAGTATCACCTCGCTTCCATAGAGGAGTGCTGGTTTGATATAACTTTTATAGGTGGTGTTGAGTGTATTGACAGAGGACCCCCATTTGCTGCCAGCTAGTCTTTTGAGTGTTGTTAATCTCTGAGTGGTCTTTTCTATGGTTTCATTAATGTGGGTTTTCCAAGATAATTTAGAATCGAGTGTTATGCCTAGATATTTATAATTTTCTGTTTCTGTTAGTTGCTCACCATTTAGTGTTATTTTGATAAGTGGTTTTGTGTGGCAAAGTGTGAACACTTAGTATTTTGTTTTGGATAAGTTCACAGTCATTTCGTTATCTGAACACCAGTTATGTAGTTCTTCCAATGCCTTGTTCATCTGTTGTGGTAGCTTATTCAGTTCTTTGTTACTAACTGATGTCCAGATTACTATGTCGTCTGCATACATGGCACGTCTTATTTTATTTTGATAAGTGGTTTTAGTGTATTGCATTGTAACATAAAATAATAAATAATCTAATAAATTCCTTTCTTGGAAGTGTTGAAAACAGTGTTATGATAAATTAACTTTAAAGAGAGTCGATTAATAACACTAAACAACACTTTTAAATTTTTCCGGAACATGTTTCTGAGGCTTTGCCTCTATCATCAGCCGGCCCTCGACTGGTTCTCATTGGTGTAGTTGACGATATTTTTCACAGGTCTCCTCTGGTGGCGGTTCAAGGAACTTGCTGAACAAATCTTTCTGGGGGATGTCGATGTATTCAATTTCGAGTACTTGAACTCTACAGATGAAGATCAGTATTTCTTGTGTTTCCTGAGCAACCAGTACCTAATAACCAACTGGTCCTAATGACAACCTCAATGCTGGTTCAGGTGCAATAAAAGCTTGCTCAGTTTCTTCTTAGCAGCTTTGTGTTCTTTCATTACCCAGAATTTCCCCATGTCCTGGCATAATTTTATCTGAACTAAAATGTGGATAGCAGTGCTTTGAGGGAACACAATTGGAACCATTTCATATGAACCAGTTGAAATTTCTTGTATGCTTTTGCATGTACTATGTTTTTCAGATTTTATTTGTTACTTCTAGTTACACTGTATGCCACAATGGGTGCAAATGTATGGTTTCTGTTTTTTCTATAATACATTTTAAACTGAATGATACCATTCAAAATTCACAAAAATGTATAGTTGTTAATTAGTATACTTTATAAAAGTTTACTAGAACATATCAATCAAAACTTTGCTTATTGTTCATTTGGTAATTGTAGATAATTTGCATTTTCAGCTCAGGCAAGATAAAGCGGGAACCAAGTTCCACAAGTTCTGATGTCTCTGAGGAAGAACTAGAGGAAAAGGTAGAGATCAAGAGAAAAAGTCCAGAGAAAGAAAAGACAGAGTTGAAAAAGGAAGGAGTGAAACAAAACAGGGAGAAACACAGAAGTAGAAGCAGGGAAAGGCACAGAAGTAGGAGCAGGGAGAGACATCGGAGCAGAAGTCAGGATAGACGTGATAGAAGAAATAGGTATGGCAGAAGCAGAAGAAAACGAAGTAAAAGTCAGGATAAAAGTAGACGTAGCCGAAGCCGCAGTAGAAGTAGAGATCGCAGAAAAAATAGAAGCAGCAGTAGGGACAGGAAAAGGCGGCGGTCAAGAAGTCGGGATAAAGATGCAGAGCAGCCAGTAGCTCCTACAGAACCAGAAATAGGAAAAGTATGTTAAAATTATTTGTACCTTAGTATGATACGTTGCATTGTAGTAAAGCTTTTAGTTGAATTAATGATCTTAAAGAAGCCATTATAATAAAGAAATCTTTCTTCTAGAATTTATTCCCATTAAAATTATGTTTTGAAGAACTGATGTGTATGTTCATAATTATCAAATTTCTTAGTGAATAATTTTTCTTATTTCTTATAAGCTGTAGAGGTGTGGAAATGTCAAACAGTATAGGTACAAATTTTAAATTTTAGATAAAGCACAAATTATTTACATCCTGTGCATATAGTTGTTCTAGGCAAATTAATTGAAAATATTTTTTGTGCTTTGGTATCTATTATTTGGAGATGGCAATAAAGACATTTACTCTTTTGTACTTACATATTTTTTTTTCTTCTATCCATGTTATGCTCATGAACATTTATGCCTAAAAATGAATCTAAATATGGCAAAATTGTGGAAAAAACATTCAAATGTTAACATAAGAAGCATGGATAAACAAATGTGTGTAGTGTTTAATGCCCATTTTTACTACATGTGGCACCGCAGGCAGTGACACTGATAATGCATGAGATGGAAATGGAGCATCGGTGGAATGAGATAGCGGGAGAAACCGCAGATCACGGAGAAAAGCCGCCCCAGCGCCATGTTATCCACCACAAGTCTCACTTTGAGGTTGCCTGGGATCGAACCCGTGCTGCCTTGGTGAGAGTCGAGCAGGCTAACCATTCAGCCACAGTGCAGCCATATGGAAAAACAAATTCAGAAGTTAAAGTAATGAGCTCTTGTAAAAATAGAGGGAAAGAATGACAGAATATACCCTCTTGGGAAATTTTAGATATATAATATGAAGTATTCCAGAAAAAGTTATCAGTTTTGTCATCTGTTACAATTTCCTATTTATGCAAGAGTTTACAAATTCAATCAGTAAAGGCTGTATACAGAATATGATACATACAGAAACATCAAGATAGATATGCATGCAATATCTCAAACATATGTTTTAATCAAAAATAGGAAGAAAGAAATATTGTATATAAAGGACAATTTTGTTCAGGGGACCTCAGCATATATTTCTAATGAAATCATTGTGTCACACTTTTGGTTGGATTACTAAACATATTCTACCTATTAAATTTAAAGGGAGTCGATTAATGACACTAAACAACACTTATTGTTTAGTGTCATTAATCGACTCCCTTTAAATTTAATTTATCATAACACTGTTTTCAACACTTCCAAGAAATTGCAATATTCTACCTAGCACAGAAAAGCACTCATACGTAATAAAAGAAAGAATATGTGTACACAGAGGCATGTTTAAAACAAAGAAAATTATTGATACAATTTTGCCCACTTCTTTTAAACACAATTCATGTATCAGAGAATACTTCCTCTTCCTCTGGTGAAATTTGTTTTGTATTACCTTACATCATTTATTTCCTGGAATGTGCTTAGCTGCTGCAATTTTTCTATGGAATCTTTGCTAAGAGAGCTGGAAAAATTGCTGCCTGTAACTGAGGATAGAAATAAATTTAGCATTTCTGTAAAACTAATTTATTAACTTCATTGTCAAAATTTTCTGGAAGCTTAACTTTATTTTTCCCTTTTATTTTTTTTTTTTTTTATTTTTTTTATTTTTTTTTAACGATTTTTACTAATTTCTCTAGGTTCCCATTTCCTTTCCATGCTTAGAATAATTAGCTCTTTCCATTACAAGACAGGTTGCTTTTTTTAAACTGAAAGTGTAATTTTATTTCATGAGCTAAAATTTTATTCATGATAAACATATTAAAAGTAATTATTAATTACACTTATGGAGTAATATGAATGTTGCTTTTTGACTGTTGGTGTACTAAATAGCAGCATGGATTCAATTAAACAATGCAACATCTGTTCATGATAGTTTGCATGTCATTATCATTATGTGCTTGGAAACAAAAATAACTGCAGAAGAAAGCTACTCAAGATCATAGCATTTTATGTTTTGACATTTCCACTTTTCACTTAAGCAATTCAGACCAACAGAAAAAATTTGTTTGGGTAAGTTTTCTCAGTTCTAACACAGATCCTGTAAACATATCAGCATATTGGCCTAAGCAATTAGTGACTTAGTGTGAAAAAAAGGACTATAAGATGTTTATTAGTATCAGGTTATCCTCACCCAAAGTGAGAAAATGCAGTATCTAAGAACTGAGAAAAGTTATGTTATATATGATGCCAATTTATGGCATCTAAAATATATACAGGATATGTAGTCATGTTATATATCTTAAACAATTTTATTTTCAGATATATTCAGGAAAGGTAGCAAACATAGTACCTTTTGGTTGCTTTGTGCAATTGGAAGGTCTTAGGAGACGCTGGGAAGGTTTAGTGCACATTTCACAACTTCGAAGAGAAGGCCGTGTGACAAATGTCTCGGATGTTGTTACTCGAGGACAGAAAGTGAAGGTAAAACTAAGTGTACTGTTTTCCAGGATGTATGTCTTTAAATACAGTTTTCATAATTAAGAGTAGTAAAATACAGTGCTTTTTTGTTCTTTGTGCAGGTAAAAGTACTTTCCTTCACTGGACAAAAAGTGTCGCTTTCAATGAAGGATGTTGATCAAGACACTGGCGAAGATCTGAACCCTACCAGCAATAACTTGCTTGTAGGAAAAGAAAGGTAAATCATACTACCTTAAGGGTTAAAAATTATATTTCTTTGAATGACCAGATTACGTTAGTTATAGAAAGTATTAATGCAAAATAAATAATAAAGTTAGCAACAATGTTTATTTACAACTATTTTATAACAAAGTAATATCATTTGCAGTATGTATTTAGTATTGCTCTATGCATTTAATCAAAAAGAATGTTCCATATGTATATAATCTTTCCAGACAAACAGCGGAAGTGTACATAAACAATGGCCCGTGGATCACTATGTTTGACATCTTATGAATGCATCCAACTGTTCAGCTGTTTACTTTTAGGAACTCAAGAAAATGTCATCATTGCCTCTCAATGCTTTGTCTTTGAAGTACATAGTTCGGTTGGTGTTTTTTTGAAAATATTTTCTTTGCTACGAAAATTAGAGTATCTACTTCTGGAAGTGTTGATCTGACTTCTGCACTTCAATGAAAAGCATGAACCAACACATTCATGCACCATCTTTCTATAAAATGACTGGATTGATTTCATCGCCTTTAGCATGTAACAATGTAGTGCTACCAATACCGATTCATTTTAAGTAAATGCATCTTAATACATCACTGTTTCTAGCGTCTTCCATATATAAATCGAATTCTTTTGTAATAGTATGTTAAAATATAAATTCCTTCACTATTTATCTTCCAGAGATGAAGAACAAGCCCACAGAAATCCAGATCGACCAACATCTTTGCTGGATCTCCAAGGATCTCTTGTTGAAGAAGATGAGACTCACAGTCGCAAGCGTGTTCATAGAATTTCATCTCCAGAAAAGTGGGAAATTAAACAGGTATGTTTAAAATATGATAGAAAAAGTTGGAAATTGAACTGGTTCAAGTGTAAAATACTCAATGACAAAATTCTTTGGTACTGCATTTTTCTAGAGCCAAAAAGAAAAGATTATTTATGCCACCCATGATTTTCTTGCAACCTACTTAATGTCTGTTGCAGAAACTTCATGGCTCTGTATCTCTATGTGAGAGAATGGCTGTTTGTGTTTATTCAAACTGATTTTCAGCAGTGTAAGGAACTTAATGCAAACACTTAAAAAATCAAGAAATCTTCTGTGGTTAAGGAATTTCCATATATCTATTAAATACGTTGATGTATTTTACATAGTGCTCATATTCAGATGCTTTTGAATACAGTGATATATAAGGAGCATTCTAAAAGAAATAAGCCGGAGGCATAAGAATAGAAACCATGTATGTTAGAAGTATGTGAGAAGTACTGGCCCTGGCTGTTGACACTTGTCCCACTAACACAAGACGGTGAATGGCTGTCTCATAAAATTCCTGGGGCTGCGTTGTGAACCAGTTCTGTACATACAGCTTGACGTCATAGTCTGAGGTGAATCCTTTGCTGGGACTAAACATGGCATAGTCACAGGAAGAGACATCAGGACTTTATGGAGGTTGGCAGAGAACCTTCCATTTGAATTTCTGCAAGAGTGCTGCGATTGTGTTGGCTGTATGAGGCTTTGCACTGTCGTATATCAGAATGACCACATGGTTGACATTGCCTGGTCATTTTGATTTGATTGCTTGGCAAATGATCAAGGTTTGCATGTAACACTGGGCATTCACTGTTGTCCCATGCTACAGGAAGTGTATCAGAAGAGGACCTTCTTGGTCAAAGAAGAACGTCAGCATGACCTTTCCTGCACTCATGTTGATGGCCTTGAATTTTTTTGTGATGGTGTGTGTGTGTATTTATCAGAATTTGATAATAAAATCATTTTTCTTCTTGCTTCCCAATATTTGGAGACTAGATCTTCTTGATTTTGGAGAGTTTCACACTCCATTAGATGATCGATGTTCATTAAATCGTCTTTACCACATAAACAGCACTGTGGAGAAGTTGTTAATCCAACCTTGAATAAATGTCCATTCAAACAATCGTGGCCTGTGATTAATCTGAACATTGCTACTGAAGATTTTCGAGGTAGATCTGGAATTGTCTTTACTTTGTTTTGGAGATCTTTCCAATTAAGTTTTTCAGAGGAAACTAGATAGTTGTTATATAGTTTTGTGAAGATGTTTTTGATTAATCTTTTAACTGTTTCATAGGGGATATTTTGTTTCGTTGTTTGAGATATTTTGGAACCCTTCTTGGCCAACATATCTGCTTGCACATTGCCAGAAATTCCACATTGAGATGGTATCCATTGGAAAACTATACGTATATTGAAATTTTGAAGATGTTTAATTATATTATGAATTTCATTTATCTTTTCGGTTTTTTGGGCAGTCATTTGAAATAATAGCCTGAATAGCTGCTTTAGAATCTGTTAAGAAAACTATGTTGGAAAGCTTATTTGTCCAGGCAAATAGATTTTGTAAGGAAGTATAAATTGCATTAATTTCTCCAACAAAACTTAAGTAAATTCCAACATGCTTATAGAAAAAAAAGAATTTACAGGTAGCTCCTGCTCCATCTTCTTGATTATAAAGAGAGCCATCTGTATAGATGTGTGTCCATTTGTCAACTGGATATCTTACATTATTTAAGAACTGGCCTTATATATGTATTATATGTAGTATTTAATGTAGATCTTGAACAATTCCATTTAGTTCCTGCAAGTCTTTTTAATATCTTAAAATGGTTAATTGCTTTATCTATAATTTTTTCAATATGTTTTTTCCAAGTTAATTTTTTGTCAAACAATATTCCAAGATATTGAGCATTTTCTGTTCTGGTTAATTTGGTATAATCATAACTTAAGGTAATACTGGGTTGTTTCTTTCTTAGAGAGAAGAGCTGATAGTTACTTTTTACAGTGTTTACTTCCATGAGGTTTTTAGAACACCATTGTTTAAGGGTATTCAAAGAATTTTGAATATTTGTCTTTAGAACTTCAAGTTTGCCTGATTTCCAAATTACTAAGTCATCTGCATACAATGCAGTGTTGATGCCTGTTTGTTGAAGTTGTTTGGGCAGATCATTTATATAGATATTGAATAGAGTAGTGCTAAGTACTTCTCCTTGAGATAAACCTAGATGGATGTTTTTGAATCTTGATAATGATGAACCATAAGAAGTTGCGCAATATCTTTCTGAGACAAATTCTGATATCCAGTGAAGCATATTATCTTTAATTCCCATCTGTTGTAGTTTCTTGATAAGATTACAGCTCCATACAGTATCATATGCAGATTTCAGATCAACAAATACAGCTAAGGTATCTTCTTTTCTATTAAATCCCTCTTTAATTTCTTGACTGAGTTTAATTACTTGTTCACTGGTTGTATGGTTTTTCTGGAATCCGGCTTGGCAGGGTGATAGGAGATAATGTTGTTCAAGATATCAATTTAATCTAGCTGAAATCATCTTTCCATAATTTTTGCTAAAACACTGATTAATGATATAGGTCTATAGTTGTTTATATCAGCTGCTGATTTGCCTGGTTTGAGTATTGGAATAATAATAGCTTTTTTCCAATTGGATGGAACAGAAGATTTCCAGACATGATTATAGAAGTTGAGTAATATAGTTTTTGCTTTTTTACCTAAATTTTTAATGAATTCTGGATGAATTTTGTCTGGTCCTGGAGCTTTTCTATTAGGTGTTTTACAAATAGCTATATCAAGTTCAGAAGCTGTAAATTCATGATAAAATATTTCATCTGTTGAAATTAAATAAGGTTTATTTTTTTTATTTTTCTTTATTTCTTTTATTTCCTTTATGTTCTTCTCTAGCTTTTTATATATTCTTGGAATTTTAGGTGATGTAAAATTTGAATTAAAGACACTGGCAATTTTTTGGTTATCAGTTCTTTATCTTTATATATAATAGGATGTTTAGAAACATTATTATCTTTATAAGGTGTTGAAATGAACTTATGTATAGCTTTATTATCTTTCCTATAATCAATAGTTTCAATAAATTTATTATAGGATTTTTTTTTTGCACAGAGAATTTCTTTTTTGAAATTTGCTGTTTTGATTTTCCAGTTAAGAATACTTTTAGGATCTTTGTTAATTTCAGCTAACTTTCTAGCTGATTCTCGTTCATCTTTTAAGGTCTCTAAATCTTTAGACCAAAAGGGTTTGTAAGTTTTAACTTTTCCTTTAGGGATGTACTTTTTTGCAGTATGTAGTAGAAGCTGGCAGAGATTATCATTAATTTTGTTAGGAGAAATGTTAGTGGTTTTGATCATAGAGGGCATTAATTTTTCTAATTCTATTTGGTATCCTTTCCAATTGGTCTTCTTGAAATTCCAAGAGCTTTTATTGTTAGTCTTTGTCTTGTTTTTACTTAATGTTATATTAGCAATTGTTGCTCGATGATTGGAGCCCATGCTTTCAGAAATGTTACGTGACGTTCTATCTATTAAATCTGATGAAACAAATAATAGATCTGGATTATATGTTAAACCATTGTGATGGATATATGTACCAATATTGTCTTTATTGAAAATTAATTCTATATTATTGGAATGTAGCCAGTCTTCTGTTACTCTCCCTGGTGGATTAGTATCTTTATAGCCCCAACATTTGGAGTGGGCATTGAAATCTCCCATTATGATAGTTTTTTTAGTTATATTCAAAAAATTCAATTCCAGAACATTATTCGGAGGATTGTAGGCTAAATATATTGAGAATTGTTCCTTTCCTTTCCTTTCCATAAGTTCAAATATGTTAATTCAAATTTATCATTTTCATTCATCATTTTAACAATTTTGAATTTTGAGGTTAAATTTTTCTTTGTTCCAATTAAGATTCCACTAGCAATTTGCCTACTTTTTGGAAGAAGATAAATTGTATATCCTTTCATTTCATAATATTTCATTTGATCTTCTGAAATATTTGCTTCCATAATACCAAAGACAGCAATGTTTTTCTCATGTAGTAACTTATGGAGTTCTGCTTTCTTATCTTGACTTAATCCTGTTGCATTCCATTGTAGTATGTTCAAATCTCCAAATACAGTCCCCACCCGGAGATCCGAACGGGGGACTATTACTCCGGATTGTTTTGTAGAAGGAGGCATAAACATAGTTTATTGAGCAGGTTTCAACTGTTTCTTATGGACACCTCTTTTTTATAAGTAGGCCGTTGAGTCGTTCCTTCTTAACCCTCATATTGTGGAGGGAACACACCTGTTGTTGGTCTACGGATCCGCCGGATCAGGCTTGGCAAATCATTATGATATCACCAGCCTTTCCTTCATTTGCCAGATGAAGGACGTTCCTATTGCCATGACAGGTCAGCAGCAAATTTATAAATGGCATTTCCTCAATTTTGATGGAACAGTTATACCGCTGTAGCTCGGTCCCCAGAGCCTCATCTGTTAAAGCAGGGTGCACCACGGGCAGGAAGAGGATGGGATTTGGATAGGAGAGGCTACTGGAGACTTTGTCATTTTGATCGTGGTTTGAAGTGGTGACAACAGGACTCATCTCCAGCCCCTATTCATGTCAGAACTCATTCCCTTCCCTAGCATAGTGCTGTAGGTGACCAAGATAAAGGGGCCATTTGACATGCTTCCTGGTGAGATTGAAGACTGTGGGGCACCCATTGGGCGCACATACAATCTTTCCACCATGATGGTGTGAGCACTTCTGATGCTCAATCAGACATCGGTGGCTATTGCTTTCGCTGTCACTTTGCAGTCATGGGTAATGAGTGCATCATCCAGCTGGACAAAGTCATCGGTAATGCATTGTGGTGCTCCAGACCGTGCACTATCTGCTAATGGCTCCTGTCCTTTCCTGAAGCACTTGTGCCACGCCTTGACTAGTGCAAGGGATACACAGTGTTCGTTGTACACTTGTGACATTTGTTGAATGTCTGTTGCCCCTACTCCTTCTTCTGTCAGAAAACAAACAACACCTCTTTGCTCTTTTTTAGAAACCTCCATTTTGCTTCAATGCAAATGACAGTGTTGGACGATTGATGCATGCTTCCACGCTCTTGTCAGAATCAGTCTTAGTTACATATGCCACATTAATACTATACTGTCACTTGTTTGTGCATTCCAGACTACGGCTTGTTTCTTTCTTTTTTAACATCTCTTTTTTCCTTATATTACTACTTGCCATAAACAAGATACATTATACTATAAATTTATATGGAAAAGTAAACTAATTAAAGAGGTTAAGTGATGGAAATTAATCATTTCTTCACACTAGCCGTATATAGGATAAGGCTTTTGATAGAGTCAACATGAAAAATTCAATGCCACAGCTGTCTCTGTCACAGTTCTCTGTCACTCCTCTCTGGTCATTTCCTCTGAATGATGAAGCCCTGCCACTAATTGATGTCATCATCTTTTTCTGTTCCATGTTTTACTGCTGCTGTTATTGCTAAGTTTGTTGCCCAGACAATTTTGTTTCTTCCAGAGATTTGCATTTCTGTCCTTTGCCTCATATCACTCATTTGTTGCTCTTGTTTCTTTACCTGTCACTTAGTTCTCTTTTCTCTTCTGCCACTCACCCATTAATCCCCAATTTAAAAGTTTGTATGAATGCATTGCAACTGTGTTTCCGCGCCTTGCTTCTTTCTTCAATTTTTTGTTTGATAAGTCCTTCTTAATATAGACTTCCTCGTAATGTTTTTGCTTGTTTTATTAGTTCTGTTTTAATGAATTATTATTCTTCTGACATTACTAGAGTACGTCGGGCCGAACTTTCGAGCCACTCCTGAATGGGAGCTGGTTGGAATAGTCTCAATGGTGTAGTGGTTCCTTCTACCCACGGGTGTTAGGTATGTCTGGCTGACTTGGGTGCCCAGATGGGGTTGAGGGATGCCTAAAAGAATCCTGGGTACTATCCTGCGGAGCTAGTAGCCTGGTGTGTAGACCACTGCGGCCCCACCAAGATTTCAGTAGTCTTTCCAGATGGGTTGACGCATGTAAGTGGCATATCCTTTTCAACCAAAAGGGGGAGTTTTTTAGACTCCAGGTATTGCCCCAAGCAAAAACGTACAGATGTTTCGGCACTTCCTGGTAAATAGAGGGGGAGTTTTGACTCCAATGTTGACCTTGCTTAACATTGTGCTTCGAATTACCTCATGGTACAACCAGTAAATTATCTATCATATCACAAATTTTTGTTAAATATGAATTACTTTTGAGATGACTTCATTATTGTTATATTTTAGAGATATCGGTGCCTTTCTTTTATGATGTAAGGAGTACATCTATGCAAGGGCTACTGAACGAGATGACTGAATGGTAATGTGTCAGGCTTACATTTGGGAGGTCCGTGCTTCAAATCTCATCAGGACTATCCTCTGTTACAGATTGATTTATTTTATTTATTTTGCAAGTTTCCCTCACATACAACTGGCAAATGTTGTAGACTTAGTTCTAGAACTTTTGCTTTCCAAAATTCTTTTCCCAAATATTATTTCCTTGTGTCATCAGTGTCCGCCACATGTGTAGTGGATTGTGTAATACGATTGGCTGTTGAACACTAAAACAAAAAAAGAATATGCATATATATCAAAACATATTGTGACTTTGTGGGTTCGTGAAATAATAAAACGAGGTTACAAAACACAATTACTACACTTTATTCTCCTCGAAATACACTGTTCACCATTATCTTTTTCTAGCTAACCTGAAACTGTTTATTTTACAAAAACTACATTCAACTGTCTGTCGCTACCGGTAACGATTGGTTCCGAAGTTTTCCGAATCTCCACCGGCCATCATTTTTCATCGGCTTCGCGATTCTACCGCCAGGGTGACAATATTTAACAATAAAAGGAAATACCACATTTTGGACATTAAAATTGTTTGGTTTCTTGTTCTACATCAATAGTTTTATTTTCAGCAGTATCCTTAGGCTGAGTAATTCAATTCAACAAATTTTCTCTTTTTCTAAACCTCTTCTTGCCTAATTTACGCAAATGAAATTTAGGGATAGAATAACTATAACTATAAAAAGAAAGTAGCAATTTATGGAATAGCTTTCTTGCAACCCAGTATGAGTGTTTTATGGGGTGCTTAAATAAATGGACAATATATATGCACATGTTGTATGCTAATTTGCAAAGCATTGATCTACTGTTTAATTTTCAGATGTTGTCTGCTGCTTGCATAGACAAATCAGAACTACCAGATTTTGATGATGAAACAGGATTATTACCCAAAGAAGAGGATGAGGAAGAAGACATAGAAATTGAAATGGTGGAAGATGAACCTCCATTTTTGCAAGGTCATGGACGTATGCTCCATGATCTAAGTCCAGTTCGAATAGTGAAGAATCCTGATGGCTCTTTGGCTCAGGTAAGGGTGAAAGAGAGGAACTGGAAGAATTTATGGTAATAGAAAATTATGTATAGCAAATGATTGCTATAAGGATCGAAGGGAAAAAGTAATTCGCGTAGATCGTTGCAGCAAACAAAAGATTTACACATTCAACAGGATAACACTGCAAAATGCAATTCAAAAGCTGTGGATATTTTATTCACAAAAAAAGGAAGCAGCAAGTATTAAAATTGTAGTATATGTAAGGTTTATCTTGTTTTGGAATGAAGAACATATAGGTTTTGAATTTTGCATAGAAATAATGTATTCTATAATTTTAAATTCTTTGAAGTTATTGAAGACATAGGACTAGCTGGGTAGCCACTAGAGGCTTAAAGTTAATGGAGCGTAAAACAACAGATAATATTGTGACTTTCTCAATTTTCTGTCACTAGATGATTTAGTTCAACTTTTGCCAAGAGTTTGTTTAGTTCACTCTGCCACTTCACTTACATGAATTTGTTCTACTCTTTACTGTTACTTCACTTTCTTCCATGACATAGTGGTGTACCAGAATATGCCCAGTGTAGCCTCTAGTTTCAGACAGTTCACTTGTTGGAGTTGAAAATGTGACATCTCCAATCCTATAGCTGCAGTGGCAGCTCTTGAACTAAAACATAGTTTTGAGAAAGTATAAACTTGGAAGAAGCGTAGGGACAGTGAGTCATAGAGTCATGAATTTTGAAACTCCACCTCCAGACATCTTTGACAAGTACATCACGCCATCTATTGACAATACGCAGAAAGAGGAAACCACTACAAGTTACACTAGTCAAGTATCAGCTGATGATAGGAACAAGAGCTCTTGAAACATGTCTTGTGAATAAACAGTGTGAGTGAAGCAATGTGTCAATATCTTCTCGATTCACTTTTGTAATAGTTTCGAGATTTAACTGTATTGGAACACCACAGTGAAGCGAAATAATTATTAATTTATAGATGAGTCGCATTTATTACACATCGGCTTGTAAGTACTTAAGTGAAGCCGATGTGTAATAAATACGACTCATCTATAAATTAATAAAACTTTTTTTTTTTTTTTTTTTTTTTTTTTTTTTTTAACAGAAGTGTATGCACTAACTCATTTACTCACTCGCTCTGTGAGACTTAGTTCATACCAGACCTGACTTACTTTCCCAGACTTCTGAGATTTGCAAGACATCTGCTTATACATTTAGGAGCTTTTCAGGACATTTGAAATGTTAAAATATCCAAATGCTGTAGTTTTCTCATAATAACGCTTATGTTGACACAAAGTGAGGATGTACTTTGTTTACAGTTGTGATTGCTTGTGTTTACCTCCCATTAACCTTAGGCATAGCCACTCTTTTGCATCATTTACATTAAGAAAATCGGTCTCCCATATCATGACACGATAAACTGCATATATGACTTTGTTTGGCAAAGCTGTAAAGCCTGTAGTCATTAAAATACAAAAAGAAGAACACTATGTACTTTGGGCACCTAAGGTATTGTCACATTCCTGTATCACAGGGATATGAGAAAGGCTGAGCAGCTTACCTCATGCTGAGTTGGTGATTCTGCCGATAGTGGTTAAAAGCAGTAATATTCACTTGTATTGTTTAGTTAATTTGTAACTCTAGTATACCATTTGTGAGTGATAGGTTAAGGGTGTCAAAAATAAGTAGCAGCAAAGAAAATCTGGAGTTGAATTTTGCTCGAATATAGAAAACCATTGCTGTCAAAGACATTTTACCTTGCTATGAGTGTAAGTGTACATGTTTGTCATTGTCATATTTCTGAATACAAATGATCCCCCTTATTCCTGAAAATGATTAGTGAACTTAGCATGTTATAAAAATAAAGAAAAATATCAGTTATATACTCATAACTTTATATATTCTTATAAAAACTACTCTTATTCTTCAATTTACATCATGTTAATTGAGTTAAAACATTTGCAGAAATTTCTTTCTTGGAAGTGTTGAAAACAGTGTTATAATAAATAAAATTTAAAGGGAGTCGACTTCCTTTAAATTTAATTCATTTGCAGAAATTTACATATTTTCTTGAAGGTACAAGGGGATTATGGGAATACAGCAGGCTTTAAGTCTTCTGTATTCCCATATTGTAAGGCTTTGTTTTTAAGAGTTGATTGCTAAGTGTTGGCTTTGAAATTATGTTCTTGCATAACCAAGAGAATAAAATGAAGAGCAGTCTTTCTCTTCAGAAAAGTAAGAATATTTGAAAAAAGTAATGTGATATCTGTTTATCGTTTGAAAAGTAATTTTCTTTCTTAAATTATAATTTTTAAGCAGTTAAATATTTACCCAGATTATTAATTTTTCGCTTCACTGTGGTGTTCCAATACAGTTAAATCTCGATATATTTACCCAGATATTTGTATGTATCATATTAACTACTTAAGTTCGTTGAAAACAGTTTTACATTTCTGGAAAGGTTTTAGGGGAAGATTTAAAGATATAGAAATACTGATATGTTTGGAAAAAGATCATTAGAATCATACATTACAGTAACAAATATATGGGAAAGAGAAGAATATATAGGCAAATTAAATAAATAACAAGAGAGGGTATAGCATGGGTGAGAGATGGAGACTCACCCACACTATGAGACTGAAAGGGATGAGAAAAGGTTTCTCACAAAAGCATTACGCAATATCCTGGAGAAAAGATATAGATTACATAATATTTGAATGTGAAGGGACTGAGTTATGGAGGAAAGATTGTGTAAAAGAGAAATGGCTCAAAATAGAAAGATTGTATTAATTAAAAGTTTTAGTAAAGGCTATATGAAAGCTGGAGAGTTTTTGTATAAAGTTAAAAAGAAATGGAATTGGTCATTAAAAAGAGAAGTGAACAATATATAATTTTAAGGGAAATTAAATGTGTAGCTACTGCACAATGAATGTGGTAAGTTAACACTCTAGGCTGAACACTTAACCATATTCCTTCCATTTTTTGATTGTAAGAAGCTTAGTACAGAAGAATAAACAAGTAAATAACTTAGTTTTCATTAGGCAGACTTACATATGGGATTCCTTTTTCAGGCTGCAATGATGCAAAGTGCTTTAGCAAAAGAGAGGAGAGAATTAAAAATGCTTCAGCGAGAGCAGGAAATGGACTCCATCCCAACAGGATTGAACAAAAATTGGATTGACCCCCTTCCAGAAGGTAAGAGGAAGTTATTTCATAATTGACAAGTGGTCTTTAACACCATATATTCATGTTTTCAACTAATAAAAATATATCAAACTATTTGTAGTTGGTTTATTGATACTCGTCACTTAATTGTTCATATTAATGAGAGACTAGTTTCAAAGGCATTCGCCTCCATTTTCAATCTCTTTCCAACTGGCATCTGTTGTTGTCTGCTCTCTCTCTCTGGTGGTGGAACTATGAACTTCTTTGTCAAATTATCTACTGGTGGGATTTCAAAGTTCATTACGTGATCCTTATTTTTCCATATGAATATGTTCTCCCATGATGTCAATTTATTTTGTTTTATCACTCCTTTTAATAATTTTGGATTTGGATCAATGTCATGATTTTCATTCCAAAACTGAAATGCTACTGCTGACTTATCTTCTTGTTTCAATCTGATGTTTCTAAAGTGCTCTTTGACTCTGGTTTTTAGATTTCTTTTAGTTTGACCTATGTAGCATTTACTACAATTCTTACAACTTATCTGGTATATTCTGGATCTGTTAACTAATGGGATTTCATCTTTTGTTTTTGAATTTAGCAATTTTAAAATTGAGTGTCTATTAGTAGGTGCCAAGGTGATATTTTGTTCCTTGAAGGTCTTTTTAAATTTATTAAATGTTTTTGGGTGATATGTGAATGAACTGAATATGCTGTTGCTTTCATTTTCTTTTGTAAATGTGGTTGCTTCCTTAATAGTTTTCTTTAGTTTAGCTTTTCTAATTTTCCTCAACACCAAACTTTTGTTGTATCCATTTTCTTCTGCTATGTGTAGTATTGCTTTTTGTTCTTTGAAATATTCTTCTTTTTCCATGGGTGTGTTGACTAGTCTGTGTGTAAGGCTGTTTATTATTGCATGTTTATATGTAATTGGGTTGTGGCTATTATTTTTTATGTAATTTTCTGAATGTGTTGGTTTCCTGTAAATTCCAAATTTTATTTTTGTGTCGTTCCTGATGATATTTAGATCCAAGAAAGAGAGTTGTCCATTGATTTCCTTTTCTATTGTGAATGTTTTAGTCCTTTCTTGCAGATTGAGTAATTATTTTTTTAAATTTATTCAGTGAAAAATTTAAATTTTTGATGTTTACTGTGAGAATTCACAAAATAGAATTCTGATTGTTTTTCATTTTGCTGTATATCTTGAAGCCAATGTTATCTTTATTTTTTCTCCAGCCGACGGAAGAACTCTTGCAGCAAATATGCGTGGTATTGGCTTGACTAATCAAGATCTACCAGAATGGAAAAAGCATGTAATTGGAGGCAAAAAGAGCTCATTTGGAAGGAAGACTGATATGACACTTTTGGAACAAAGACAGAGTTTGCCAATATACAAACTCAAAGATGAACTCACAAAGGTATTGTTTGAACCTACTTGGCAAATTTCACATTCATAGTTCTGAGGTACTTGAGAAATGTAAAAGTTAGTAATTTTCTTGTTTTGTAGTGTATTAGCTAACAATCAAAGCCAATTAGAATAATTTGAGGCATGTGCTTTATGCTATAACTAAAGTGTCTGTTAAAAGTTTAAGGACACCATGAAAAAAATACAATATTCTGATTTTCTAGGTAGTCATTTATTGAACAGAAATTCTGTAACAGTCCTACTGCTGGACCCCTCTACATATGGCAGCCAGATATAGCTTGAGTTTCCTGTTGGGATTTGGGTTTCCTCTTGGCCAACTTGACTCCAGTTGAGTTCCAGAGATTCTCTGTTGGATTAAGATCAGGTGAGCATGCTGGTCAGTGCAGCAGGTCTATGTCCTGATCCTGGAACCAATTTCTTGTGAAGCAAATTTTGTGGTGGGATGCATTGTGTTGTTGCTACAAAGTTTTCTCCCATTAACGTTGTGACAGAGGGAAACATGACATCCTCCAAGATTTCCGTATATCTTTGGCTATTGATAGAACCATCAATGATGAACACTTCTCCAGGACATTCATTGGTAATGCTCTCCCAAATAATCACTGCATCTCCTCCAGCTTGAACAGCAGTTGCAAAACATGTTTTGACACTCCAAGTTTTTCTGCAATCTCCATGTAACTCAGTTCACTTTTCCACATCTGACAATTTGCCATTTTATGTCCACGTCTATTTTATTTCACCCCATGTTCAGTTTTATGAAAGGAAAAAAGCTGTCTACCTAGCAATGTTCTTGTAAAATCCACAATTGACGCTAAAAACAAAGGAAATATGTTGTTCTGTTAATGCTATTAACCTCCGAGATCATGATCTTTGTTGTCATGACAGCAAAACATCCATTTGCTGTGAACTTTAACTACAATAGTATTTCAGAAAAAAACTGTTTTAACTTTAGAATATTGGGGAAAAAACTTCTGGCATTATATGTGAATAAAAAGGCGTCATAAATTTTTAAATTAAAAAGTGATAGCAGCCCAAGAACCACTTTAAATAAGTCTCCCTCCATGACAAAGCTCGTATTTCTAAGTGCAACGATTCAAGAGCAAATTAATATTTTTCTTTAAAAACTGCATAATTTTCAACCAATTTTCTTAAATGAGAAATCATCATAATATCCACAGTTTTAAAGATAAAAGTTCTTGTTTGCAATAGAAAACTTCATTTTTGATATACGTATGATTCATGTATAAACATCTTGAGACTTCACAAAAGTTTAAGGACAGGAACAAAAAGTCTGCTATTTAAATGTGTCCTTAAACTTTTGACAGACATTTAATATTCAGTGGATTGCAAATACATCTTTGGATTCTGTTCGTGTATTAATTGAAAATATTTGTTATACTTGCAGGCTGTTACAGATAATCAGATACTGATTGTTATTGGAGAGACAGGTTCAGGGAAAACAACCCAAATAACACAGTATTTAGCTGAAGCAGGATTCACAAGTAGAGGGAAAATTGGTTGTACGCAGCCTAGAAGAGTGGCTGCTATGTCAGTAGCAAAACGTGTAGCTGAAGAATTTGGATGTCGCTTGGGGCAAGAAGTGGGCTATACTATTCGTTTTGAAGACTGTACTAGTCCTGAAACAGTTATCAAGTAAGTATTTTCTAGTGTTTATCATTCTCTTGTAAATCTATTTGGTACATTGGTGCAGCACAGAATTTCTTTGTACAGGACTGCAAGTTCAGTCCTGGCCAGGAAGACTATTCAAATGCTTAAAATGGCTGCTTCATGACAGTAATTTACTTGAATGTGAAAAAGCACCTGTAGGACAAAATAACTGGTGCACCAGTGGTGTTGAAGTTGATGATGGTGAACCTGGCAATGAATGTTATTATTGCCTCCTCCTTATAATTTTTATTGTAAAGTTGAACCTTTATCTAATGTTTCCAGAAGTATAATTTTTCTATGTTCATCTATGTGGTCCCGGTTGGTTTACTTATTGCCCTCCATGCTATTTCCATTGTGGTTATTGATTATGGCAGCATTATGTGGAAATAAAGTATACCAGCGTGGACTTTATAGCTTAATCAAAATTCATTAATCTGCAGTTTGTGTTTCAAGATGATTTTCTCCCATATGTCCAATTCTGGTGTGCATGGATGGTGCAATAAATAATATTTCAAAAAAGATGGTAGTGCTTAGGCAAGTTGGTATTACCATCATGTACTCTCATCTGTAACATTTGCCAAAACAAATTTGTTACACAGTTCTAGGTTAGTTTGGATTTGGTAGGAATTTCAGTTATTCATGTTTTTGCCAAAATGGAAAGTGTAGTATCACTGAATGATTCACTTTTTACTTTTGAAGGCACAACGTGCAAGTAGGATGCTGTTTATGGGGAGTTTTCACTATCTGTGACAAAACACAGATATTGATTCAATAACTTAATGTGACCAAACATACATTTTTGATGAGCATCCAGGATGGCAGATGTGGTTACTGAAGAAATCATTGAAAAAAGGCACAATGTGGTTCTTGCTGATTCTTGAACAAGTGCTCACAATATTCCAGAGATCATACGTGTGAGAACAGGAATGGCAATTCATATTTTACATGAAAAGTTGGAGATAGAAACCTTGAACGTCTTAAGTGCTGGTTTGCTCACATTGGACAAATTTGAAGCTGTGTTCAGAGCTATTTAAGTGAAATCTGAGGGACATTTTGCAACAAGTTATGACCGTCAAGACTTGAATTTGTCATTAAACTCGGAAAGTATACTCCTGCCGTCCTAAGAAGCACACTTTCCTGTGGACAATTTCTTCTTGTTCCCAAACATCAAAATATGACTAATAGGAACAAAATTTGTTAATACAGAAGCATATTTTCAAGATTGACAATTCCTATTTTTGGAAGGTTGAAAAGCTGGCAGGATCTTAAGAGGTGCATAGGGCAGCTCCTCCCTGTCGAGGCTTCAAAAGCAGTGCATTGTATTCTGTGTCGGCATTGCTGCTGCTACAGGCACACCCCTGAGAGCTGCACTGCCCGGCCAAGATGTCATTACTGTGGCACTGCAACACTTACCGGGCAGTGTAGCCAGCACGACCTTCACTGCCGCTGCTGGTACTGCGCCACCTGTAATGGCTTCAGCCATTTTACAGGATAGGCACAGTGCCTATTCTACCCGAAGGACAGGCAACCACTGCAACCACTCGCCGCCACACGCCCTTCACTGGCCATGGGAACAGCTGCAGGACCGCTCGTGGAGGCCTTGCGGGACCTCCGCAGTGACGTCAGCAACATCACAACCAGGCTGGCCGCCATCGAAGAAAAGATTGCAACCAACTCTGCCACAGCCGCAGCCACTGGGCTCTCCGGCGAGGCGATACAGGACCTCCACTCGGAGGTTCTTAATCTCAGCCCTCGCCTGATCAACCTGGAGGAGGCAGTTACCAACAGCTCCAACACACACAATGACGACCACTCCAGGACGTTAGAAACCATAGATCAGCGCACAAGACAACTAGAACACTTCATCACAGACACCTCAACAAAAATGACAGAGTTACTGACCATCATCTCCAAAATAGACGAAAAGACTTGGACTACAGCAGAAACCACCACTACTACACTTCAAGAAATGGCAAAAACATTGGATACCACCAGTCAAAATTTCCAGGACTCCCTCTTGACACTGACTCAGCTCGAGTACAACACTCGGAAGACCAAGGAGGCACTACAAGGGCATGCCGCCTAAGTAGTGCACCACATTGGAATACTGCAACACACAACAGAACAGAATCACACCAAACTCACAGCACTTCTCGGGCAGCAGAACCTGCTTAGCCTGAACATGCAACCACGCCCACGCCGCCGATAGGCCCACAATTGCCTAGAACCGTCTCAAGCACCTCTGGTGCACAGACAAATGTTACCTTATGTTTTTAAATAAATACTTAACTCCATTCTTTCCACTCCTTTCACTCCTCTCAATCTTCACCTTGAGCCTCTGTGCTATGGTCAGGGCCTAGTCTCATGTCCATAGCCAGAAAACCACCTTTCCTGTGCACTTCCTTATGCGCAGTTCAGCATTTACAGACACTAACGGAGGTGTGACAGCGGTACTCCACTATCTCTTTACGCCTTCTTGTTACTCTTCCTTTCCCTCCTACTGTCCTCTTTCCTTCTTTGTTCCCCCCCCCCCCCCCCCCCCAAAAAAAAGGTAGAGGTACATATCCCTAAAAGGATGCTTACTGAACCACACTCGTACAAGGTGTGTTCGAAAGGTATCAAAACTTTGGTTGGCAAAAATATAGTTATTGAAACACTAATTTCCTTCAAAGTAGTCTCCTTGAAATGGATGGACTTCTCCCAGCGCTCCCACCATTGTTGGAAACACTTCTGAAACAGCATTTTTGGAAGAGTGAGTAGCTGGGCCATTGCATTCCGCATGTCTTCTCTTGATTCAAATTGAGTCTCTTTCAGTGGCATTTGCTTGCAAAATAGCCAAAACTTGCAAGGAACGATGTTGGATGAGTAGAGCTGGACGAACAATAGGAATGATTTTAGTTAATTGATGGAAATTAGTCATTTCTTCACACTAGCCGGGATGAAGCCTGGGACTCAAGTACTTACAATAGTAAGTCGCCACAAACGGTGTATCTTGAATGCGAGTGCCCCTTGTGGTCTACCAGGGTAATATATGAGTCAACTGGAGAATTTAATGTCAGGACGGCACATTGGCCATGGTAGCTCAATGGGTTAGAGCGACTGGACGGAAACCAGGAGATCCGTGGTTCAAATCCTGGCCATGGTATTGAATTTTTCATGTTGACTCTATCAATAGGAATGTTGTTTTTGGCAGTGAATACTTGAATCAAATGTGCAGAATGGGCAGGTGTATTATCGTGATGGAGCTGCTAGGTTTTTGCTGTACTCAGATGTGCTGCACAGCATCGCAAAGGCAATGAACTATCTGGTAGTACTCCTTTGGATGGTTTTACCTTGTGGTATGTACTCATGATACACCACACTACGGGAGTCAGAAAACAGTGAAGATAACCTTGACTTTGTTGCAGAACATCCATGCTTTTTTTGGCCTTGGGGATGACGGATGTTGCCACAGTGATTACTGTTGCTTCATTTGTGGGTCGTACCTATAAACCCATCACCTGCCTCAAAAAGTTGAGGACACTGCATTGTGCAGCATGCCCTTTGAGATGTCCAGACATAATTGCTTCTTTGTTAGCAGCTTTAGTAGAAATTAAACAACACACTCTTCATACCCAATCCTCTGTCAAAATTTAATATATAAATTCAGCGCTTACTTCTCTCTAGTTTGCAATTTCTCAGGCTATGATACAATGATCCTGTGACTCTGCAGTCTGTTCTTGCTCAGTGACTTCTCATTTTGATTTGTTGAGGGCCTACCTAAATGTAGTTAGCTGTTCACTTGACTGTTCACTCTTTAAGCAGTTGTATCACTCTTTTATCTTTGAGGTGTTCAAGACATTGTTCCTGAAAGTGTGATGAATTTTGCCAATGCTTTCCACTTGTGTACCACCAAGCTTTTGGCAGGGTCATTACTCAAGTTGCTCTGTCATTTTCTAAAAACTGAAATCTGACAACCGTTCACAACCGTTCTTCACTTGTAGGCCGACTGGCAAGAAAAAATTCACAACTTTGCATGAATGTTGCTTCCACATCTCTACTGAAAGTAGATTCTTGCACTTAATTGTTTTATGTGGGGAAAAAATAATGTTTGATACTTTTTGAACACACTTGGTATGTTTGGTTGATTTAACAGCATGATTTAGTTGGAAAAGTTATTTGTAGTCGGTTAATTGACACTTGTCACATAAGTTTTTTAAATGATCGAGGGACTAGTTTCGGAAGCCTTTGCCTCCATTTTCAACCTCTCTCCAACTAGCTTCTATTGTCGTCTGCTCTCCTCTATCTGGTGGTGGAACTATGAACTTCTTTGTCAAATTATCTACTGGTGGGATTACTTGGTCCTTATTTTTCCATATGAATATGTTCTTCCATGTTGTCAGTTTATTTTGGTTTATCACTCCTTTTAATAATTTTGGATTTGGATCAATGTCATGATTTAGGTTTGATTTTGTGATCATCCAGAAATACTGTGAAGCTGCAGAATTATTCATTTGCTTTTATATCAAGCATCTCAAGGGCTCTTTTAACCTTGTTTTCATAAATTATATGTAAAATAATTCACCTTTTGTAACCTTTACCTATAATGCTTTTTTTCCTAGGTACATGACAGATGGTATGCTGTTGCGAGAGTGTCTGGTGGATCTAGATCTAAAATATTATTCAGTTATCATGTTGGATGAAGCCCATGAGAGAACTATTCACACAGATGTGCTGTTTGGTATGCATAGTCTTTATTCTTTATTGCTTTGACTCTATATTGTAAGTCCTGTTTGTATACATTTAATATTTATGATGTATTTTTACACAATAATTCCAGATACACTTTCTAATTTACCATTCTACATATTGATTCCAACAGGTTTGTTGAAGCAGGCAGTAAGGAAGAGACCTGAACTGAAATTGATTGTGACTTCTGCAACTTTAGATGCAGTGAAGTTTTCACAGTATTTTTTTGAAGCTCCAATCTTCACCATTCCAGGACGAACATTCCCAGTAGAAGTGTTGTATACCAAGGAGCCTGAAACAGATTATTTAGATGCATCACTAATAACAGTGATGCAGATTCATTTGAGGGAACCTCCAGGTAAAGTGTTTACATTATTTATATGTTTAAGCTTTAATAAATCTTATTGAATCATTATTGCTAGAATGAAACCTTCGCAAAGCTTTCAATACCTAAATTCAGAGCTTTTAATATCTAAAAGAGCATAGCATGTCAATTTGTACTCATTAAGCTTTTTGTGTTTTTCTAGGGACTTTCAAAAATGTAGAGTAAATTCATATTTATAGTAGTTAAAAAATTGAAATGAAGTATAAAAAGTGTATATCGAGATTTAACTGTATTGGAACACCACAGTGAAGCGAAAAATTATTAAATTTTAGATGAGTCGTATTTCTTACACATCTGCTTCACTTTCGTACCTATTTTGAGGACATGTTTCGCAAATCTTCGTTTGCATCTACGGCTCTTGTGCGACTGACGCTAGATCCAGCGGTGTGGGTAATTCTGGGGTTGTTGCTGCCATCTGTTGATTTAGTGATGAACTGAAATGTGGGATTCTCTTCTAGCGGGATTTCAAAATTCATTAGTTGGTTTTTATGTTTTTCTATGTATATCCTCTCCCATATGACGAGTTCACTATGTTTTTGTACGTATTTTAGTAATTCTGTGCTATCTTCAATTTCATGATTTTCAGACCAGAAATGAGCTGCTATTGCGGACTTATCAATATTTTTGTATCTTAAGTGCCTGAAGTGTTCTTTCTTTCTAGTGCCTATGTTCCTTTTCGTCCTCCCTATGTAAATTCTTTCACAGTCTCTACACTTAACGTAGACGACATCTTTGCAATAGTGCCCTACAAACTAATAGATGATGCTTTGAAACTACTCAACCTGCAAGAACTCAGCATACAATTCACAGTAGAAGCTGAAGAGGACTGTACTCTACCTTTTTTAGACCTTAAAATCAAAAAAGGCAATGAAAAACTAGAATTTGGCATTCATAGAAAAGCAACACACACAGATAATTACATCAAAGCAAATAGTTTCAACCCAATTCCACACAAACATGCAACCATCAACAGTCTGACACACAGATTAGTGAATCTACCTCTCAGCCAACAGGAATATCAAAACGAATACCATCAAATCTTAAAAACTGCAATTAAAAATGGATATGGAAAAAACCTTATAGATAAAAAACTAAAATTATTCAAACTTCAAAAGAAATTAAAACAGATCACAGCTCTCACACCAATAAAACAAGAAACTAGATTTGCTAAATTTACTTACCACCCCTGGGCCACAAAAAAGTTCCAAAAAATATTCAAGAAATACAATATAACATTGGCACCAAAAAACAATTACAACATTAAAAACCTACTTCACAGTAACAATACTGATAAGATAAAACCAGAGGAAAAGTCAGGCATTTACAAAATTAAGTGTAGAGACTGTGAAAGAATTTACATAGGGAGGACAAAAAGGAACATAGGCACTAGAAAGAAAGAACACTTCAGGCACTTAAGATACAAAAATATTGATAAGTCCGCAATAGCAGCTCATTTCTGGTCTGAAAATCATGAAATTGAAGATAGCACAGAATTACTAAAATACGTACAAAAACATAGTGAACTCGTCATATGGGAGAGGATATACATAGAAAAACATAAAAACCAACTAATGAATTTTGAAATCCCGCTAGAAGAGAATCCCACATTTCAGTTCATCACTAAATCAACAGATGGCAGCAACAACCCCAGAATTACCCACACCGCTGGATCTAGCGTCAGTCGCACAAGAGCCGTAGATGCAAACGAAGATTTGCGAAACATGTCCTCAAAATAGGTACGAAAGTGAAGCAGATGTGTAAGAAATACGACTCATCTAAAATTTAATAATAAAAAGTGTAATTCTTCTGTAAATTAAGTTTAGATTCAGTGAGTTTTCCCATAGGGAAAAACTGCATTACTTGAAATGGGAAGGATAAGGAGTAAAGAAAAGTAATTGTCAGGGCATATAATACAGTAAAATCCCATTTTTACATTCTCTGAATTTATTTTCTCTTTTATTTATTTATTTATTTTGCTTTATATTTTCCTGTTTTTAATTTTAACCTTGTATATACACTTTTATAACTTGTATTGCAATTTGGATGACTTGGAATGCTAAACAGCACTTAAAGCTCTAGTATTTGCCTATGCTCTGACATTGCACTTCTGAACTTTTTTTCCCTAACAGGATGTTTATTGTCGTGCTGGCTTGGAATTGCCTAGAATAATAGAAGTATGCAATATATATATGTATTTATTTATGTGTTTATTTATATTCAAGTAATTACATTTATTTCCTTTTTCATCAATTTTATGTTTCTATTTTACAGATTGGTATTTGCAGCCTGAAGAAATTCTTTTATGTCCCATTGTTGTTTTTGTTTGGGATTCAGAGTTTTGAAGGCTAGTTGTACCACTGTAGTCCTCGTCATGAACAATTGGTGCAGTCATTTTTTAAATCTGTGCATCATTGCCTCACTTTGCTTATTGTTCCTTTTTTGTACAAAGTTTGCGATAAATTTCAGTTGATTTGTGATCTTTTGCCAATAATAACCTTTCACTCACCAATGGCGGGATTTTCTATTGCAGCACACATTTTAACACACCACAGAGTCCAAATGAAGGAAGGCACATCTCCAGCCCTGCCCAGCATCGCATTGGGGCAAAATATCTATTATTTCGGATGGCCCTTGTATTTTCCACTTGATTGCCTCACTTATATTTTTCATACCATTAATGAACATTTTTTAATTTCCTCCCACTTGTCCTTTGCTCGCACTATTCCAACCCACACATGTTATTGATTCTGCCTGTATCCTGCTATCTGGTGATTCCCTCTGGATGACCAAGCACTGCCTCTATTTGATGTCATTAGCTTTTTTTGCTCCACATGTATTACTGCAGTATCGTTGGTATCCTTGCATTTTGTTGATGACAGTTTCATTTTTTGCTGAGATTTGCATTCCTGTCCCTTGCCCAATGTTCAGTTGCTCTGCTGCCTTACTGTCTTAGGTTACTTTTTTCATCTTCCACTTATCCATTAATCTGCAAAAATTCCATTAATCTTATGAATGTATTCTATTCTGTTTTCCTCCCCTTCAGTTAGTCTCTTTCTTTGTTCTCTTGGTTTGTGTGATAGTTATTAGTATAAATAGACGTTCTCTAACTTGTTTTAGTATTTCCTTTGTCAGTTCTGCATTAGTGAATTTTATCAAGATGTTTCTTTTGCCAATCTATTTCCCAGTTCTAAGTTCATACTGTAATTCGAAGCATCTATATCCATTCCAATCTCTTAGTTAATTTCTCCACATTTCTCCCTTATTTGCACTTTCACCCGTTTGCTTTCAGTCTGTTCTTGTACTGCATCGTTTCATGTTCTCTTCCATACTTTCCATTCTTCTTTCCATTTCTATCATGATTGTTTTTATTTCCTTTAGCTCTTGGTTTTAATCTGTAGCCCTATGAAGTTCATCTTTCTCCATTCTTGTTTAAATCATTGGCAATCTATTGTCCTTGTTACAACCTTTTCTCTTGTCTGTTTTGTGGTTGCCTTAACTGGCATTTACCTCCTTTTTCCTCACTTAGGCAGGAGCAAATCTGCTGCACATCCATTTTCCTAAGAAGATTTTCCAGAAAATCCTCTTGTCCTAAACAGTCCTTTAAAAGAAAAACGTGTCTGTTTTTTATTTAAACATTTGCTGTCATCTAAATGTTACCACATTTTAACTAGTGCACTTTTAACTGCTAATTGACTATCACTTGATTTCTCATCACCTCCTGTAAGGAGTAGAACATATTGAGAACTAACTTATATTGTAAGAAGGTTTGTATTAAAGCTATATGGTAACATTTATCGTGATTGGTAACATTAATATAAACTTTTCTGACAGTAGTTTGTGGAATATCAATGAAGATAAATGGTAATAGATGGAAGAGGTCGTAAGTTTCCACATAAGAATTAATTTCCTTTTACCACCATTATATTCTTATATATAAGGCAAGATTTATCATTGATACTATGCTCTTTCATCTAAGTGGCACAAAGCTTTTAACAACTAAAATAAAATTTGTGTCTAACATACAATAACAGTTTACATTCTCATATAATAATACTTAAGCTTTGCTGTACAAGTATTAATTAATTTTCCATAATACTTCCACCTAAAAACTAACTGGAACAAAATCATATCTTTTACATACTTAAACACTTTTTTTTTTTTTTTTTTTTTAAATATTTGAAGCTATTAAAAAATCAAGCAAATATAATTCAATAAATTTGACTGAAGATGCAAATGATAAATTTGTGAAACTAGTGCCATTATATAATATAGTTAAGTGAAGCATAGTTAATAATTATTATATTTATTGACTTTTTTTTCCTCTCACTCTCTAGGGGACATTCTTCTTTTCCTTACTGGTCAAGAAGAGATAGATACAGCATGTGAAATTCTGTATGAACGCATGAAGTCGCTTGGTCCTGATGTACCAGAGCTTATCATTCTTCCAGTGTACTCTGCCCTTCCCAGCGAGATGCAGACTAGGATATTTGAGCCAGCTCCTCCAGGTTCTCGTAAGGTAGCTGTTGCACATGTATACAAGTTATTTTATTATAATTCTGAGTCAAACTAGTACTCCATAGTACTTCAAACTAGTACTTCATATATTGCTAGTGTTTACCTAGAACCCAAACTTCAAGTTCATCAAAATAGCAACAGAGAAGCCTCTATTGCCTCCAAGGAGTTCACTAAATCAAAATTCAACAGTCAAAGTTAGCTGAGGATGTTAGGAAGGTCATAATGAAACACGTTCTTGATAAACACTAGCAATATATGGAGTATTAGTTTGACACAAAATTATATTAATTTTGTGCTTCATTTTATGATAGTCCTTACTCATTAAGAAAATTATTTTATATTTGATTTCCATTAACTTACCATTAAATTACCCTTGCAGGTTGTTATTGCTACAAATATTGCTGAAACCTCGCTTACCATTGATGGAATATACTATGTGGTGGACCCAGGTTTTGTAAAACAGAAAGTTTACAATTCAAAAACTGGAATGGACTCACTGGTAGTGACCCCTATTTCACAGGTAAACTAGAAAACTATAATTTAACTGTAGTTTTGCTCTTGTTTGTTTATTGTGGCTCAGTTGACATGAGAAGCAATTAATTCTTTTACTAACTCATTGAACTATAGGTTTTCTTAGTATTGAACTTTGTACTTTTTATTATTATACACGCATTCACTCCCATTTTCTACTTCCAGATGGAAGTTAGGGAATTTTTCTAATATAGAAAAATTCTCCAGCTTAGCCAGAAATTGAACCTCGGTCCTGGACCGGCAAAATTGATAAAACCATTTTTAGTTTTTTTAGCTAGTTTTTCATTCTGTGTTTTTTCATTGTAGTTTTCATTCATTCTTCAGTGTTGTTGCCATATTGTCAACTAACAAACTAGGGCTAGACAATAAAATTTGGAGTTGATTTAATGTTTTGGAATGTAATCAAAGTTGATGAAGAACAGAACTTTTTAAAATGCG
This sequence comes from Mantis religiosa, assembly GCA_030765055.1. NCBI lineage: Eukaryota > Metazoa > Arthropoda > Insecta > Mantodea > Mantidae > Mantis > Mantis religiosa. The sequence goes on from CM060949.1 coordinate 55,275,190, forward strand.
AAAAACTTTGTAGCTAAATGGAAAACATGTCACTTCAATTTTAGGCCCAGGCAAAGCAGCGTGCTGGCAGAGCTGGTCGAACAGGACCAGGAAAGTGTTACAGGCTGTACACTGAGCGGGCATATCGGGATGAAATGCTGCCAACCCCTGTTCCAGAAATTCAGCGCACCAATCTTGCAACAACTGTTCTTCAGCTGAAAACAATGGGAATCAATGACCTTCTACACTTTGATTTTATGGATGCTCCTCCAGTGGAAAGTCTTATAATGGCCTTGGAACAACTGCATTCTCTCAGTGCATTGGATAATGAAGGCCTTCTCACACGTTTGGGACGAAGGGTAAGAATGACTGTGTGTGTCATAAGTGCATGAATTGGTATCTCTTTGCAGATAAATGTCAGATGAAACTAATTTTAAGTGTGCTAATTGCTTCAGGCAGTTAGATGAAGGTTTTAGTATTCTAGTCTGTATGATCAAAGATGTTCTGATCCAGAGAAGACTACATCATGTTGTAGCTAGGTGCCAAAGTCTTGCTTATATAATGAGCTTCCTCAGGACTGGCATCTGTAAATATTGAACCTAAATTTTATTTAATTGATGGAAATTAATAATTTCTTCACACTAGCCATATACAGGCTAAGGTATTGCCATTTTGCTAAGCATTTGTTTTATGCAAAGTTTTTTAAAATCAAAGACATAGAAGTTAAAATCCCGGCCCTGGCATTGAATTTTTCATGTTGACTCTATCAATCCAATACCTTACCCTGTATACGGCTAGTATGAAGAAATTATTAATTTCCATCAATTAACTAAAATAATAAGTTAAATGATAAACCTGGGACTTAAGTACAATAGTAAGTTGCCACTAACCGTGTAACTTGGATGCGAGAGCCCCTAGTGGTTTACCGGGAAAATATATGAGTCAATTGGAGAATTTAAGTTATGACAGCAAGTTGACCATGGTAGCTCAATGGGTAAGAGTGACTGGACAGAAACTAGTAGATCCATGGTTCAAATCCTGGCCGTGGCATTGAATTTTTCATGTCGACCCTATCATTTCAATTGAACTTAAACTCTGTGATCATTGGCCAATGCACAGTCAATTAGAGCCAAGGGATCATATTTAATCTTTAATTTAGCACAAAAGTGAATCGAGAAGATATTTACACACTGCTTCACTCACACTGTTTTTTCACAGGACCTGTTTAGAGAGCTTTTGCTCTTATCATCTGGAACTCAACTAGTGCAAATTGTAGTGGTTTCCTCTTTCTCCGTATCATCGATAAATGGCATGATGTATTTGTCAAAGATGTCCAGTGGTGGAGTTTCATAGAGTCATGAATTTTGAAACTCCACCACTGGACATCTTTGACAAGTACATCTTGCCATTTATCGATGATACGGAGAAAGAGGAAACCACTACAATTTGCACTAGTCGAGTTCCAGATGATGATAAGAGCAAAAGCTCTTGAAACATGTCCTGTGAAAAAACAGTGTGAGTGAAGCAGTGTGTCAATATCGTCTCGATTCACTTTTGTGCTAAGTTGTGCTTCATTGCCTCTATGCTTCTTTCAAGTTTATGCTTTAAGCTTTAATTTATTGAAATTTTAGTGTATTGGAACATCACAGTTAAGTGAAACATAATTAAATTATAGATGAATCGTATTTTTTACACATGAGCTTCACTTACATACCTACATTGAGGACATGTTTCACGAACTATTGTTTGCATCATCAGCTCTATTGCAACTAAAGCGCCAGTGGTGTGGTTAATTTTGGAGTTGCTGCTGCCATCTGTTGATTTTGTGATGAATGTAAATGTGGGGTTGTCTTCTGCTGGGATTTCGAAGTTCATTAGTTGGTTTTTATGCTTTTCTATGTATATTTTCTCCCAGATGACGACTCCCTATGTTTTTTTCTGTATTTTAGTAATTTGGTGCTGTCTTCAATCTCATGAGTTTTGGACCAGAAATTAGCTGCTATTGCAGGTTTTTCGGTATTTTTGCAGCTTAGGTGCCTGAAACGTTCTTTCTTCGTATTGCCTATGCTTCTTTTTGTCCTCCCTATGTAAATTTTTTCACAGTCTTTACACTTTATGCTGTAAATGCCTGATTTTTCTTCTGGTTTTATACTATCTGTATTGTTTCTGTTAAGTAGGTTTTTAATGATACAATTGTTTTTTGGTGTCTACACTAAAAAGTTAATCATTCATTCTTCATTAAAAAAAACTTGTAAGTGGAGAAAAGTGTATACAAGGTTGACTTATTTGCCTAATTTTAGTACTTAGCTTCTTTTTCCTTTATTTTGCAGAAGCAATTCTGTTGTCTATCTGTTAACCTTGATTTTAAATGGAGCAATAAAAGCTTTTAAATGTCAACCACTGTTGTAAAAATTTTTTACTAGTAATACTCTGTTTCAATTATGACATTAAGAAAACTGCTCTATAGAGAAGTTAAACATAACTGATGTTTAATTCATCCATATTTTCCTCAAGCAGCATTCTTTCTGTGCTCTTGAACATATACATGATACTCAGCTCAGCCATAATTTTTGTTACAAATTGTTTTATCATGGTAAATCTACCACTGCTGACTGCAACAATAGCTTAAAGAGATGATAATGGTGGTGTTTAAGGGCGTTCAACTACTGGGTCATCAGCGCTAGCTTAAAGAGACTGTAACATATTGGGATGACTTTCCTTACAAGCCTGTAAACCAAGGAATTGAGATAAGGGCTGTTGGAAGACAGTGTTTTAGTTTTAACAAAACTTGGGAGAGTCTTTCACCTTAAGCTTAATGTTCCATATACTCTGTCCAGCTTTATAACACCATCATAGCTCACAATCCCACCAAACCAGCACTGAAGAGAAAGCCCCCATGGAACCTTGGGAGCCTCTCCAGAATTTCCTCAGAAATCCTGGCATTCATTGTCATTCTGGAGGTTGCTGCAATAAGGAAATTTTTTCCACTCATAAAGAGGATATTTCTGAACCTATCTGTTCATTTAATGCTCTAGTAAGCATTTGCATTTTATCTCTGCTGTTTAAGCTTTGGAGTTAAGAAATATGCAGTGCTCAGCCATAATTCATGAATCAAAATGTTAATAGACAATTCATGACTTTCTGCTTTTGTTACTGTTGCTTTCATCATTTTTCTGCTTGTCAGCAGTCCTATGGATTTCATGAAAGCACTGTGTGTTCAAGTATAAAAACATCCTGCTGATTTTCAGCTTTAGCTTGGAAAATCTCTGATGCCAATTTTCTGTTGTGTTAAAAGCTATCATAGCAACACAATCTTCCTAGTCTATGCCTTTAACTAGCATTATCACGTAACTGGAGTTGGATTCAACAATTTATAAGGAACAGTTAGCAGCAAGTGCAGTATCTGAATGATCACCCAAACACCCTATACAGTAACTTTCAGAAGTTCAGAAGTGTGATGGCCTGACTTACGAAGTGGGTTACAAAAAATATTATTTTAGATTTTAGCTGTAATTTACATTTTTATTTATTTTTGTTTCTCTATATAGATGGCTGAATTTCCTTTGGAGCCCAATCTTTCAAAAATGCTGATAATGTCTGTGCACTTGAACTGTTCAGATGAGGTACTTACAATTGTCTCAATGCTCTCTGTGCAGAATGTCTTCTATAGGTAAGTAGCATTATACCAATGTAATTTGATAATTTTCAACTGTAATTTGATAATTTGAGTTAATTTTTTAAAATATTTGCATTGCATGCTTATGGTTAAGAAAGACATGTTTCAGGAGTTATTGTATGGCCCAATAATAACTTATAATGCTTTTCAATAAGCAATAAAGTGCAACTATATTATTGCCAAACTTCACTCTGCTTCAGGAGAAATTGATGTGTCTGTGGCAAATATTTTGTAACTTTATAGCCTTTAGAACAAAGCCTATCACTGAAAGAACTGAACAGTAATATTACACCAAAGTTTGACATGCAACTGAGTGCCACCAACCCTTTTCTGTGCATTTTGGCTTTTGTTATTATCTGTCAACCTTGCTCCAGCCTGGAAGTTAAAATCATAGATGTCTCTCTACCTGACATTCTGTATATCCTCATACTCCTTAAAGATTGCTTCAAACAATCCTATGTTTTGTGCAAAGGAATGTTTCTTTGATTTGGAAGCTTCAAATGTTTGTTTTAGCAATTTGCAACATGTCTTAGAACAGGAAAATCATATGCATTGTGGTTAGTCAAATTGTGAACATAACAGTCAACTAATCAAAGCTTCACGGGTAAACAGCCATGTCAAAGTTAATAATGTCAGGCTCCATGACCTTCCTCAGGAACTGAATGATATCCAAGATCCAGCATAACTTAAGCCAACAAAAGATATTTTTAACCTAAAGGTCCCAGGGGTGTATAAGATTCCTTGTGATAGCGGAAGGATGTATGTTGGGCAAATGGGATATACAGTTGAGCAGTGTGAAGAACATAAATGTCACATTAGACTCCTTCAACCAGAGAAGTCAGCTGTAGCTAAACATTGTATCGAGAAAGTTCACAAAATTAACTTTAATGACACTTCAGTTCTGGAACATTTGAACAAGCATTTTGACAGGCTTATTAAAAACCTCAAGATTAAACTCCATCCATGGAATTTCAATAGAGATTCAGGACTTCAGTTGAGTATAGCTTGAAAGCCCAACAGATGACGAATTGCGCAGGAAACTCTAGATGGGAAAATCCCTAACCAGATGGACAGTGCAGAAAACAATACAGTGTAAGGTCATCCTTCCTGTGAATCAGTTGGACCAGTGGCAGACTGCTATGCAGTGACACAAGCCGCACCCACATGATGAAGGCTATATATATGGGGAGGGTCAGCCAGCTTTTCCATTCAGTTCTTGAGGAAGTCTTACATAACAGTTAACTGACAACATAAGAAACAAACAAAGCACAAAAAAGAAAGTTTTTGCCAGCAATGTAGTTATTACTAAAGTAGAACACTGTTTTAACAAATATCAAGGGGAATTAGAAGCTTTTCTTTAGTTAGAGGTTTTTCCACAAAGGGAGTTAGCATAAGGTTGAGCATTCAACTGCCAGAAATAATATGTAAGTCATGTTTTTAAGTATTTTTATAACAGAAATTTCAGAAATGTTAAATCTTTATGTTTACATATAATACTAAGAAAGAAATTCAAAGATTTAATGAACAAAATGCAGTAAATTAAATAATTAAAATGCTGCAATAGCTATAAATTAATAATGGCTTCAAAAACAGAAAATAGTGATACGTATCACTTCATCAGCCATTTGCATTAATCTGCAACAAACAAAATGAAAGTGAAGACGAGAGTTGCTTATATATCATTAGATATGTACATAGGCTGATTTTTCAGTAATCACCCAGTAAAAAACACACCAATAAAGTTACTAACCTTCATTTCTTAAAGAAATCCAGCAGATAGTTTGGCCTGCCTCTGTAACATAGGTGGTAGCGTGTCTACCTTACATTCAAAAAGTATCAAGTTCAAACCTTGGTCAGAGCGAGTTATCAGAATTAGGCTTTTCTATGGGTTTTCCCTTATACTGAAAGATGAGTGATATTGCACTGCAGGAACGGTGACAATGGATTTATCTTTGGTAATAGATACCTCTTAGATAACTCACTGATTACTCCACGTGGAGTAAACATCTATCTGTCATTTGTGATTCCTGCAAATTCCATTGGCTGAAGTGATGTGTTCATTGGTGCTTAGCACACTACTGGGAAGTGTGGCAGTTCCCCTATCACTCTTACAAGAACAGTCAGTGCATTATCTGAGAGGTTTCTATTACCAAAGATAAATCCATGGTAATTGTTCCAACAGTGCAACTATAACTCTAATTTCTAGCCCTGGACTCATTTGAACTTTGTTTCAATCTTTTCATTCATTGTTCGATATGAGCTAATGTTGGAGAGGGGGGGGGGGGGACTCCTACCCATATTTCTTTGCCATATTAATAAAAAAATAAGCTGCTTTTATTTGCCACATCATGAATTATTGTAATCTTGTTGTGTATGGTAGGCTTCTTCCACTTTTCAGCCATTTTTTCACATGATAAATATAAATTACTATCATAAAGAGAATGCAACTTGACACACGTTCCGGTGAACTTTAAAATGAAGTGGAAATCAAACAGAACTTCTAAGTCAGAGATAGGGAAGTTAAGTGGTTTGAAAACAGTACTGCAGAGCTGCCAGCTTTTACAGCTTAATGTGAACTAAAGTGAAATACAAGTGTTGCGCAGAGGCTAATGAATTTGAAAGCATCCATAAAGCCATAGTATTGCCCATTATAGTGGAGGTAGCATTAACTGCATTCTGAAAATGTTAATGCACTAACTATACAGAAGACTGAGAAAAATATTTTGGTTAAAAACAGCTTTCCATTAATGCAGAGTTACACTACAACTATCTAAAGAACAATAGAACAGCCAGAAAAAGCACTTTCTGTTCTATCAACACTCCCTAACATTTTTTTTTGTATTGGAACATTTCTCATCTACCTTAGGAAGTTTTTCTTTAGAATAAAGGCCTGTTGTTGAGGTTCACATATTTTTCCACAAGGCTACTTTTCAAAGCACAGAAATACATGATCAGCCGATCATAATATAAATGTGTTCTTTATAAGTTAAAAATAGCCAATAAAATATACATTTAAAATGTTGTGTAAATATAAAAACAAGATAATCATTATATTTGCTCAAAACATTTAACTTCAGTAAATTACCTAAGAAGTTTTACTAAAGTAGCATCAAAGCAAATAGAAGAATGATGTAAACTTTAATCGGAACTTTTATTTATTTTTCAACAGGCCTAAGGACAAGCAAGCATTGGCAGATCAGAAGAAGGCAAAGTTTAACCAACCCGAGGGCGACCATCTTACACTACTGTCTGTATATAATTCATGGAAAAACAACAAATTTTCAAATGCCTGGTGCTATGAGAACTTCGTACAGATCCGTACTCTCAAGAGAGCACAGGATGTTCGCAAACAGTTGCTGGGTATAATGGACAGGTAGGTGTGCTTGCTTTTATTATAAAACAGATTTTATCACAAAATTTTTTTTTTTTTGTAAGCTTGTAGAATACATTGAGACACTCCATATATGCAAGAGAGGAGAAATAACAAGAAGTGAGAATGGTGGGGGAGCAAGAAACTAGAAGTGTTATCAGAACATATAAAACTGTACACATCACATAGAAGGTACAACATTGATTTTCACTTTTCTTATGTAAGTGGGCTGGTCAATGCTATTATGCATCTTTGCTTCTGGAGTGAGGGATTGTCATGACGGTATACACAGGCTGTGTGTGTTAAATGTTTTCCGTAAAGATGTACAGATTACTTTTGGCTTATTGTAACTGATGTTTTGCATTTTTGGACTTAATGCAGCTTTCTTGCAAGAAATTCTGGTTGACCTAAAATATGTTGTTGTTTTCAAATGCTAGGCTTTGGCAATGAAGCCATTAGCTCTCTTGCTCTCCAATATTTCTGTGTAGTGGGTTCGGCAGGTAGGGCTTCACAGGTTAGAAGATGTTCTTCAGTCATTTCCTCTTTGTTGCACAGAGGACAATTTGGACTTGTATAAATTCCTATTCTGTGTAGGAGTTTGGCCAAATAATCATGTTCCGTAAGTAATCTAAAATTTGCTACTGCAGCTTTACGTGGGATTTCTGGAATAATTTCTGGATTTTTAATTAAAATGTTCTATTTTTTATCTTTGGCTTTGTTAGATATGGATTGTTTTTTTTTTTAAATTTTTTTATGGATGTAAAGGGTAAGTTTTTACTTTTGTTCTGAATTAAATTTGCACCTTTTTTGGTAAGAAAATCAGCTGATTCATTTCCAGCAATTCCACAATGTGCAGGTATCCACTGTAATATAATTCTTTTCTGTAGTTTTTGAAGTTGTTGGATCATTTTGTGAGATTCTTTAATTTGGATTGTCCTCATTTTATATGAACTTAATGCTGCTTTAGAATCAGAAAGTATGACAGCATTTTTTAATTTATCTATTCTGTATAGAAGGTGTTGGAGTGAAATATGAATAGCCGTTACTTCTGCATCAAAATTTGTTGTGTGGTATCCTGCTGGTTGGTAGAATGAGAACAGTGCACACTTAATTCCTGCTCCTGAGTTGTTGTCCAAGTTAGATCCATCTGTGTAGATATGTTACCATTCTTTGGATGGGTATCTATTGTTCAGTTTCTAATGCTATTGCTTTTAGTACAGGTTTGGAAGTTTCAGATTTTGTAACTATTTGTTCTAAATCTAATTGAATCTTGATTAAAATGTTTTCTTTAGAATTAGGAAAATTCAGATCTGTTTTTAATTCCGTAACTTTGTGTAGGAAACATGTTTGTTTTCATCTTGATTGGTTTTAGTAATCTTTTCTCCCACTTTGTTGTTTTTAACTGCAACAGTTTTTCATGTTGTATTAGTTGACCTAAAATATAATAAAATTTAATTAAATTCAAGATGAGTTGTATTTTACCACATAAGCTTCACTTATGTACGTATATTGAGAACATGTTTCACAAACTGTTGCGGTCATCCTCAGGTATTCTGTGACTGACGCTAAATCCAATGGTGTGGGTAATTTTGGAGTTGTTGCTGCCATCAATTGAATCTAAATGTGGGGTTGTCTTCTGGTGGGATTTCAAAATTCATTAGGTGATTTTTGTACTTTTCTATGTAGATTTTCTCCCAGATGACAAGCTCCCTCTCTTTGTACATATTGTACATGGTTGAAAATAAATTAATCTTTTTCATTTGTACTGTAAGGGTCAAAGATGAACCTGCTCTTTAAATCTTGTACCAAAATAACATTTAAATTTGTTTTAATAATTTACTTCAAGGAGTTAATTGGAAGCACTTATTGTCTTTCTTTCAATTCTTCATGTGTACGCATCTGTGAATGACAGTTTTGGGTACCCTATATCATTATCACACAAATTATGCTTAAAACAAAATCTTTAATCATTTGGGCTGGGGAAGTCTGAAATTTTAATTGCTCCAGCATATTAAAATTTTTTTTCTGTTTCCAGACACAAATTAGATGTTGTATCAGCTGGGAAAAACACAGTTCGAATACAGAAAACTATTTGTTCTGGCTTTTTCCGAAATGCTGCTAAAAAGGATCCTCAAGAAGGTTATAGAACTCTTGTGGATAGTCAAGTGGTATACATCCATCCATCAAGTGCACTCTTCAATCGTCAACCTGAATGGTAAGCTACTGTTTCATTCTGATGTAGACTATATCAGAAGATACTCCTTCCATGTAAAAATGAAGAATTATATGTGAGCAAAACATGTGCAAAGGGATGGCAGAGCCTTCTCTATTGTTTCTACAGCTGAAGATAGGGAATCAGTAGGAAAACTATGATGAGCCATGCAAAAGGCAGTTGGACACTTTGCAGCAATGTGAAATAACCTAAATTTCTCTCCCCATAGTTAAACTGGAAACACATGCTACTTAGCATAGACTGTAAAGCAAAGCTATAACTATAAATGACAACAGTCATTTTGCAAAGTTTGATAATCTTGTCTGTCAAGTTAATGCAACGAAAGCTTGCCAGCCAGAGCTGCACTAAACTTTGTACTACTTGGTCAGAGTCGGGCTGCCTTGCTCTTGATAGAAGGCCACATGGCTTAGCACTCCCCAGTCTTAATTTTAACTAAGTGATATTACCTAAATCAGTAAATAAAACATTATCTGTCAAGCCATGCAACAATAGATCTGCTCAATAATATATTCACTTCAAGACGTTGGATACTGAGGTCCATAAAATGGACATGTCATCCTGCAACAGGCATAATAGTAGTACGATACAAAAATAGTATTCTGCCCATTGGCAGATAAGTGAAGTTTTATGTTACAAATTATTATGTTTGTATACTATTTGTTGCTTCACTGTAACTAGCTTTATATTTTACGTATTAACTGAATATTATCTTAAGTTATGATAATACCCAATTAACCAGAACAACAAATGCTCAGTATCTTGGAATATTGTTTGATAAAAAATTAATCTCTGAAAAAAAAAAAAAGAACATTGAAAAACTGAAAGATAAAGCAGCCAACAGTTACGTAAAAAATGTAGCTAGTGACAGTAGCTAGCAACAAATGATGATGACGACGACGATGATGACGTGCCTCTACCATTCTACTTGGTCCTCTCCTTTTCTTCTCCAGCCTTTAACTCCCAACTTTCTCAAGTAATCTTCTACATCATCTACCCATCTTTTCCTGGGTCTTCCTCTTCTCCTTCTGCCATTCAGCTTTTCTATGAATATCTTCTTAAGTATACTAGTTTCTGGCATTCTCTGCACATGGCAAAGCAATAAATACTAGACAAATATAATTATTTGTTACAAAAACTTCACTTACCTTTAAAGAAATTTATGTAAATTTCAATAAGATTGCGATTTTGTAAACTTTTGTTCACATCGTCAACCAGCAGTTTTAAGATATTAAAAAGTTTGCCGGAACTAAAGAGGTCATTCAGGGTCTACATTAAATACTACATATTATAATTACATATGTAAGACCAATTCTTAATTACTGTGGAGAAGTACTGATAACATCACCTTCAGCTTCCATGATACTTTGATACTTGAGCACACATAAAATCAATCTCTTAATTACTGGGGCTTACAAGCTACTATGACAGATTTAGAGAGGAAACCCTTTTAAATATGAAAAACTCCTGAGACTTCTAGAGAATAAAAATGGGTAAAGCACCACATATCCACCTTCATTTTGAATACTAATTTAGGCTTCATATAAAAAAATCAACTAAAAAGAAATAAACTAGATTACCCATTCAAAATAGAATCTCTCATGCTTCTTAAACAACTCATAAGCATTATTGAACTGGAATAAACCTTGATTTAATCGCAGATTCTAAACAGGAAGAAAATTCATCTACAGAAGCTGAAGTATATGCCCTTGAAACCTTAAATGTAAGATATCCAGATGATGAATGGATTTACATCTATACAAATGGCTCTCTTTATAACCAAGAAAATTGGGCAGGGACAGGAATTACCTGTAAAATCTTTTCTTTCTATACACATGTTGGAAATTACTTCATAAGCTTTAATGGAGTAATTGATGCAATTGATGCTTCCTTATAAAATTTATTCGCCTAGACAAATAAGCTTTCCAACAAATTTTTTTTATCAAATTCCAAAGCAGCTATTCAGTCTATTATTTCAACTGATTATCCTAAAATGAAAAAAAAAAAGATAATAGTAATAATAATGATGATGATGATGATGATGATGATAATAATAAAGTGAAATTCATAATAATATTAAACATTTCCAATATCGAAATAAATAGCTTTCCAATGGATTCCATCCTCCCAGAGTCTGGAAGTATGAATGAGAGTGTGAATGTGTGCATGATCTAATGATTAAAAACCAAAGATGACGAGTTAACACCTTCAGTATGTTCCAAATGAGAACGGCCGCTGATGTGACTATAGCAGTTAAACGCGGGGAAAATGGAAGTTAAATGGAACAAGGGGAGAAAAAAAATATATATACTTAAAACAATTCCAGATCTACCTAAAAAATCATCTGTTGTAATAAATACATAAAATATGAAGCTATTAATAGTGAAGCAAACAAATATATAAAAATGTAATAATTTGTAGCTTAAAACTTCACTTATCTTATAAGAAATTATGATAATTCTTATAAATTCTCTGGGATCACAATTTCATGTATATTTACATGCATCTTCAGCTGGAAAACAAAGCTGTCACCATAGTTACTAAACATTAGATGTTTATATGTTCTTGTTTGTACTATTAAAATCTGAAAATAAAACAAATTTAAAAACAGAAACCAGAACGAAAGAGCATTTTCGTAACATTAAGTATAAATAAACTGATAAATCGGCCGTAGCAAATAATTTTTGGTCATTTAACCATGAAATAAATCCAGAAGTTAAATTATTAAAACAATTAAATGGTCCAATATATTTAATTTTTTGGGAAAAGATATTTATTTTAGAAAACAAACATCGCATAATGAATTTTGAAATACCGGCAGTTGATTCTTTTTTTAAATTTGTTTTATTTTCAGATTTTGATAGTACTAACAAGAACATATCAACATCTAATGTTTAGTAACTATGGCGACAGCTTTGTTTTCCAGCTGAAGATGTGTATAAATATACATGAAATTGCGATCCTGGAGAATTTATGAGAATTATCATCATTTCTTGTAAGATAAGTGAAGTTTTAAGTTACGAATTTTTATATTTGTATATTTAATCACTGGCCATGATAGTCTGAGTGGTAATTTGTTCAAGGTTGGATTAATAACTTCCCCACAGTGCTTTTTATAAGATAAGGATGACTTAATGAACATTGATCACTAGCTGTATGTGAAACTCCTAAAAGTCAAGATCTAATCTAAATACTGGGAAGCAAGAAGAAGAATGATTGTATTATAAAATTCTAAGCATTAGACAGACACACTCACAGTATAAGTGAAACAAACATGTCCCAAAATTCAATTATATAATATGTATCTTCATAATTCATTATGTTAATATGAGGGTAATCCAGAAAGTCCCAGATGTTTTGAAATAAACAATCAGCAAAATGTAAGCATTAACGTTTATTACCTAAACTTGAACGGTACACTCTTAAGTTATCTTTCTACATAATTGCCATTCAAATTGAGGCATTTATCATACCATGGCACAAGTTTTTCAATACCCTCTTTGTAGAAATTGGCCACCAGCAATTTCAGACACTGGTTTACACTGGCATGCAGTTCAGCGTCAGTATCAAAGCATTGTGTACTGAGCTACTTCTTCATTGCTGGAAAGAGGTGGTAGTTGCTCAGAGCCAAATCCGGGCTGTATACTGGATGGTCACACACCTCCCATCTAAAACCATCCAAGAGTGTTAGAGTGCAATTGGCCATGTGTGCATTATTGCCTGCCACTGCGATCCTCCTCATGAACATTCTTACAGCCATTTTTAAAATCAATGCTCCATTGCCTGACACAGCTTTCACTGATTATTCCCTGCCCATAAACATCACAAAGTTGATGATAAATTTCAGTTGATTTATTCTTTTTAGTTAACAAAAACCTAATCACAGACCACACTTCATAAGTGGCAGGATTTTCTATTTAACAACTCACAGAAGGCTACCATAGCTTGATGCTACTGAATGTAGGAACGTTCTGACACCAGGATGGCGGCTCTAGCCCTTCTCATTGCCACGATAGTCCATTTTCTGGGCTGTCCTTGTAGATATTAAAGGAAACCTTATGAGTAGATACCATGAATAAACTCATGTAGCAATATAAAGTGTGCAATAAACTATTATTCTTTGATGTAATACTCTACTGGTCACTAATAAATATTTATTTTGTTGCAGGGTCATATATCATGAGTTGGTCCAAACTACTAAGGAGTACATGCGAGAAGTAACAACTATTGACCCAAAATGGCTGGTAGAATTTGCACCTGCATTCTTCAAGTTCTCTGATCCAACTAAGCTGAGCAAATTCAAGAAGAATCAGCGTCTTGAACCCCTATACAACAAATATGAAGAACCAAATGCTTGGCGAATATCAAGAGTTCGTAGAAGAAGGAATTAAGTTAAATGTCAACCTATATGTGGGATATTGAATGTGTGCTTTAACTGTTTTGACAACACCAAAATAGTATACTTTTCACCTTGTAAAGTTTATTTATCAATGAATCAATGCAGAATTGTATATTTATTTGTAAAGTATAACTGTATATAATATAACTTTTATATTGTGACTGTGGGTTCGTAGAATTAAAAGGCCGAGTTGCAGAAATTAAAAATCTCCTTTATTTTTGTAGAAATACTCTTAAGATTACAGCAGCATTACGTTACATACACCATCAGTCTACCAAGGTCGATCACAATAACAAACAGTGACAGCAGATTACATCCTTAGCTCTCGTTACAACAACACAGCTGGCTGTCTCTCATTTCACAACACTGTTTCACAACTAACTCTTTGCGAGCCATCACATCCTTAAATACCTATTTCGTAAATTCGAGATATTTCTGGATCAAACAGGAATTGAATGTTCTATCACCTTCCAGAAGCATAACCCTATCGGTGCCGGCAGGTCTTTCATCTCGCGCTATCATTATTTCTTCCGGCATGCTCCTTATCTCCAGGCTCTTCGTGTACAGAAGCCGCGCTATTGCGATCGGGTTCGCGACAATATGTATGAAGTGTTAGTCCTTCTTGTAAGAGTTACCAAATAGTTTTGTAGCTTTGTGCAAGAGAGCATAGTTAGTATTCAAGATCAAAGTTTTCAAATTTTTACCCTTTCTATCTTTGAGATATGCATTGATGGTGCAAAAGCACAATATTAAAATAAAAATTAATATTTATGAGTGATCTAACCAAAGTGTCTATGTCCAGCAGCAAAGCTTGCTGTGTGCTTTGTATGAAAACTAGCTAAGTAGCAGAAGTAATGTGACTGGTGCCACAAGCTGCATTTAAAACCTTATAGGCACTAAAGAAGCTTGTGAAACATAAGTGAATTTTTTTTTTCAGTTCTTTTCAAAATAAAGTTCTTAAGATTTGTAAATAAACAAGTATTGTATGGAGTAGAGAGTCATAATAACTAATTTTGGAATCTCTTGGCAATTTTTTAAATATTTTTTTCTCCATGTACATCTGTTCATTAAAACTTTGCATATAATTGCTAATTGCAGTTCATTTATAACTACTTAAAAGTAAGTCAAATTCCAAAAATTATAGGACTTATTGGGTATGATTATTCTTCTAGTTCAATAGTTATTCCATTAAATCTTTGGGATATTCATTGATGAATGTTGCTTCATCTGAAATTACAGTTAATTCATCATATGTCAATGATTTTGTGAGATAGATAGCAACATTGCTGATAGAATACAGATCTTCTGTTACTTTAACTCCTTATGTTACAAAAGTGCTTTTCAGTGTAGAAAGAAAACTCTAAACAAGTATTCCATTTTGTAATCAATAGTACTGGAAATGATTTAGGGCTCTGAGATGGGTACTTTTCTCTTGTTTATATTGAGAACTTGGACTTTTAACACTATACACTGCTAAATTAAGATTTGTCGGTTCTCTCCTGAAAATGCATCCCACCAGACATATGAATATGAACTGCTTCCTCTCTGTGAAACACCATCAGGCAACAAGCATTTCGAGATGTATCTTCACTCCAAGTCTGTCATAATAAATACAGTATACTTTATTTCCTCACCTAGTAACATCCCTTATTACAAACTGATGCATTCACTTGCTGATTTGTTTATCTTTCAGCACAGGTACACAGTTTTCTCTTAACCTAACTTGCAGTAAATTTCCAACACATAGTAAAAAAAGCCAGAAGCAAAAATATATCCTCCTGAAGGAGCAAATATGAAAACTATTTCTGTTAAGGAGAAATACTTTTGCATTATGTGATAATCTTGCTAAATTTGTCCCATTTCATTTTGTTCTGTAAAATAAATGTACTTAATTTTCAGTATATTATCCTCTTTAACTGTTTCTGAAACATTTTAGGGAATATCTTTAGAATCACTTTTATTGTCAATACAAAAAATGCAGGAATAGGAAATGAGCAGAAATTTGAAAAGATATTAAGAAAAATGACAACTATTAACCCATCATCAGGGATATGATATGTATGGAGAAATGAAAAAACTCTAGTTGAGTGAAAAAAAGAATGAGTGAAAGTTACGATAGGGATAGAATATCACTGAATGCACAGCCGATTTTGGAAGTTCATCATATTGAGGAATATCAATTAGGAAGGCAAAAAATGGTAAGGCAAAGGGCCTGGAGGAATTATAATAGAAATTTAGAAATATGGTTTGCTTGTATTACAAAGCCTTACAAAGCATTGACTCGATACCAAGAAATAAGTGGTAGAAAGCCATAAAATATGTTGGTATTGCAATTTTATTAAGCTAATAAACTATTAGAAGAATAGAAGAGTGGAGCTATACTGAAAACGAGGAAGAAGCTGTTAATACTACTTTCCACATCGAATGGTTTGAGACCAGGATGTGGTATGTCCCTAATGCTTTTTAAGATGCATTTACTACACATTTTGGAGCAATGGAATGGCCCTGTAAAGATATGAAGTGCCAGTTAGGAAGGGTACAATACACTCTAGTTTGCAGATGACTAAATATTGATTACTCAGTGCAGTGAAATATATGAAGTCGGTGGAAGCCTTCAATATAAGAGGTCTTTGTGTCACTATGATACAAATGGAATACCTGGTGGTGGAAAAAGAAGAGAGATATCAACATATCCCAGGAAGCAATTAAACCTGTGTGTAAACTTTTCCTTTGATCTATTTCTTATTAAATCCTTCACTTTTATGGACAGAACAGTTTGGTCCCATGCAGATCCATCCATCTATCGTGGATGGAATGGATTCATATAAGAATTAGAGCTATATTAATTTAAACAAAATGTTTTGGTGTTTAACTTGTAAAGTTACTTATTTATACACAATAACTGAAGCATGCTGTGAAGGAGTTTTACCACTTTAATATAATAGTTCATGTAATTTTATGACATAGTTAAAACTTTGTGCTACTGCTGATTATATTGCACTCTACTTATTCCAATAATTTGCAAGACAAATTCCACTAGAAAAGAAACTTGAGTTATAAGTGCACCCTGTAATGCCGTATTTTGTTTGAAACCTTGTATTGAAGTGCATCACAATAGGAAGAACTTTAAATTTTTGTCTTATGAATGTTACGTAGGTTTTACACAACATGGAACTTTGCTGTTTTTCACCTGTGAATCATGTAGGTATCTACTGAATCTTAAGGTTACCATTATCATTCAAAATATAGTCTTTACTTATATTTGGTAAGGTATCGTTTATGATACATGGAAGATAATACAATAAAGTTTAAACAAGGACAAATGCACATGCCTGCACTACAATCAAATGAATTTTATAGATTTGTAGAACTCAAGAACCAAACTTACTAAAAATAAACGTATTTATCTCATTAAGATATACATTATATATGTTCTATAACTATAATAAAACTGCAACCCAAACATTTCCGGTACCTGATTTTCAACCATGGATAAATATCCAGTCCTAACAATGGATTGCCCTGAAATGAATAAAAATCACTGTTGAACATTTAATATTTTGTAGCGCTTTTCTCTAATGCTCTAGAATGCTCAAGTTTTCCAACTAGATGTATAATGCAGCTTAGGTCTCACTTAGAAAACACTTATATCTCATCCTAATTAATATTTAGTAAGTAGTGTGTTGAATAAAACAAATTATTCTGAAATGAGTAATCCATCATGCATGCAAGTGTTTTCAGAAATGGGCTAGCAGTTATGAAGTGAACATTGAACATTAGTTTATCATTCACAGCCCCATATCTGGCTATTTGTCAGTGATTTTTCTACCCAAATTGATACATTTGTGTGTAGTATGATCTCAAATTAAGCAAACATGTGAAACCAACATTTATATATTCATGCTTATTAATTAGATTGTCTTGCAATGGAAGGAAAACTGAAGTAACTTTCAAGTATTCTTATGTCTATCATATGATGTACCATAGAAACAACTATAAATATGCAGCATGGAATATGTAAACAAATATTTTTTGCACCCAGGACTTTCTCTACAAGCTATTCGTACAAATGCTTATTACTCTATTGCATGTTATTTAAGATAAACTTTATTGCAAATTTTTTAAGGTTCAAAGGAAGTGTGGGAATACAGTAGACCTTGTGTGATAGTCACATGTTTTAAGACCTGTTGCTGTACAATGGATATGAAGTTCTCTTGGCATGGCCCACAGATTAAAGAAATGAATTATACCCATTTGAGTTAAAGTTTAAATTTCAAAGAATATCTCCAAAATGGTTCTCTGCAAAAGAAAGTATTTGGTATAAATTGTGTATTCAGTGAGATCTACTTTATTTGTGAAGTAAAATGTTTGAGTTATGCAAAGTCCTCCAGAAAGAATGAGATTTCTGAGAACTTTCCCAAAAAATTAAATACATTATGTTTGTCATAAAATATCTTAAATACACGGTATTTTAATCAAAATTGTTTGTCATTTTTGAGAAAACTAAAATTTTAGAAAAATGTTTCATTAAAGAACAGCATGCATGCATGCATGTTTGTGGTATCAAGTTTGGTATTTAATCAATTTTTCATTTTGAGATCGGTTTTACACACGTGCCTGCACACACATACAGACCTTTTCTGGTTTTAGATTTAAGGAGTCCCTGAAAATATATTTCCAGTGCAATTGATATTGAACTTTTGGTTTAATGCAACACTCCCGCTGCTTTAGTACTATACATAGCAGTGAAAGTAAAACTGGTTAATGCTATGAAAGCATTTAGCAATTGTGTATTTTAATGTGATCTGCACTTTGTAATAAGTTGATGCTTAGCTCATAATTTTCTAGTAATAAAACCACCTCTCGCAATATTCTACCACTCTGTCGTCCGCCAAAATCTCCAAAAGACTGATCGGCAGCTGCAGAAATTACCGAAAATCTGCTAGTAAAAAAAAAAAAGGTAAACAGTGGTAGAACGTGACGGACCGATAGAGACTGATTACGGAGCGGACAAACTGAGGCAGGGTCCCCCTTGTAAAGGTGACTATGTGAAAAGTGGCAGTGCCCAATTCGCAACCGAGTCAAACTGTTTTCGTCCCGATAAGATATACTATAAGAGTTCGTTCAGAGTACCGGAAGTTCCTCCACCGTTCTTAGCTTGTTTCCACGGAGAGCAGACCACTCATCGTGCCAGCACGACAGTACCGCTCTCCGCACAAGTCTTCCGAGGTAACAAAAGGGATGTTAAAAGTCTGGGAGAACTAACCTGGCGCTTAACAGAGTAACAGAGCGACTTGTCGGTCGCTCTGTTGCAGCGTTGCCGCCTTTTTCACTCGTCCGCTGCCAGTGGTTCCACTTCTAAGCTATCTTCTTCCTCTTCGCTATATAAACTATATAAAACAATAAAACTAGAATCCCTCTAGATATACTGTTGTAATTCGTCTACAAATCACAATCTTTCACTCTGCAGTTACAACAATATACTGTTGCGAGCGGCAAAACACGCGGAAGGCAGATGCCGGGAACAACTGAGGAATGCACGTGTATATGGCAACGGGAGTATGACACCCCTGCTCACGTGATACTAGGTGATTATTTCTAACACGATTGGATGCGATAAGTGAAGCCTCCTTACTCGCCCGTTATGAGCTGCCGATTCACGTAGCTGTCAAGTGCCAGGTTAATTCTCCCAGACTTTAACACTGGGCTCTATGGTTGCCGCCTTAGCTGCCGAATCCTCAAGCCGCAAGCCAACAAGCCTGTAAGCCAACGTGACCAGGAATCCGTGTACACACCACTAACGCCAGATACGTGTAATTTATTTCAGCCGAGTGCCGTTCCATGTAGTACTTCCTGTTATAGGTACGGTAAGTAGGGACACGTGGTTAGATGTCCTTTACCACGGCGTCCATTTTGACACCAGGACATAATAACAAACCTTCCTATAATGTTAACACTTTTGGGCAGGTAAAGAGGCTTACTTATGATCTCAAGCCGTCCGTACATGTCATAGAAAAATTGCCGGTTAGCATATTGTTGGATTCTGGCAGTACTTGCTCTCTAGTTCCTGAAATATTTTTCAAAGACGTATTACGACAATTTGTACCAAGATCCAAACTCATCCATTGCAGCGTGTTTCTATGAATGGGCAGTGTTTTGAAGTGAAGTTTATGGAGCTTCTTACCGTGCGCTTTCCACATTTTACTCGGAAACACTTGTGGTTACATTTTACCTGGTTTACCCCATATCTTATGTGGGATGCGGATTTCATGGCATGGATAGAGTTTCGTTTCAATTTTGCGAAGCGTAAAAATATCTTTTGCCTTTGCTCCACATGTGAAGATTCCATTTCATCGGGAGCAACCGGTGCAAGTTAAACATTCCGAGGGGGCCCGGAGTTCAGTTACAGAATTGAATGTGGTGAGGGACGGCTTGTGCCATTTGAATTCGGACCAAGCCAGGAATCTGGAAACACTTTGGTTGCTATATCAGAAATTGCTTTCTGAGAAACCTGGCGTTACTAATTTAATTGAACATACATAGAGCTTTTGGATAATACACCGATAAAGCGGTCTCCCTGCAGTCTAACGCCACCGAAAATGGCCATACTGAAAGAAAAGGTCACAGGTATGTTTGAGAAGGGCATTATTCATCCATCCACTTCTTCCTATAGTACTCTCATTTTCCTACTGCCTAAGGGTGATCGTGATTTCAGGCCAGTTGTAGATTACAGACTTTTAAATAAGAAAATTAATATCGAATATCAATCGAGAGCAGAGCATTATACCACTGTTCATTATTTTAAGGGAGCAAATGTCTTTACTACATTAGACTTAATAAAGCTTATTACCAGATTCCAGTATCAGAAGCATCTAAACGCGTAACTGCATTTGCAACACATGGCATTTGTACGAGTTTCAAAAGATACCATACGGAATTACTGCTCAGGTATTAACTAGATTAGAAAATTAGAAAATCGTTCGTAGATCTGAAATTTAAATACGTGTATAATTATCTTGACATAGTTATTTACCCTCCGGATTTTGAATCCCATTGCAACCATTTGTGGGAGGTGTTTACACATTTGGAACATGCAGGATTAGCCATTAAGAAACAAAACTATAAGTTCGAAATACTGAAGTTACATTTCTAGGACTAAAACTATTAGAGAGTTTCCAACTCCCGAGAATGTAAAGGCCTTGGTGAGATTTATTGGGGTTAGCAAATTCATACCCGATTTTGCAGCTAGAGCAAAATCGCTTAATCTGCTACGACGAAAAGGAGAATAATTTCTGTAGACCAAAGAGCATAAATTTCACTTCTAGGATTTAAAAGAGGCTATAATGAATCCACCAGTTCTAGCATTTCCGAATTATGAATTATGCTGTTTGTTTTGCAGACGGACGCCAGCAAGAGAGCCGTAGCTGTAGTACTCCTTCAGGATTTATCTTCAGTTCGTCGACCTATTTACTATAGCTCTAGAAGTCAACCGATGCTGAGCACAAATATTCTGTGTATGAGCTCGAGACTCTAGTGTTTTTGTTTGGTTTAGAAAAGTACCGCCAGTACTTGAACACGTCGAATTTACTTTCAAATGCGACAAGCAAGCTCTCACTTGGTTTTTTGGCACACCTAGATCGACAGGAAGTTAAGTCCACTGGAGAATAAGGATATCGAAATTTAAATTTATCCCTGTACACGCCATAAGCCTAGTTAATTGCATAGTCGATACTTTAACTCTTGTTTTTGTCGCTACTGTCGTCACTTTCTCCAAGCAGGCCATTGATATTGGTGTTCACATTTAATTTCCCAAATGGATTCTAGTATCGGAGAACATTAGCAACGGGACCCTAAACTGGGGGATATTATTTCCAAGCTTGAACAAGGCGAAGAGGTAGATACATATAGTATGAAAGACAGTTGTTAATGCCCGCTACTTATGATCGGAAATTCAAGGTAGATTTACAACCAGCCTTAATCCCTATGATTTTATAGTACTACCATAATTCAGCTCTGGGAGGTCATTTGGGAATAGAAAACCAAATACAAAATACGGGAACAGTTTACCAGGTGTGGAATAAACAACGATATAACCGCCCGGGTGAAATCCTATCGTGCATGCGCCTTGTCTAAGCCACCTCGATATATCGTATGAAAAGGCTTAGCGTCTAGGGTGGCTGCTAAACAATTGAAGAAACTATACGTTGATTTCGTGGGGCTATTTCCCCGATCTGTTTGAGGAAAACACGTTTGCACTGGTAGTAATCGATCCCTTTAGTAAATTTGTGTGACTAAATGCGCTCTCTAATGTGACAGCGCGTGGAGTGTTAAATTACTCTCTTCCATCTTTGCGACCTATGGATCCCCACGCTATTTAGTATCAGATAATGGTACCAAATTTACTTTAGTAGCATTTCGCAATTTTTGTGTCTGATGGGTTATTAATAGAAACTGTGAGCACTAATTAAAATGAGCAAAATCACAGAGTGAATCCAAATCGAGATTTGGATTCAGATACTAGTTTAGTCCAGTTGCACTTTCGTTGCACTTGGTTGCACTCATCCGAGAACGTAATCGAATACATACATTCAAGAAAGGTTTCAAGAACATCCAAGAACCGAATACATCGACATTTTGATTCGAATACTTCCATATGAGTTAATGTTCCAGGCTGTACAACCAGAGCAGTACAACTATGTTTAGTTGGTTCACTGTTTAAGATACTCGTCTCTGTAATTTGAATGAGAATTATCGAAATATGCATTACATTTCAAAATAGTTTGTAATATAAGTTCTGCATATTCGTACCTGACTGAGAAAGTACGTATCGTTATATTATATAATTTCACACTAAGTTTTTTTTTAAAACGTGATTACCTAACCTAACTCCAGCTTTAAATCAGATATAGATTTTCTTTATAGATTTATGTAACCGGATATATTTTTGCTGCATGAAATACAGATCGGACAAGTATTACAAGTATTGCTAAAGACCGGCTAACAATGTCATAATTCTTGATAATTACCTATAGTGTACGTATTACAACTACATTCCTTGTGTTTTAATTAAGTACTTTTCAGACAGATAATGTGTAGCATGCCACAGAAATAAAGCAGTTATGAATTGTGTACTTCTTGTCTGTCATCTTCGTTCTCCTTTGCTCAACTTTTTAAATGTTTTAACATTTGTTAAAATTCAGAGGGGCAACTAACGCACTTCAGTAGGAAACAACCCAGAAGCAGTCCTTTGGTTTTTAAAAATGATTGCTCTCCCGGCATTAGCACGTTAAAGCTGCCGAAATTATGCTGCAAATCCTCTGCAATTGCTGTAATCAGTTCTGCATTTCTTGTTCGTGTGGCTAATCTGTATCATATGAACATGGAGAAAACAAACTATTCCTACACCAAACTCATCAGATTATGTCAACATTTACTTTCTATGCTTTCGTAATCTGTACTCTCTTAAGAATGCTAAATCAAAAGCATTCTTTACAATATAATATAGATAAATGTTTGCTTTTGGCTGAAACATTTATAAAATGTATATTCTGTTGTTAGCAGTGTATTTAGTGATACTGTGAATTATTGTGATAAACTTCACTGCAGATATGAAGAAAAATTTGCTGATTAAAGTGAGAAGGAATAATTTGAAATTAATAAAAGCAAGCCCAACAAGAGCAACAAATATCTCGTCTACTAGTATTAATCATAGAAGTTAGGGAAACAAATTGTTTAGGACTAGTCATAGATAACAATCTGAAATGGAGCAGACATATAGAAAAATTTCTGAGAAACTTAATAGGAGTATAAATGTTCTAAAAGAGGTCAAGCAGATCATGGATGAAGATAGCACAACAGAGAGCCAATGGAAGTTCATATGATCACAAATCCAATTTTTGCCACCTCTGTCTTAAAGGAATCTGAAGGTTATTGTGTGTTTTTATGCAATGCTGGAGTTAATAGGAGGGGTAGAAGAGGTCTGCAGTTTGCAGTATACTATATTGCAACTATGGAATTTACTTGCCATATAGCAGTCCTTTGTACATAGAACAAAAAGAATTTTGCCTTCGTTAACCTGTCTGAATATCTCTCCTGTCATATACAGCCTTCAAATATTGTGATATTTTCTGAATATTTCCTGCCACCTCTTCATCATTAATGAACTTTTCTGTTGGCTGTGTTGCTATTCATGATATGAGAAAAAGTTTCTCAATTAGATTTTTCCTATTAAAGGAAACCATCTGACAGCACGTAAGTATTGTGTTGCTCAGCATGTTTTATATATTTTCTTCCAGGAATTTTCCAGCAGCCATGTGTGAGATTAAAGTAAATGAACATTTTTCATCTGGCAACATATAAGTGAACTTTATAGGTGCAGATGTTTTAAATTGGTTGTAAAGGCCAATGGCTTACGATCTTGTAAGCCATCATTAAACCTGTATACCTGAACTAGCATTTTCTAGCAATTGCAGTAATTGTTTAACAAATATTTTTGTATCTAAGAATCATGTTAGGCAAATTTGGTGTGCTGCACTCACATGACACACTACTCTTGTATAAACTGTTCTTACAAATGTTATTCCTTTACTTCATGTTAATGAGATAAACATTTGTTAATTTTTTTGAAGGTGGACAGGGAATAATAGGAATATTAGGCTGTAAGTGATAAGTGTTCTTCAAAGAAGAGCACTGCTGACTGTTGTGTGATGCTTTTGAAATTCCATTCTCTTTACATGGCCTAGAGATAATTTTTATCAGTAACGATAAATGGTTCAGTAAATGGAAATGGTTTACTCAGCAGATAAAAAAGTGACAAAAATATTGTTCTAGTGAGATTACTTTTATTTTTGCAGATTTATCTTTTTCTTACACTTTACCACTTATGTAGAGCTGGTAAAGTTTGCCAATGTCCCAGATGCGCAGATCAATATTTTCATACTAAGCTTACTGTTACGATTGTGCTGGGCGACATGTCTGTTTACATTTCTCGGTATCCAACAACACATCAAGCTATGCATATTGCAATGAATGCATATATTACTGAGCGGACCTATTGTTTTGCGGTTTTTGATAAATGATGCTCTATTTACTTTACGATATATTATTTATCATATCTTCATTAAAAGCAAGATTGGGGAGTCCTAAATCTGTGGCCTTCAATCGAGAGCAGGGCAACCCAACTTTGGGTAGTACCTAAATTTAGTGCAGCTGCACCTGGCTATCTTTCGTTGTGTTATCTCTAAAATGAGGAAGACTTCTGAAAATTTTTTCAGGAAATTAAAGATTTAGATTTCATTGTCATGAAATATCTTGAACATGTGGCATTTTAATCAACATTGTAAGAACTGTTTTTGAAAAATATAAAAAATTTAAAAAAATGTTTCATGTAAACCTTAGTTGGAGGTGAGAAGATTTTCATGATAATCATTATGTTGCATCATTCTCGGAAGATGCTAAATTTGGGTACAGTTTGGAATTTAACTACTTTTGTTTTTCAGACATGCTGATCGCAGACACCCACATGCACGCATGCACACACACATACACACACACTGATCTTTTTTCCAAAAATTGCTATTTTTAGATTCAGAGGACCCCAGTTATGTATTTCCACTCAAATCTTGTATCATTTTTGGGTGGAATACAATAGAGAAGGTAAAAAATGCATGATATGTTCTGCTAAGCAAGAGAAATTAATGCTGCTTTGCTGTACACTTACACTTGCTTAAATCACTGCTTCTCAACATTTTGGTACAGTACACTAGTGCCCTGTAAATTTGCTACATTTTTCACAAAATCTAAAAAGTCTCATTTTTTAAGTGAGAAAACAATTATTAAATTTTAGATGCTTGCTCTTTGGGTTTTTATTTAGTAATTTACTTGGAGTTACGTTGAGTACATAAGATTTTTATATTAATGACATTTTCCATAAGGATATCTTTTCGAACATAGCAAATGTTGAATATTTCTGTAGGGATACAATGAAGTTATTTTAACATTTATGCTTAACAATTTGTATCATCATTGGCATCACATTCTTCTCCAGAGTTTATATAAATGGTATGGAGACCATTGTTTCCATCATCAGCCTTGATTCACTGCAGGCTTCATTCTGTGACTTGTAGATGACATTTTGTCTAGACATACTGCGTTGAGATGTTCTGTGTGAAAAGGAATGTTCTTGTTCCATTTGCACACTCTGTATATGTATAGAGCATGCTGCTTTTAGTGCATAGTAAGTCGCCACAAGCAGTGTATCTCGAATATGAGAGCCCTTAGAGGTTTACCGGGAAAATATATGAGTCAATTGTAGAATTTAATGTCATAGATCAGGTTGGCTATGGTATCTCAATGAGCAAGAATGACTGGACGGAAACCAGGAGATCCATGGTTCAAATCCCGGCCATGGTATTGAATTTTTCAGTTTGATTCTATATAAAACCTTTGCCTGTTCTCGGCTAGTGTGAAGGAACGATTAATTTCCTTCAATTAACTTTAAAAAAAAAAGTTTAATGTTGAAGCCTAGAACTCAAGTACTTAAAATAGTAAGTCGCCACAAGTGGTTTATCTTGAATATAAGAGCCCCTAGTGGTTTACTGGGAAAATATATGAGTCATTTGGAGAATTTAATGTCATGAAGGCAGGTTGGCCATGGTAGCTGAATGGGTAAGAACAACTTGATGAAACCAGGAGATCCTTAGTTCAAATCCTGCTCATGGCATTGAATTTTTCAGTTTGACTCTATCTGGGATAGGTGTTTATCTCAAAAATGGCCCTCTACAAAAAAGAATTTGATGTCATTTGGATGCTTTAATGAGATCTACTTTATCTGTCAGCAAGATTTTATCTTATAGTTTACCAGCTATTGAAAAGTCATCCACAATAAACACGACTTCAGAGGCTATTCTCAGAAAATTCGAGAAATGCATTTCATTTGTCATGAAAATATCTTAAACATGTATTTTAATCAAAGTTGTTAGTCATTTTTCAGAAAATTAAAATTTTTGAAAACTTCTCCATGTGGGGGATCTTTTTTTTTTTTTTTTTAAGGTTACATCCTCCAACATTAAGTCATAATGGGCAATGAATGAAATGGGTGAAATGATGCTCAAATGAGCCCAGGGTCTGCGGAGGTATATGACATTAGTCTTATAACCCTGGGAAAAAACCTTATCCACATAACTCACCCTAATCAAGATTTGAACTCAGAACCACTTGAACATGAGGCAGACATACTACCATCTATGCTACAGAGGTGATCAGGCGGTGCAAAGGGATTTTCTTGAAAATCTTTGTGTTGAATCTTTGCATTGCATCCTTAAATACTAGTTAATTACATGTGTTTAGAGGAATTTAGTAGCAGTGATGTCCAGATTAATTGATAAAACTATTTGTAGTCAGTATTTCACACTGCATCATTACATTTTGATTTTTTGAGGGACTAGTTTCGAGAGCTGTTGCTTCCATTTTCAGTCTCGAAGGTCATCTGTTGTTTGCGGTCTCTCTGGTGGTGGAACTATAAACTTCTTTATCAAATTATTTATTGATTCATAGGATTTAAAAGTTTACTATTTGCTCTTTATTTTTTCATATTAAGATGTTCTGCATGTTAGTTTGTTATGGTTTACCACACTTTTATTAATTTTGGATTTGGGTCAAGGTTGTGGTTTTCCTTCCAAAAGTGAAATGTTAATGCTGACTTGTCTTCCTGTTTCAATTTGATGTTTCTAAAATCTAAGTTTTTATATTGTGTATAGATTTTAGATTCTTTATAAATTTTAGGTTTCTTTTAGTTTACCCTATGTAGAATTTATGTCACAATCCTTATAACTTATTTGTAATATCTTTTTATAGGTAGGAATTCATATTTTGTTTTTGAATTTACAATTTTAATTCTGAGTATCTATTTATAGATACAAAGATGATATTTTGCCTTTTTAAAGATCTTTTTGAATTATTAATTATTTTTTTTTGGTGTCACGTGAATCTACTGAATATGCTGCTGTTATTTTTTTCTTTAGTGAATGTGGATGCTTTTTAATTGTTTTCTTTGGCTTAGCTTTCTTAATTTTCTGAAATATCAGACTTTTGTTGTATCCATTTTCTTCTGCTATGTGAAGTATGACTTTTTTTTCCTTTTAGTATTCTGCTTTATCCATGGGTAGCCTGCATATAAGATTATTTATTTTTGCATGTTTATGTGTAATCAGGTTATAGCCATGATGTTTATGTAATATTCTGATTATGTTGGCTTCCTGTAAATTGCAAATTGTATGTTTGTGTCGTTCCTGATGATATTTGGGTCCAAGAAAGAGAATTTTAGTGCACTGTCTAAATGTCTATTTGAAACTATTGTAAAGATGTCATCAATATACCGGTACCCCTGGACACATTTGAGCATCATTTCACCCATCTCATTCACCGTCCGATATGACTTAATGTTGGAGGATGTAAAATGACAAAAAAAAAAAAAAAAAAAAAAAAAAAAAAAAAAAAAAAAAAAAAAAAAAAAAAAAAACAACAACAACAACAACTATGGGAAAGCCATTTTTAGGTGTTTCAGATGAACTCTTAAATTTACCAAAAAAGATGAAAGTGGATTTCTCACAAAACTAGTCCCCCAGGAAAAAAAAAAAAAAAAAAAGTAAGTGATGTGTGAAAACCGACTGCAAATATTTTTATCAATAAGTTAGGTATTTAATTTAGATTTTCAGTTATTCTATTCACACACATGTGCACACACATATGCATAGCTATTCTGAAAATATATTATTTTTATTTATTTAGGGGATCTCAGAATGTGTATTTCCAGGGAAATGTTGGTATCAAATTTTTGGATGGAATACATATACTCTGTATTTCTCTTCTTGTATGTAATAAAGTAAAAACATCTCAGAAATATAATTAATTACTTGAATGTGACAAAAATGACCTTAAAGCTGGTGGATTTTACAGGCATGAAATTCATATAGGAATTTATGTCAAATTAATAGAATCTCTGATTTCTTATAATGAGAAATCATTATGACCCGAACCTTGTTAATCAATCCTTTGCAAAGTTAAAGTATTGTCTGTGCTGAAGATTTTAGATTTTTCTTAAAACATGTGTTTTCTATTTTAGCTAATAGAGTGCCATAACTACATCAGAGTGCAGCCATGGGCAGCAGATTTGCTGCACAATTCATCATACGCACCTTGGGGAGTACATCGTTGGTAACAAGACCTCTGTGCAGATTCAGAAATAGTTTGTGCTCTTTTCCACTGGTGACAAATGTTCCTGCCTTGAAGAAACCATCACAGATCTCAGGATTCACAACAGCTGCAATGAATAAATCTGTGCATCAACTTGACAAAGTTGAAAAAGAGGATTTTAGCGACATTACTAGAGGAGATCCTATGCTTGAAAGAAAGCTGAAAGTTCTTGAACTAGAAGTTGAATATCTTCGACAGAATGGTAGCAGGGTTCCAGATGTGCTGAAACATGAACACTGGAAATGCTTACTTGAGATGGAAACTAGGTCAAAAAGAAAAAAATATCTGGGTTACCTCTTTGGAGTGGAAAAGAAGAGACAGAATGACAAAAAGAAAAAGGAGACTAGACGGCAGAAACGGGAGGAAGAATTGGCAGTGTTAAAAAGTGAAATTGTGGAGGATGATCAGATTATATACGGATTAGGACGAAACACAATTTTTATGCGAATATATGATGCTACAATCACTGAGTTTCACAACAGTAAATTAATTCATGCAATGATGTTTGGTCAGAAAATAGTAGTTGATTGTAGTTATGACAGTTTTATGACTATGCGTGAGGCACAAAATTGTGCAAAGCAGCTAATGATGATGTTTGCTGACAATAGACTTCATCCAGATCCATATGATCTTCATTTTTGCAACATTTCTCGCGAAGGTGTGCTTATGAAAACTCTTGAAAAATTTATTCCAACACTTTATGAAAGCAGTTTTCCTTTAAATGTTACTGAGAAAAGCTATCTAGAAATGTTTGAAAGAGACAAGTTAGTGTATCTCACCCCACACTGTAAGAATGAGCTAAGAGAGTTTGATCATGATGCCATTTATATAATTGGAGCAATGGTGGATAAGGTCAACAATGAGCCATTATCTCTTGCAAAAGCAAAAAGAGATAATTTGAAAATGGCTAAATTACCTTTGGATAGATATTTAAGGTGGGGATCAGGGGCATCTAAATCCTTAACATTAAATCAAATGATAAAAATAATGCTAGACATAAAACATACGGGTGATTGGAACCAAGCATTGAAACATGTTCCACGTAGAAAAATATATGAAAATAATAATGAATTACATATTCTGAAAAGAGCAAGTCATGCTTTCAGATAAAATAGTTCATAAAAATAATAATAGAAACTCTCCCATAGGTGCTTCATATACTGTAAGACAGTCAAATGGGAAGAGTTAGTAAATATTTTATTCACTTCTTGTTTTACTCATTTCATTTGTTAATATTCATGAGACGTTTCTAAACACAGAATTACTCTTTTATTTCAGATGAATCTTAATTTTGAAAGTCTTATGCAAAAACTTGTACTTATAATGTAGTGCAGCTGTAACAATAAACACCTCTGATTCTTTCAGAACCTGCTGATAGATTGTTACTTGCAATTATTACACTTTGACACAGGTATTTCCAGCAATAAATTATAATTCAGCATAAATTGAGCTTCCTTTGGAGGCTTCCAGAATCTGCTAGGAATGGAGTTTTCACTATTTATAAATGATTTTAGAGCAGTCTTTTAATAGGAAAAATGAAGATATATTGCAGTAGAAGTATAAAATTTATAAAGAGTTGGATTAGAAACATTCTGCTGCTAGTGATATTTAAGTGTTTCTAATCCAACTCATCTGTTTAAATATTACAGCTATTCTATTCTGTTTTAATACACAGGTCTTGAGCATAATAAAAAAACAAACCTCATACATTGCATTACTTGTCATTCATATGATTACATTTGATAAGAAGAGGAACTAAACAGTTACAGAACAGGGGATGGTGCATTAAAAGTGGAATCAGATTAAATTAAAAAGAGAAACATCTGCAGTTACGAGTTGCATTTACTGGTGCGGTAAGACTTGCAAATGTAGTGCTGTTTTCATTGTGCAACTGTATATTATTATCACCTTTCTCCTCTCCCTTCTAATCCCTAGACTTGATAATGTTACAGTGTGTTAACAAAACGAGAATCCCTCCTCCAAGACACTCGTATTTTGGTTGACTAATAATATTAGCTAATTTAGGAAAAGAAAAGCAACTGTTCAAGTGCTTGCTTGTATTGAATTGAATATGAATTTATTAAACTTCGTTATTAATACAAATTCTTATATATTTACAATTTAATAATGTTTATATATATATATATATATATATATATCCCTACATCTCTCAAGCTACACATCAAATTACAACTCTTTATTGAGTTGCTGAATTTCCTTGGGCCTATAGACTCTAACAATGGTTTTTGAGCTATAGGACCCTATTTACCACTTTTGGTCCTCAATCTACATTATCCTGTATATCCGTATTTGTAATTTTTCTTAACCATTTATTTCACACTAAACCTAAGTACTTTCCTATTTCCAAAATACTGTTTCCTGATTTAACGCTCAATAACTTTTTAACTAAAATTTCACTAGGTAACATAGTCCAATTCTTTGTTTTCTCACATACTATCAGTAAATGACAAAAACTATTTATTTTCGTATTACACAGTATGCACTTTCCTTGTTCTTCTCTCTCTCCTAAGTCTTTTAACCTTATCACTCCTGTTCTGTCCCATGCAAAGCCTTCTCGTCATTTTGTCACAAATATCAACATATTTTTCTGTTTCCCAAGTCATTTTTATCTCTTTATAAGTACATAGTGAGGTTTTGGAATTTAAACTACCCATTATATCCTCCCTTTCTATATCTTCTGTTTTCATTTTAACCCTTTTTCAGAAACCTTTCTCTACTCTATTACTATCCCTCCACATATCCCCATATCCTATTTTACTCAGAATTTCTGGTATACTCTTGTACCAAGTATCTTCTTTAATACATTTTTGCTGCATTTCGAAACACTGCTTCAAACTATTAGTTTCCAATTCTTTTATCATCATCATCATCATCATCATCATCATCATCATCATCATCATCATCATCATCATCATCATCATCATCATCATCATCATCATCATCATCATCATCATCATCATCATCATCATCATTATCATCATCATTATCATCATCATTATCATCATCATTATTATCACCATCATCACCATCATCATCGTCGTC
Organism: Mantis religiosa; assembly: GCA_030765055.1. Taxonomy (NCBI): domain Eukaryota; kingdom Metazoa; phylum Arthropoda; class Insecta; order Mantodea; family Mantidae; genus Mantis; species Mantis religiosa. The sequence goes on from CM060949.1 coordinate 55,307,159, forward strand.
ATCATCATCATCATCATCATCATCATTATTATTATTATTATTATTATTATTATTCTGAACCAGTATTTCAATGCTCTTTCCATAATTTTAGCTTTGCTACCATATTTTCCTAACTCCATTTGTGCAACCCCATTTGGAGATGCTCTTGGTAAGCCCAAAATTAGTTTGCAAAAACTCCTATGTACCTTGTTTACGTTATCCCATCCTTCCTCTATGCCCCAAATTTCAGCTCCATATAACATTTTTGCCTCAACTACTGCCCCATATATTCTCTCCAACTATTTTATTTGTATCCCTGGTATTTTATCTACACATGCTCTAATAGCTTTCATTGCCAGTTTCCTCTTTAGCTATTACTGTTTTCTTTTGCTCAATCCATCTACCATTACTGTTTAGCGTTACTCCTAGATAATTAAATTTCTTTACCGCCTCAATTTCATTCCCTTGCTAACTCCATTTTTCAACCTTGCTTATTACCTTTTTTGAATACCATTACTTTTGTTTTGTTAGTGTTTATTCTCAAACTCCACTTATTACAAAATTCCTGTCTGGCTCCCATAATTCTATATACTACTACATTTTTTATAGATCCTGCAACAGGATCATCAGCAAATAGCAAACCTGGTATTTCTTTGTTTCCAATTATTGGAAGGTGTCTATTTTCATACTTGATTACCTCTAGAATATCAATGAACAAATTGATTAGTACAGGACTTAACTTGCAACCTTGTCTTAACCCCATATAATTTGGAGTAGAGTTCGTCAATGGATTATTTGCTGTTCTTATACAAAAATTGTTGCTTGCATACACCCTTTGTAATATTCCTATGAACTTATTACTAATTCCTTTCTTGCTCATAAGGCTTCCATACTTATTGTACCAAAAGCTTTTTGAAAGGCTAGGAATAACATATACAATCTCCCCCTTTTATTTGCAAGATATTTAGTAATCAATGTTGATATTATTTTCCTGCTTTTCCTAAAGCCTGTTTGTAGTTCAGATAATTTTCCCTTCTCTTCTGCCCAAATTTGAACCCTTTCTGCTAGTACCCAGTATAAATATGTCCTAATACTGATAGCAGGCTAATCCCCCTGTAATTTGCTGGGTTATTAACATCCCCTTTATTCTTAAATATTGGCAGTACTATTGCTGTTTTCCAACTCCTAGGGACATCACCACCTTCAAAAACTCAGTTTAGTATCCTTACTAACAGTCTTAATCTGCTCTCATTTAGACTCCATGCTTTCCAAAACTCCCATGGAATACCAACAATTCCACTTGCTTTGTTCCATTTTATTCTTTTGATTTGCTCCCTTACTTCTTTAAATCTGCTTACTTGTATTTTGAGCTCTTTTTAACTGTGGGTACTTACGCAAAGGCTGTCCAATTCTTAGAAAGTAGAATCAAGATCTGACTTCAAAGTGTATTTCAAACTACTGAGGTTTGATATAGATATTAAGGATCATTGAATAAATTAATACTTATAATAAAATTAAAGATGAATAATTTGTGTTAAATGTTAAGAGGCTGTAGGTTTGACAATAAATTGTGAGTAAAGTTTGGCTTGGGTTAAGACAACATTATGCAGTATTTAGCGCGGGCTATTTCTCAGGCAAATTCGTAGGAGTTTGGTGGGCTATGTTAAGAGAGGGCAAAGTCACTATCCAAAGTTGCCAGATTAGGTATGGCAGGCTAACTTGGAATTCTTAGAATATGTGAAACTATTTCTTAGAAAATGTTTCGTATTTATAGATGCACTTTAGGTTGGAAAGCAGAAAATTTCAGTAATATAGAAATGAAATGGCAACATCATATTAAAAGCTAGTGGGGATCTTAGAGTCATTAGCAGGGGGGGGGGGGGGTGATTAGGAGAACATTGAAACTGAATAGGATATTCTGGGCAGAATCTTGGACTTCTGATCAAATTTCGGGGGAACAAGATACAGCGTCATTCTTGCCTCAAGTATACAACCATGTGGTATAGGATTCAAATAAATTTAACTCTGGATAGGTCAGCATGAAAAATTCAATACCACGGATCTGAACCATGGATCTCCTGGTTTCTGTTCAGTTGCTCTAACCCATTGAGCTACCATGGCCAGCCTACCATCATGACATTAAATTCTCCAATTGACTCGCATATTTCCCCAGTAAACCACTAGGGACTCTCGCATTCGAGATACACTGTTTGTGGCGACTTACTATCGTAAGTACTTGAATCCCAGTTGACTCTATCAAAAACCTTAGCCTACATATGGCTAGTATGAAGAAATGATTAATTTTCATCAATTTACTAAAAGTAACCCTGGATATTTATATATTAGTTTCTATTGGTTGGCAACTTCTCGGATAAAGTAAATATTGTTTATTAAACGTTTCAAAGTTGGAGCCAGTGTCATTCTTTTAACATATACCCATGCATACCCTGAGTTAGGTATCTGCTCAAGAGTTAAGCAAATGGTATGACTTCAAATTGGGGAAGCATTATTGAAGCAGAACAATACAGTTCCAGGTTTCGACATTTACTATGAATAGTTGGGAGCTTAATTTTTATATAAAGTTTTTATGCATTCTTTATCATCTCAAAAACATAATTTTTACTTTCTTTATCTCCAGCAGTATTCAATTTCTTGATAATGCCTTCAAGTGGAGGCAAATGTATTGAAATAAAATTTATGGTAAATTAAGGACAGAGTGCCTCAGTCAACTCATAGTATAATTTTAACTGTGAAATCAGTTTTAACTTTCCAGTTGCCAAAATGTTGTATGTGTTAAACTAAAATATGAAGGATATGCTTCATGCATGTGATCTGTATTCTCATTAATTGTGAGTCTTAACACTTTATCTAAGAATAAGTTTTAATCTTATGTATATAAGTTTTCCTTTAATTGTGATAATATATTATTAGAAGTTGTTCACTCATGTTGTTTCCTAGGGATTTCCTTAGATGCAAAACTTGATTGGAATCTTCATTTAAATGATGTTTGCCCTAAACTTAGTAAATTTTGTTATATGCACACAAGTAGAGGGACTCTAACTGCAGACATACTTTTGAGTTCATTTTACCCTGGGTCAGTCCTTAATTTTCTATAATATTTGAATCTGGGATCGTGCTACCAATATTCAAACAGTTTTTAGAGTAATTTTTAATTTTCATCCCAAAGAATTACATTTGTCAAGTTTTCAGACAAATGTTATTTTAACTGTAACTGACATTTACCGTTATAAAGCGGTTGTGTTCTATAAAATTAATATGCAGCTATATCATTCAAATAATATTTCATAATTATGAAAGAAGATTTCGCAATAATGTTCACATTAGTAATTATAGAACTACATTTTTAAGTAAATCACCAATTTGCTCAATAAGTTACATAACAAATTGCTATGTAACTAACTTCTACTCGCCAATCTGGAGACTTTTAAAATTAAAGTGAAACGCTATCTGATTAACCAGGTAACTATAAACCGAGTGAATTTTTTAATATGTTGTAATTTTAATTTCTTTGAGTCAATCTGTACTGTTGTATGGCAGATGACAAAAAACGTCTGTCATTACAAACAAAATTTATAATATTTTATGGCAGGAATCAAATTAAAAAAAAGCATTTATGGTTATATTGTAAGTAGTTTTCTTTAATATTTTTATATACTGATATCAATTTTACATTTGCATTGTCATTTGTCCAAGGAAGCATGAGAATCTTAATCTTTGCAAGAAGTTACACTCAGTGCTATCAATTATTTATTATTTTTTATCACAATTATACATAAAGAATAAAGACAATAACAAACAACAACTTAGTGCAGTCTTAAGTTCATAAATAGATTATACAAAAACATATCACAGTACTCATAAATATACACAATGACTAGTGTGCATTAAATTTTATTCTTCCTTGGCTTGAACTTCTTCCAAAAGTATTTTGATTTCTTCTTTCCCATGGCTTGCTGGCTTAACTTGAGCGATATCAGTCTCTGTAGAGGAGAAAAGAAATGTGTATAGTTCTAAAATTATGATTAGTGAATGAAAACACAAAGTATAAAAAATTGATTCTCTTATTCTTGAAACAGAAACCATGAATAATTTTGTCAGAAGCTAGCAGATAGAAAGTTTTGTATAAATAAAATGCCTTTAATGATCCAAAATAAAATTCAAACCAAAGGGACAATACTGGCATGTAAGCCCATGCAGTAGAACTCAATTTTATGCTCCTGCAGTTAATGCTTTCATGTTATTTCTGCCTTCTTTTGGTAATCTATTTGACACTACAGTATAGTGCGGCTAGTTTCTGCTATTAGCAAGTTATTTTAGATACTTCAAATAATTTACATCCATTCCCAGGTGGCTGTTTTCAATTGATTTTCTCTGATTTAGATAAATTTTTGTGGAAGTTAATGAACAGTTACATGTTAGAAGACATTGCCATCATCATTGGATGGCTCAGTTGGTTAGACACTGGTCTACTGATTCTAAGGTTGCAGTTTCAAACCTGATCAAGACTGATGGTTTTAAGTGTGCTTAAATTTACTGGCCTGTAAAAGAAGTCCTACAGTATTAAATTCTGGCTCATTGGCAGTTCTGTTATGATACTGGCAATTGACAGCATTGTTAGCAAAGAAACAATTCTCTCTCTCTCTTTTTCTGATTTGTTTTTGCTGGTGACTTATGTACTTGCCATAATTCTTGCCATTGCAGCTGATCAGTTTGAAGGACCACCTAATTCTGTTAATGTAACCACTGTGGTTTGAAGTAGTGCATGTGATTTTAATTTGATGCTTGCCCTAAGGAATAATTTAAGGAAAATATTGGGAAATTATGTAGCATTTAGATGCACATGTCAATTAGCCAGATTTCTTAAGACTTTCCACTTATTTTTTGAAAACTTTAATGAAAAACACAGCAAAAGATATTGGACTGTTTATTTACAGCAAAAGATCTAGAATTCTAGAATCTCCATGTATGTGAAAATTAATGAAAATTGGAAGAAAGGTTGTTGGATTATCTCTGCTTATAGCTAAAGATACATAACTTAAATTCTGCACTTATTTGAAAACTATATGAAAAATGGAGATAAAGAAATTGGATTGCCTACTCATAGTTGAAGATCTAGAACTCTAATCTCATCTATTCTTTAAAAATTATATGAAAAAGAGAGCAAGAGATATCATCTTGTCTGCTCATAGAAAGAACTAGAGTTCTGAAATCTCCATCTATTCTTTGAAAATTGTACGGAAAAATAGAGCACAACATTATGGAATGAGGATACATTAAGAGATTTTGCAATTACATCTATTTTATTGTATGATAGCAAGATAATGCTGCCAATTTATTATACTTACAGAACGTAGATAGAAAAATAAGCTTTTTTCGTATATAGTTTGTGCATTTGATATGAAAACAAATGGTATAGGTATAGAAAACTATGTGCACATTTCACATTAGTTTTTTAGTCCAAATGGTCATAAAAATTTTGAAATAATTTATTTATTGTACTGTTTGATGCAGCTTAATTTAAAACATCCAGTTTCTGAATGATAAGATATTATTTTTATCACAATGCTATTTAACTTGCAACTAGTTTGTAATCAGAAAGCAACACTACCAATTGTTTATACAAGTAGAAACATATTCTTAAGGAATATCTCTTCAGACTGGCTTTCAGAAAATTCTGATCAACTTCTATAACAATTAATTGACAATTGTGTCAGTAATTACCTCATTCACTCCTTGTACTTCTCCAGCAGCATCGTTGCAGCTCTCCACCAGCTGTAATAAAAAGAGAATATTACTAATTATATCCATGGAAATGTATAATGAAGTAATGAAACATATTCAAATTGAGAAAGAACTTGATCCAACAAATTTTTCAACTACACAATAATGCGTACGGTATTAGAAGGCATATGAAGCGGAGCTAGGGAGTGCTTGCCTAGAGTGACTGTCCTATCATAGGCGTGTGGTTTTGCCTAGTTCAGAAAGCACAGCACAAGCGTGAGTAACAGATTTCAATTTTTCATGTGCCCAAAATCGCTACTGGAAATTCGACATTGTAATGTGCCTTGGTATATGCAGCAAGAATTTTTGAGGCAGTCTGTACAAAGGTCTTTTCTTACAATGTATGGTTCTCGAGTTGCCTCTTCAAGAATAAGTGCCTGACTCCCGTGTTTATGCTTATGGTATGCTTCAACTTCCAATCTTGCCCGTGTGTTATTTTTTATGTAAAAAGGTGCTTTTTGTAACTGTGACAATAAGCAAAAAATCCACATGTTTATAACATGTGTGTTATGTGAACTGTTAATAACGTCACTTTTAAAGCCTGGTAGCAGTGGTGCAGATACTAAGAGTAAAGTACTCTGCTTCCAGGTCAAAAGTATTATTTTTAAAGTGTACAATGTCTTTAAGGAATGTCATCTGAGAAAATACGTGACCGGATCAATTTTACATAAAGTGAGGAACTCACGACCAGAGTGTGCAATGTGAGTGTGCACAGCTGTTTCGTGTATTGTAAAACAGGGCAAAATTTCTAGCACAGAAATTGGGGAACCTTTATTTATTTAACAAGTCCTCTATAATAAGTCGTGTTCAGAAATGAAGGTATATTATTTTCAGGAAATAAGCATGTTAAATTGAATGTTACAGTTCATAATATAATTATCCTTTGCTGATTAAGTTTATGTTCTGACAATTTGTCAGACGACAAATGTTACTTTCCTCGTTTGCTCTCTGGTGCATCAGTGGGCAACAGGGCGGTCACCACATGCATGCATTGGTTCAGCTCACATGCCTTCTAAAACTGTATGTTGTATAGTTTTTTTTTTGTTTAAATCTTAGAACATACTGCTTCCATCTCGGTATTACAGACATTTATGGTAAGAAGGTGTTTTAGTAGTAAAGGAATTATGTATAAAGGAAACAATATTTAAAACTGTTTTGAATGCTCATCTATCTTTTTTCTTAGTTAACAGATAACATAAAATTCAAAGTATATTAAAATGTTCCAAGTCCTAGATGAAAGTGACCTTAGTATCAAAGCCTTCCTTATAAAAGTATTTAATAGCTTTAAAATATGATGACATACTACATTGTTCTTTTTCCTCATGTTATGTGATATAAACACTTTTTAGCACATAGTATTGATTTGACATTAATTTTCTCCCATTAGATACTCTGACAGCATGAACTCTTTGTAATTAAGATCTATGACATTGTCCTTTTTATGTGAGACATTTACCTTGTTCAGTTCAAAGAGGACCAGCTTCCAAATGTGTGACTCAGAGTGTTCGATAGGCAAGTATCTGAGGACTGCTTTGATAAGCAGTGGAAAACGAGTTACCCTCTGCATTGGTAGTGTGAGAAAAGACTGCAGGGAACACATCTGGCATGCAGAGTCTTCTTCCAATCTCTTCAGAATACTTGTGAATGTTGGATTTGTTCCCCTGCAAACATTATTAAGTTATAATTCACCAAGTTTAAATGCAATGACATTCTTAGTTTACACTAAAACTTGAATTTAATAGTACATAGTTAAATTCTGTATTCAACAAATTCATTTTAAACAGCTACAAATGTTAAGCATTGAAATATAGTTGCATCTATATTAGAAAATAGAACAAACTGAAAATAAATATAAATTCAACACTCTTTGAATTTGTTTCAGTACCTTGATTGGCCTCTGATAGTTTTGAGTGTGTGTTTTAAAGGAAAGTGACTAGGTATGCATTCTGACTGCTGCTGCATATATTACAATCAGATATGTAAGAAACGTCTGATCTAATCAGAAATACTTTTTATTCTATATAATACCTTCTCTATTTACTAGTGTGCTGTAGAGAAAGCAAAATTAATGGTTGTAATGATTTGATTACTATATACTTTAACAATTTGATGTTATAGTGGTATTTTATTCTTCATACCAAATTCTAAAGTTTATTTAAATAAAATGACTTCTTGAGCACACTAAAAATAAATAACAAACACTTGACTTGTTAAGACTGGAGTCATTCGGCACCTTTAAATATATCTTACACTCATTTTTAATTAACATTTCCACAGATAAATGTTTAAAAATGTTTTATAATAAAACATTACTTAAATAGTGGTATTGAATTTGTGGAGGGGGAAAAAAAACAATGGTGTTCCTTTCTTAGATTGGAGTTAAAGCAAGTTAAACTACAGTATAAAAAAAAAAAAAAAGAAGAAGACTGGCATTGCCTGCTTGCAAAATGTGCATACAGTACAAAATGTCTGTTAACAAACCTCAATACACTTCATAAAATTACAATGAATGTTTTAAAATACACAGTGCATAACTTCATATCATTACTATTCAATATTACCCCAAAAGTGTTATCATAAATTGATTATCTGGTTTAGTTAGAAAGAAAACTTGGCAACATATGGAATACTACCATAATTATGAACTTGTAAAAGCACCAGGAAGAAAGAATGTGATTGATTGGTTCATTTATCAGCAGGCAAATTGAGCTTTCTTGCAAATGATCAGGTAAGGTTTTGATTGTGACATTCATTGAAAGGTTACTAAGCAAATTTTAAGAACTACAAAATCTGTCTTGTCTGTAGCTTACCTGAGATGTTTTAGTGTCTCTTCTATATGACTGTGATTCTTACAGTAATCTATATATACTTGAAGTGCACCGGAGAGTACAAATTCTGAAAGCACGTTGTAGAGGTTGTTGAGCAAGATATCTTCTTGAAAACTGGCTGTTAATGCAGCCAACAATTGCTGTGAGCATTTTTTGACTGAAACAAAAAAATACAAGATTAGGAATTTTTTACTCATCTTATGAAATGGAAAGGAAGAAAAAAAAAGAGAGGGGCTTCCATTAAAAATGCTACTTTATCTATTTGTAAAATTTGCTATGACTCATTCTAAAATACACCAATAAAATATTGTTGGCATAAGTATATTAGGATAAAGTACAATTACAGGCATTAGACAGTTCCTTTTTCCATTATTAACTTATACCATGAAAAATTGTTTGCTAATTAAAGTGCATAAATTGTAAATTTAGATGGTACGTTGCCCAAAATAACAAGCTTTTTATTCAAGTTTTCAGCAAAATCCAGTAAGGCACCTACTAGTTTGGTAATATTTATTTCAACCGAACAGTTTAACGAAGCCAATTTCATATGATTTATGTGGTCAAACATTGAACACAGAAAACATGATCAGTAGGACAAAATTGTAATAGTATAACATCAACTACTTCCCAATGAAGTTTCATATATATACTCCACCTCCCTCCCTCCCAGCCATTCTTGCTACGTATGTCACCACAGAAAGTGGACACTGATTATACATGAACTGAAATAATGAAATATAGAAATTTGCAAAGGAATAGTTTCAGGTCTGGGTCATATTCTTTCTTTGCATGGATTGTCTTAAAGAAACTAGCTAAAATACTCAGCATTGCCTGTGGTTTGATGGTTTATCCCCATAATATTTAGCCTTTGGTTGCACTTTGTTTCTTTGGATGCATTTAAAAATATTACACAAGACATTCAAAGAGTTAATTAAAACTCTCAGGACTCAAATGTTCCTTTGTTGTTTTGTGAGGCAGTGAAATGTAAATATTGTTATGTTTACAGTGCTTGAGCTACTACAGATATTGTTGACAATACAAATGGTCTTGCAAGCTTTTGTAAGCACTACCTAAAATTAAATAATTGAATGTGTGAAATAGAATGGAATTTTAAATTCTAAGCTAGGCTGTACATTTCTCCTTGTGTTAGTTTAGTCAGAATTGGTGAAATGGTGTATAAGCATATAAAGGGAAAAACATATGCCATGCACATATATACACTTAATATAGGTCACTTAAGCTCACTTAAAGGTGAGAGTATAGTTTTTACTGTACAGTAAAACATTCTGGTCCATGCATTTGATCTAGGATAATTATTGATCTCCCAACTATTCCAATTTCAGTTTTAAGTATAGTTTTATTTGTAAATAGTAATGAAGCAAGTGAAGTCTTGACTCAGCAGTTTAATATAAAATCCTTAGTATTTAAGCAATCTTTTGCTTTCAAGAATACAATTCTAATTCATAGCATTTAAGAGCTTAGATAGCCTTTGAAAAATTTTGGCTTAGAGAAATAGGCACTTACATTGAGTTAATGCAACTATGACATTATGGAAATTACAGTGCTGTTAGTTTAAGAATCGATGCCTGTGAGAATTGTCATGCTGGGGAAGTCACCTGCTTGCTCGCCGATACTTGGGAGTTCTAACTCGCGGAACTAAAAACAACGTAACTTACTTATTGTGCTATATTAATTACAGAAGTCAGTACTCGCCCTAAACACAATAGCTGCTGTAAGTGCTGTGCATTTTGTGCTATACACAAATAAAAAACTTGCATTCCTTTCATCAATTCCATTGCACAAATCCCAATTTCCCTATAAATGTTTATTTTAAGTTCATCTAAGGTACATTGTGTGACGAACTGATATATTTTGAAAGATTAAATGCATATTTTCAGCAGGATAATGCAATCGCACATACTACTGGGGCATCCATGACAAAGCTCTGCCATATCATTGGCAATAAAATTATAAGCAGTGGACTATGGCCGGCCCGTTCCCCTGATCTGAAACCATTAGATTTTTATTTCTGGGGAGTAGTAAAAGGTAAAATGTATGCAAATAATCCACATACCATAGATGAACTGAAAGAAAACATTTGTAGAGAAATAGATAAGATTGCTGCAGTGGAATTGATGAAAGTGAATGCAAGTTTTTTTACGATGGTGTGACTTGTGTATAGCATAAAATGGACAGCACTTAAAGCAGCTGTTGTGATTAAGGTGAGTACTGACTTCTGTAATTAATATAAACACAGTAGGTAAGTTACGTTGTTTTTAGTTAAAACTCCAGAGTATCGGTAAGCAAGCGGGTGACTGCTGTGGCACGGTAACTGTTGCAGGTGTCGATTCTTAAACTAACAGCACTATATTGATAATCTCTTTTATGAATTCTTAGGAGTTCTGAGCTGTGTTCTCTGTTACCTAAGGGTTGATGTGTTAATAGTTCTGAGACCAGAGAGAATAATAAAACATATCTCCAAAGGTGTGTTTAAAACACATAGATCCCTACTTATATCCATTGTAGGCAGAAACTGCAGTTGGGTAGTAGGCCTTGGCCTGGCATCAAGAAGTTGCATAATGAATTTTAGTTTTAAGGGCACAATTAACAATTTTAAATGTTTTGAGCAATAAAGGATGTGTGTATTAAAATTATAATCTCATAAACTATTTTTATATAAAAATAGAACGATTGTCATCAAACACTTATGAGAATTACAAGAACTTACCTAATAGTTGAAGACAAAACCAATGTTTTTGGTGTGGCTAATCAGCAGTTGTTAAAAATGTGTATGTTCTTTAAGTTTTGTTTACAGCTACAATTGTAGTTTATGTTGTTGTATATTGTGTTTATTGTAGTTTGTCATCCTTACCTTTCTGGACTGCTGAAAAAAGTGCTTCATAGTCCTTTTGTGAAAGAATTGCTCTGTCTGCTAGCAGTGGACTGTCCATAAAAATGCTTTCTAAAATGCACAATGATTTAAAATATGAAACTTCTGAAGTGATAATTTCAAACTTTGCTTCTTGTAGTGCTATTTCAGTGGAATTTAATTTATCTGAAATTGAAAGAAACAAAGTTTTTAAGTTTTTGCAAGCACATTTAATTTCATTTGCAAACTATGTATACATATTTTGTGTTGTTTCTTTCATACTCCTGCACACTCTGTTATTTAACACTGCAATGGCTTCATAGGAGAAGCATGGAGCAGAGTTATTATGGATCTTACTGAATAAAGTTATATTAAGAAGTTTATGTGGAGTAGCACAGTTTTATATTAAGTAAGATTAGCATTAATTTGTATTATCTTTTATTGTGAACTGCAGCTCCTCTGTGCTTTGGTGGCTGTCCAGAAAAGCATCATGCTTAATACTGCCTCTTGGTTTCACAGCCTTATTGAAAACATACGGTCATTAACAGATATGGCAATTATTAATTTTTAGATGAGTCATATTTATTACACATCTGCTTCACTTTCGTAATACAGTTTCCAATACAGTTAAATCTCGATAGATATGGCAATCTTTTCACAGGCTCTCATGAGTGAACCAAGAGTTACAGGAAATGTTGCTGCACTGTGAAACAAAGCAGCATATATCTCATTGTTTCATTAATCAAAATGAGTTTTATTATTTTTTTAGTACATATTGCACACCAAACTAGGTCATTGAGGTATTTTATGCAATAGCATAGGTTTTTAGGTTTTTCTGAAGCCCAATATCATCTGTGTTCATGTTAATTTGTTTACTATTTTCAAGGTGATCATTATAAACTGGTACTGCCTTCATCTAATTTATTTTCTGTTAAAACTGATCTAAAATGTTTTTGTCTAATATTGAAACTGAAGTTTAAAATTTATAACGGTCATATGAAATGGCTTATTATGATATGAAAATTGGTGTGTGACAGAAAAATAATAGGATCTGTTTTGTTTAATGAATCAATGAGAAATATGCTGCCTATTTGTAAGTTCAGGATTTTAGTGTTCATCTGGCAACTCTTAATTACCTTGCACAAAGGAGGGAGCTGCAAATGGGTTGTAATAGTCAAGACCCTCATGTTTCATTGGACCACTCTCCATTACTGTGGTATAAAATGGCGCCAGACCACTCTTGCATAAATTCGTGTAACTGATACCAAATGTAGCACCTAATGCAGCATCTCTGTGATGCGTAAGTACAGGTATGACCTATAGTTGTATCACTATGGATCCAATTAATAAGGCCTCCTCTATGTTCTTAAATACCTGATCTTATATAATTTTTACATTCCATACTTCAACCCCAAAAATTCAATCTTGAGATTTCACTGGAAATATGTTTCAAGGCCCCCTGAATTCCCCAAAATTATTTTTAGATAAAGATCTGTGTGTCAGTGAACAGCATAACTCTAATGTTTGTTATTTGAGTGCTCCATTTTCCAAGGATGTGACACAACCCCCCTCCCCCAACCCAAAACTACCTTTGCATAGAACATTTTGACTTTCTTAAAAATGGCTCTTAACATAATGGTTGATTGACATACAATACGTTAAAGATATTTTCAATGACAAATGAAATGTAAATTGTGAACTTTCTAGGAATAGCCTTTGAAGTCCTGTTCATTCTAAATACTTTTTACATAATGAGAAACCATAAGAGATTTTCTATATAAACATACAAAGTAATTACCTAAAAGTAACGTAACCCATGGGTAACAGACCAAAGTGAGCCTGAGCCTGCTAACCTGACTGCCGGCCTCACGCTCATATACACAAGGCAGAGGTGGATGATCATCCAACCGATACGGGGAGGAAATGTGGTTAGCATCTTGGCACCCCAGCCAAAAAGTTGGCTTTCTAGACCAAGATTCATTACTTAGTGTAACTTTTCAATTTCCTCACAATACTGAGTAAGCACCGGTCCTATACCCAGGATCTAAAATCCACCCCCCCCCCCCAGGGGTGGGATCAATCCTGGACGCATTGAACCAAAGCACAACACTCTAGCCCACAATGCCATGGTGCAGGACATTGCCTAAAAGTAACAGTATGAAATTTTTCGCTGATTACTCCAGGGCAATTAAATAAAAAAGGTTGCTTGATTTAACTGTCCTGGAGTACCATCAGCCTTTGCTTCAAGATTGAATTACATCTGAGGCAATTAAGAACTGGTTAATGTATTTATTGGAAATGCTGTGCAATTATCAACTTTTTTTCATATCAGCCTCAAACACCAAAGAATGGAAAGCAAGGCACACATTTTCTAAGGTCAAGCAAGAATAGTCTTTGAAATGTAAATGGTCTACAACCTCATCACTAATAGCAAGAAGCAGCTGAGCTAGAAGCGTTCAGTACAGCCCTCATGAGTACAAATTCATTGATAAATGCCTTACAGTTTTGCTTACCTATCAATCCAGAATCTATAACCTCTGATGTTTCTATCCAACGTAGCCTTTGGCACTGTTCAGTAGGTCTTGATATGTTAATTTCCACACGCCTATCTAGTTCTGGACTTTCTGCTAAAATTGCATCAATATCTTCGTATATATGAGGCATAGGTTCAATATAACCATCTTCTGTGTCAACATAGGGACCTTTTTCCTGCAAATCAAATTGGACATTAGTAATGAAGATGAGCAGTTTATGTATGACATTGCTTATATTCATAAGTTCATAGTGTTAGATTGAATATGCTTTAAATAATTGATTATTGGACTTACTTTCCTGCTGGCACTATTTATATTTTGAGCCTTGGAACCCTGAATGTTATAGGCACCATCTGAGGTTTCCAATGGAAAGTTTGACATTGTTGACCATAATACTTCAGATGTTTTTGTCATTAGAGCGTCATTTGTTTTGTTTACGTTAACTTGAAAATTGTGTCTCAACGAAAACATGACATTAACTCGTGAAAATGTTTGTACAATGATTTATTAAGACTTTTGACATGGATTATCAAGACAAGAGTACATAGAGTACAACTAACTTCCACATTTGGTAACGAAGCTCCATTCTTTGTCACTGTGAAATGCTGGTATAACAAATTTAATTGTAGCTGCTGTTTGCTCAATGATGAAGTTCGTGAAGGTCATCCAAAATCAATTGTCGTACCAGAAAATATTGATGTGTAAAAACTAATAATGCAAGATCGTCATGTAACATATTGTGAGATTGAGACAACCCTAGGCATTAGTTCCACCAGCTTATGTAAAATATTGCATGATTATTTGGCGATGAAAAAGGTTTGCTCTCGTTGGATCCCACATAATTTGACGCCATCTCAAAAAGATGCTCATGTTGACTTGTGTACAAAAATGCTCAAGAAATACAATGGCGGTGCCTCAAAATACATATATAAGATTGTAACAAGTGATGAATCATGGATCTATGCATATAAGCTGAAATGTAAACATCAGTCGACTATGGGTGCTTCAAGATGAAGCAGATTCAACAAAAGTTGTTCGCACTTGCACTTCGAAGTAAAAGGTCATGTGCTTTTTCAGAAAAACTGGCCAAGTGGCAACAGTGCCTTTAGAGGAACATAAAATGGTCAATGCCGTTGGAAGTCTTCGGTGAAATAAGGAAAACCAACAAGAACTGTAGGATCGTTCTTCATCAAGACAATGCGAGTGCACACACATTCATCTAACAACAGAGTATTTGAAGGCTCAAAACATAGAATTGCTGGGTCATTCACCATACAGTCCTGATTTGGCACCCAATGACTTCTTTTTGTTCCTGAACATCAAGAATAAATTGCATGGACTACATTTTCATTGGCAGAAGAAGTCATTGATGCCTTCAAAAAACATGTTTTGGAGGTGTCTAAAGAAGACTGGAAAAAATGCTTTGACAAATGGTTCAAAAAGATGCAAAAGTGTGTTGATCATAAAGGAGAATATTTTGAAAAACAATAAAGCAGTTTTCAGTCAGAAATTACTTTGTTTTAATTACTAGGCTCAAAATATAAATAGTGTCCTTCATACGAAAAGGTGGATGAAAATAAATTAAGCCTTAGACTAGAAGCTCCATGCATACAAACCACCATTGCTTTTATGATCTAAACAACTATAAATGTATAAACAGATTTTCTTCAAATTCATATATGTTTTGTGTGTGTGTGTGTTTAAGAGAGAGAGAGAGAGAGAGAGATCAAAATCAATAAAAGTGTATTAAAATCGTAGAGTTAATCATCAAGTGTTTCCATAAAGTGAACATTTAGTTTAAAGCATACATACCATTAGACATTTATCACAAATATTTATTTGTATGGAATGCAAATAAATGTATGTATGAAGCATGTTTAACGTTAAGTGTTTGAAGAGAATGCTTACCTGCTGCAAAGAGATCTGATACAAAGGTACATCCTCACAGGCTGATAGAAGAGTTTTTCTGGAGATGCGATCTTCAGCAAGTGAAGCAGAAAGATGACATAATGATAATGTTGATCTTTTAAAACCTTGTGTTGACATTTGTAAATTGGCTGCAGGAACATCATATATGTTTGGTGACTCACTATTAATGGAAAGTGCATCTGATTCTGTTGGTGTAGAACTTTCACTACATGTTATATTCTGTAAGCTTGAACTCAATGAACTGCTGTATGAGCAGTACATGGGTTCTGCATATATATGATCCTCTGGTTCTTCAATTTGTTCATTTGCTTTATCATTTTCTTGACTTAATGGCTTTGGTGTGGTACTGACTGCCAATTTATTGTTTAGATAAAATGCAAGGAGATTATCTTTATCAATTGATTTACTAATCACATTATCTTCCAAGCAAAAATTATTTTCTAGCTGCCTTGTAGTAATTTCTGCTAGACATATGTTATTGGTTAAAGTTTTAATTGGCATTAAGCAAATGTTAGCATTCTTAGACAGATGTAACTGCTTGTGTGATTCTGGAAATTTCAACAAATCTTCATGCTTCATATTTTCAACTTTTGGAACATTGTTGTTTGTTTCCAACTTTTGTACGTCTTTTACAGGATTTTCTATTCCATCAAAAAATGCATCATTTGATATCTTAGTCTCAAGTGGTTCCTCACTGATTTTGGAAAATGCAAAGTGTTTATGCACTTGTGGCTTATTTACTATGCTGAGAAGTTTTGGAGGTGCAATAAATAGCTGCTGTAATATTAAAGCTGGGACAATGTTTGTCTGACTTTTGTTTTTTTCTGCATTACTGTTATATGCTTCAAGTTTAAAATTCTCATTTTTCATTTCTCCACTGTAATTAAATGAATTTTCTATGTCCCCAATTAAAATGTAGTTAAAACACTGATTTATATTATTCTGGCAGAAAACACAGTCTTTATTGTTGCATTCATCAACATGTAATTTGTTTTCATCTACTTCATTGGTGAAACAGTCATTGCTAACCTTGTAATCATTGGAAGTTTCTATCTTGCAGCTATTTAATGTGTTGAAATTCTGGGATGGTGATAGAACTTGGGCCCAACTATCACAGCTAATACCAGAATCCTGTGAGATATTGCTATCATCTCTTATTTGTTTTTCATGAATCTCATCATTGCTTTCTACGCATGCTTCAGGAATTAAATTTAGGTGCTGATATTCATCCTGGATAGAGCAAGCATTTGATCTGTGAGTCTCTGGAGAGGAAAAGCCCTCACAACTATGCCTCATTTTTTCAGCATTGATCTCTTGTTTCACCCTTGGAAGAAGTGAATCATGTCGTGATATTTTGCGAGGCATATAATACTCTTGTAGGTTGTCATGAAATGTAATTAAATTATCTGTTTTGTTGCTGTTATTTTCAGGTTTTAAAGCTATACCCAAGCCATAATGATATGCATTAGTCTCCAGAGCATCATTAAGCTTTTTGGTGTACTCAGGTCCTTGCAATACAGCTAGATGTTTGTAGCACTCATCCAAAAACTGAAAAAGACAAATATTAACAAAATAAGCAAAAAACTACAAAAAAGAAGTAGACCTTTTCATTAATATAATTTTGAGTTGAGCTAATACTCAATGCTTCACTTATTGCTAATATTTACCTAGAACGCGTTTCGTTAGGATCTTCCTAACATCATCAGCTGTTGTCGACTAATGGACGTTGGTTTGGTGAACTATTGGAGGCGATAGATGCATCTCTGTCGGTATCTTGAGGAACTTGAAGTTTGGGTTTTCTTCAAGGGTAGTGTCGAAATTAAACAATTTTCTTTCATATTTCTTTATGAAGATTTTTTTCCCATATGGTTAATGCAGCTGGGCCTTGGACACTTTTTAATAAGTGTATTTCTTGTTCTATATCATGATTTTCCTTCCAAAAATGGTACGCTACCGCCAATTTATCTATTTCTTTGTTCCTGATGTTCCTAAAAAAAGCCTAATGTTCAAGTTCCTTTTTGCTTTTCCTATGTAAAAGTTGTTGCAGCCTTTGCAGTTTATCCGGTACACACCTGATTTTTTGTCTGTGGGTATCTCCTTTGTATTATGTGATTTCAAAAGGTGTTGTACACTAATACAACAAAGGAGATACCCACAGACAAAACATCAGGTATGTACCAGATAAACTGCAAAGGCTTCGACAAATTTTACATTGGAAAAACAAAAAGAAACTTGAACATTAGGCTTAAAAAGCATTTTAGGAGCATCAGGAGCAAAGAAATAGATAAATCGGCGGTAGCGTACCATTTTTGGAAGGAAAATCATGATATAGAACGAGAAATCCACTTATTAAAAAGTGTCCAAGGTCCAGCTGCATTAACCACGTGGGAAAAAATCTTCATAAAGAAATATGAAAGAAAATTGTTTAATTTCAACACTACCTTTGAAGAAAACCCAAACTTCAAGTTCCTCAAGATACCGACAGAGACGCACCTATCACCTCCTTGAGTTCACTAAACCAACGTCCATTAGTCGACAACAGCTGATGATGTTAGGAAGATCCTAACGAAACGCGTTCTAGGTAAATACTAGCAATAAGTGGAGCATTGAGTATTAGTTTGACTCAAAATTATATTAATTTTGTGCTTCATTGTATCATAGTCCTTACACATTGGAGACCTTTTTATTGCTAAATTATTTTAAAGTTTCAGTTTTCAAAAATACTTTCGTATTTATCATCCTAATCTTTTATGATTGCCAGGTAAATATATTTAACGAGCTTTCTATTACCTATGCATTCATTTTCTTATAGCAAAAAATATATTAATTTTAGTTTTCATCCAAAGACAATAAATGTGTACGAATAACATCGGTAATCTTTACTATTTTCTTTAGTGCTGTTTAATTTAATAATGTAAGCAGAAAATGTATAAAATATTTCATTTGCATACTGTAAATTATACAATTTATAAAAAAAAAAAAAAAAAAAAAAAAAAAGTTAACAGGCTAACTGTTGCTTGCACAAAAGATCAATCCTATTGAACTTACTTTTTTCCAAACTTTTTATGTAAAAAATTTGGTATATAAATGAGATCAAGCTTTAGAGTATGATACCGGTTATAGCATATTGTTGGACTGGGCAAATACCTGAGTATATGGGTGGAATTAAGTGATTTAATCTTGAACATAACTGTATATTCTGTTTCCAAAAATGGTAATATTGCTTTTTAAATTTCATTTATAGTTTGAATTTGAAAATAGGTTAAAAATGTTTCCTAAGATATTTGTATCTTGTTTTAAAATAAATTTAATTAAATACTGAAGGGTAATAATGAAGTAATTTAGCATACAAACTTTACTATTGTGGTAAATTATCTAACATATTTCATAGGCATGATAAAAGGTTGAAGCTTGATGTTTTTATGCTCTCAGATAGGGTAACAATTTCAGTCATCAGTGATTCAACTTAAACTTACAAATAAGAAAACTGTAAACGATTTTAGAGTTCACCCAGTTTTGTTGCCTGAATCAGCTGATGATAATGTAGAAAATCAAGCTAGCTACAGTGAAGCAATAAATGTTACACAAACATAACTATTTGTTACAAAAACCTCTTAAGAAAATGATGTCAATTTTTTCTTATTAATTAAGATCGATTTCACAAACAAATCGCTTGCATCAGTCAACACACCTGACTGGTTAAGTATTGAACTGACTGGTCAAGGTATTGGAGGTGTGTTGACGGACGAAGCAAGCGATTTGTTTGTGAAATCGATCTCAATTAATAAGAAAAATTGACATTATTTTCTTAAGATAGTGAAGTTTTTGCTACAAATAGTTATATTTGTGTAACAGCTGATGATATTTTAGTGTGAGAAAACTATCCATTGATTTTTGGCAGAGATAAAGTACATTTTAAAGTACATACCTCGGTAACTTTGTAGAGTGCCTTCTTACAACAATTGTTCTCATTGGTATAAGTCGTCGGTATCAGTTCATGACGAATTTCCTGTAGCAGCAGACGGAGTGTCTGAAGCCTTTGAAGAGGCAATAATACTCGCTCCACATGCATTCGTTCACTGAATGATGCTTTCAGCAGACTTTGTTTCTTAAACCTGTAATATTTAGAAATAATAATTTATTGACCATGTAAATGTGCTTTATAAACTGCATTAAGTAGATAGCCATAACATTGATTCTTGAATATTGCTTTAGATATGAAAAACTATATTTGCTTCATCTGGTTTATCAATATATTTGATTTTGAACACTCATGTTTATTTGTACTAATACAATTTACAAATTATATTTACCGGAATGGACAATAATTTAAATCATATAAAGATTTGATTATCAGAAACAATATTAATTTTATATTAGTTGATGTTTTGAAGTATCAACTACTGATTTAATTTCTAGCATTTATTGTAAAGACTAATTCCATGAAAATGTACATCTTTTTGAGTCACACATGATATATACTATGTTATTTCTTGTGTTATGTTCATATATTTAACTGTTTTAGGTTTACACTTATTATTTATTATAAACATTATTGTTCTTTATGCATATATAGCACATGAATGGTAAATACGTTTAATTCTATCGAGCACACACTGACAGTAAGTGTCCTGTCTCCAGTTATTCTCCCAACACCCCTCCATAATCTGTTAAAGTTAACCTTTGACCTCTGAAACATCCTGCAACTCTTAGTATTAATGTGCTTAAAATGTAGCTATACATGTACAATATTTTTTTATCCTCTTATATCGACAAGGCTTCATAAACGATTTTGCCAGTGGTAAATAAATTTGAATATGAATCATGAAATGTATTTAAAAATATAACTCACATGGCATTGTCTATCACTGCTCTGAGTTCTTCTTGATGCATGCAGTAGGTCACATAGTTCTGGAACTGAGGAATCATATCTGATAGTGCATCATAAGTCTTCTTCATTGTGATAGTTGTGCTTTGTGCCCATTCCTTCTCCAAGTGACCCAGGAAAGTATTAGAAGTTCTCTTTACTGAAAAGTAAACAATATTTATTTAAAAAAAGGAGATAGAAAGGTATAAAATCTTACCATGTATAGGAATGCTAAAGGATTAACTGATTTTCAACAAGTAAACAACATATGATCTCTAATTGGCTCTAAATTCTAAGAGAAATATACAGAACTAACATAAATTAAGCAAATTATTTGGTAGCTGCAGCATTCTGTAATAAGGCTGGTCTATAAAAATATAAGTAATAAGCCCGAATAATTTAGCCAATATATATTAAGAAAGAATGCCCAAAGAAATTCATTAAAATAAAATGCATAAAATTTATAATTAGATAACCAGCATTCAGTTTACTTTCAAACTTTTCTTCCTATGGTTTAGTACATCATGATAAAAGTAGTTAGCAAACATTGCTAAATAGAATATGATAACTGGGAAAGAGATTCAAAGAAACTTTTTATGGTATTGATATAATATGAATATGATATTCAGAAGTTAGGAGAATTGCAGTAAGAAATTATTTCTTAATGCCAGGAGACATTAGAGATTAAATGAATAAGAAAATCCTTGGCAAATAAATGGTAAATATTAGCAATTCTTATAAGTAAATCTAAACTATTGTTCGACCTAGTGTGAAATGCAAGTACTTTTGTTCATTTATATTTTCTTGTCTTCAACATTCTCTGTTCAAATGTTATAACTGGTTCATAGAATGACAATGTAAATATTTGCAATTAAAAGGAAGCTTTCTGAATCCTAAGAATGGGAAAGAAGACTGGTCATATTTGATCTTTCTAATTTCAATTTCTGTGACCCATCTATATTGGCTTACTAGATTCTTCACTGTAGAAACTATTCAGAGTGATTTTGGCATGGAAAAGTTGCTAGAATTCTCCCTTGTTGCAAGCTAGAAAATGAAACTGCAAATGAAATCCCAGCTAACGTTCACCCTTACTCCCTCGATTCATTTGAGCTCAAAACTGGCTAGTGCTTCAAAAAATAAACAATGCCAAAAGCTACAAAGTATAGCAAACACTGGTAGAAATTAAGAGGGAAAATAAAGAACAACAAATATGTAAATTACATTGTTGATAAAAGAGTGATGTTTGATATGACCAGAAAAATTGGAAATCATAATAGATTTATGTTTCATTCTGTTGAATTTTGTCACTGAGTAATTTACATTATGTAAGTTATATCATTTGTAAATTACATGCAAATGAAGTCCCAATGCCCAAAATTGAATTTTTACTTTGCTATTGTAATGGTCAATGTGCTTTGTTTCCCTGCACTCGGAATGTGCCTGGGATCAATTCCACCCCTAGGGGTTGCAGATTTTAAGTCCTGGATGTAGGACCGGTGCTCACTCAGCATCGTGAGGAAATTGAGGAGCTATGCTAAGTAGCGAACTCTGGTCTAGAAAGCCAATTTTCTGGCTGGGGTGCCGAAATGCTGACCACATCTCTCCTCCCTGTTATCGGTTAGATGCTCGCCCACCACTGCCTTGCATAAGTGGGCATAAGGCCAGCAGTTGGGTTGGCAGGATCAGGTCCAATTTGGTCTGTTATGACATGGGTTATGTTCCAATGTGTAAGGACTATGATACAATGAAGCACAACATTAATATAATTTTGAGTCGAACTAATACTCAATCCTCCACTTATTGCTAGTATTTACCTAGAACGCATTTCGTTAATATCTTCCTAACATCATCAGCTGTTGTCGATTAATGGACGTTGGTTTGGTGAACTCATTGGAGGCGATAGGTGCATCTCTGTCGGTATCTTGATGAACTTGAATTTTGGGTTTTCTTCAAAGGTAGTGTCGAAATTAAACAATTTTCTATCATATTTCTTTATGAAGATTTTCTCCCACGTGGTTAATGCAGCTGGACCTTGGACACTTTTTAATAAGTGGATTTCTCGTTCTATATCATGATTCTCCTTCTCCTTCGGTGGTAGCGTACCATTTTTGGAAGGAGAATCATGATATAGAACGAGAAATCCACTTATTAAAAAGTGTCCAAGGTCCAATTGCATTAACCACATGGGAAAAAATCTTCATAAAGAAATATGAAAGAAAATTGTTTAATTTTGATACTACCTTTGAAGAAAACCCAAACTTCAAGTTCATCAGAATACCGCTAGAGATACACCTATCGCCTCCAATGAGTTCACCAAACCAACGTCCATTAGTCGACAACAGCTGATGATGTTAGGAAGATCCCAACCAAATGCGTTCTAGGTAAATACTAGCAATAAGTGAAGCATTGAGTATTAGTTCGACTTAAAGTTATATTAATGGGTTATGTTTTTTGTTATAATGCTCCATACTACTCACTCTCGTTCTCCTTTTTAAAGTATTGTGAACTAAGATGTTGTGTGCTACTTTGCTTACCATTCCCACGTTTTATGTTTATTGAAGATAACAGCAATGAAAAACAATTTAACAAAACCTTTTTTAAGAGTGTTCCTCCTCTTAGTTTTACAAGTTTTCTTCTCTCGTTAGTAATATACTCTATTTGGTTTGAAGCATAAAATCTGGTGGTGACATTGAGTAATTTACAGCAAGGATACTGAGCGTTTATAAATTTGAAGACTCAAAGGTGAGTCTTGCATACTGTTCAGAGTTTTAGCATTGATGTTGCCATTATAAACTGCTTTACAGATCTCAACTTTGAGATCCTTGAAATTATTTTTTGTAGTCAACAGTGTGTTTATTAAAGTTTGGAAATAAATGAATTCATTTACCATCTGATGTGATCTATCTGTTTCAAGGTAATTACATTTAAAAAAATGAATACATTAAAAAATATAGCTGTCTAATTTAAAAGCAATTTAAAATTTCTTGTGTTAGATTCAAGTGTCTTTCTCTAACATTATTAATGGAAATTTAACTCTACAATATTTTTGTATGTAATAATATTTGAAGATAAGGAGCAGTCAGTGTCTTTGTTAGCCTCTTGTGTGTTTCAATTATATTAGAACAATTGATTATTTAAACTTTAGCAATCATAATTGCCTGATGTTTGCCTACTGCAGAGAAAAAAGAATGGAAAAACTCATACATACACCTGATATTACTGCTTTGGACTCTGGTAGATTCCTAGAACAAACATATATGAACTTAAAAAAATGCAGGTACAGTTTCTAACAGTTACGGTTTCAAATAAGATACTTACCTCCCTCTACAGTTCTAGCTATTGCACGCCTAGTGCTTATGGGTAGAGGATCTATCCAAGTAATGGACCTCTTGGCCAAATTAACAAGTTCAGTCATTTCCATGTTGAATGCCACTTCACTAGAGAACACAGCGAACTTGAGCTCTTCTAGTCGTATGTCTTGCTCACTTAGATTATCTACACAAGAAATGCAAAAGACCTTTGTTAAGCATTAGTGTTTATATATTGTACAGTATTGTAAAACAAAAGTATATTCAGTTAAAATCTTAACAGAATTATTTGTAAATTTACATGCTTTGAAAAACCTTAAAAAGTAATCCTATAAATTTAACAGTTTGATATGTAATTTATGATCACTTTAAAAATGTGATTTATCAAATTTTAATTGCAGCTTCTGATAACTAGACCTTCTATCCAAGACTTCCATCATCTAAGATGCACAAACAAGAATACCACAAACCATGTGTGTGAATTGTGTAGTAAAGACTGCGAATGATACCACATAAAACTATGCTAAAAGATTGAGATCAGTACGTGACTATGCAAGTGTGCGCTTTTGTGCGCTTTTCTTTTATTATAAAAATATGATTTAAACTCTTGTGTAGCGGTTAGAGTGCACTATAAAGTTAAAAATTTATATAAAATCAATGAATATAATTTATTTCCTGCATGATGCTGGAAGCAATCACTTAATGATTTTAATGGTATAATATGATTTTGGTAGATAATGATTATCCAGGCTTGTAGCCATGAAAGCCTACGGACTACATAATACGATTATTAATATGGTAGATTCTTCCAAATGAATGACAATGCTTCTTGCATTGCCAAGAACTTAATATTTTCCCCTTTATGGTAGCACACAGAGTATTCTCCCCCTTCATCTAAGGGATTAATGTAGCACTTGTTTTAAGCTTGTGATTCTAATGGGATAGAGTTTACTCTCTGACATTGAACTCGGTACGTTATACTTTCAAGCAGCTGATGAGCAACAGCTTGGTTCTAAGTCTGTGTAGTTTTAGTAATTATTTGTGAAACACAAGAAACAAGTGAATATGGCAAGAACTAGTATTTTCTTAAATATTATTTTGATACATGTCTTAATTAAATATTACCAATAATTGCTTTTATTTATTTATTTTCAAAAATATTAAAACAAAATTAGGTCATTTATAAAAAACATTATGAACTAAAATTGAAAAAAAAAAAAAAAAAATGTTATGAACACCTTAATTTGTATAAAGACGTGAAGTAAGTACCTATATATGTAATGTTACATGCTCATTTGAAGAAGTTTTAATAGCTGAGGCAAATGTATAATGTACATTAAAAGCTAAAGCTAAGAAATTGAAATAAACACTATTATGTTATTCTGTTCATTCTTAAACTCTGTACCCTTCAAAACAATTTTTTTTTTTTTTTTTTTTTTTTTTTTTTTTTACCTCTGGCTGATAATGTACTTGTGTGTTTCAAAATGAACACTGATTTTTTATGCATGACAGTATTAATCAATGTTCTTTTTTTTACAAATTAGAGCTCATGCAGTTAACATTGTATATTCAGGAAGATGAGAAGTCAGAAAAGGAGTGGTAATTTTATGTACTACCATAAAATATCTACAATAGCACATAATTAATCAGAAAGTGTAATGTACTAAATGAATAGTGCAAAACTTCTGCAGTACTTAAATTCTAAAGAATCACAAAGGAAGTGTGAAGTATCACATCACACCATCAAATGAACAATTACAGTTTGCAAAATGTGGTATATATATCTTATATAGTCTCATATTTATGCTCCATATTACACTATATTAAGTTATTCTTAAGCATTACGTAAAAAATGAAGCTAGCTACAGTGAAGCAATAAATATTACACAAATACAACTATCGAGATTTAACTGTATTGGAACACCACAGTGAAGCGAAAAATTAACAAATACAACTATTTGCAACGAAAACTTCACTTATCTTAAGAAAATGATGTAAATTTTCCTTATTAATTGATGAGATCGATTTTGAAATTATTGTAATTTCAAAAGCAATATTCAAATTTTTGATCTGTAGTTTTTACTGCTATTATTGTTATCTATCCAACACTTATATTTTTAAAGCATGCACTTAATTTTCATTGTTACTTATTTAGTTTCTTTCTCTGCTAACTCAGCATTTTTGCCACAGTGCAATACATGCACATTAAATATTACAATACTTCAATGAAAAATGGAGAAGTACAATGAAATATACAGTGAATGTGTGTTAGGCAGTACCCAGATGCTGCATAACTGCAGGTCATTCTTTTTGCGTAGAAAAAGTCTGCTAATGACACAAAAACGGGACAGAGTGGAATGAGCTATGAGTAACTGCTACTGTCTAACCTAATCTACTACGTGGGGGGTAGATAACGAGTTATTTCTCTGAACTACGAGTATATCACTTGTCACAAGAATCATTAGATATGTATAGTATGTTACAAATATTAGTGCCACCTAAACTTATAGCTTGACTAATGATAGAATGGGAGTAATTCATGATTTGCAATAGATGTAAAGCTCCTTCAAGAAAAGAGTTTACTGAAATATCTTGCTGGGTTTTGTAAAATAGTGTGATGTGATGGAGAAAGAGTGTACATTTATAAAAAAGGATTAGAAATGTTTCATTCACCTTTTTCGACACTTTCTCATTTATTTGCAAAGATGATAAAGAAGGGTATGAGGCTTAGAAATTATTCTAAGAGATAAGATTAAAGGTTAATAATAGATATCTCTATTATTTTTATCTTAGATTTAACTGAAGTAACCCTTAAATGATCATCTGCTAAGTTGCAGGCTTTTAAAATTATTTTGGTGAAAGAATTACATAATGAAACATATAAAGATGAGGATGATTCCTTCCTGCTGAACATAAGGGTTTGGCTTTCTCTTTATTTATTGTTAAGATAAAACTCTGGCAATGTTTACTTAAGGACAATACTCATTCTAATTTCTTTATCACAGTGTTGGATAAACAATATATACACAATGTCACACCATGTCGCAACCTAATGTTGAAAGAAAAAAGGATGTAATCTACAGCCTGCTTCTCTTAAAGCAAATCTCAGTGTTTCAAATATACTTTTTTATAATGTAAAAATTTATCTCAATCTAAAAATTCCCATATATATGTTTTACTTACCTAGTAAGCCATTGCTTATTACTTCTGGCTGCAAACTCCATAACACTTTGTTACGATTAGTAAGGAGTTTCTTAATGCGTTCTCTCAAAGTTGTTATTTTGACAAATTGTCTTTCTTCAGTGTTGATATCCTCTGAACCCATTTTGAAGTTATTTTATATCAGATGACAACAGCATACACTAATATTTCTGCAGAAGAAGAAAGATTTACAATTGAATTACCCATCATTATCTGATTGAAAACATGATGAGGGTGTTAAGACACTACTGAATATTTAGTTTCAAAATGCTGAAATGATTGCTGGAAATTTGTTTGATTAGGTGTTATTTACTGCTTATTGCTACAAGGACGAAGTTCTCAATCTCATCATGACCTTAGGGAGACCACATCATCCGCTTACATATTGGATTGAAACTGACATGGATGACTTAAAATACATACAATTCAAAACAGTATCTACCGATATAAAATCTTTCTTAATTTAAGTACATTAGAGTCTTGTTTACCTGGATCAACTAGAACTAGGGCCAATCTAAGTTCACAAAAATCTGGGTTATCCAGAGAATGGCGGAAAAACAAAACATGTTTAACATCACCAAAATATTTTTAATGGAGTTTAAAAATTACTATTGGCACACTTTTATCTAAAAAGACATACACTGTATGCACTGTAATAGCCCATGTATTTGCACTGTAGGCAATACAGATTCAAACTAGTCGGTGATAAAAATAGCAGTGAGTTCTGCTGTCTTAATATAGTGTATCGCTTACACTATATTGTATACACTATATTGTGTATCTCTCATCTGCTTTAACATTAGAAGTTCATTTGGCAATATTTCAGCTTGACTCTTGAAATAAAGCATCAATATCTCTATGTTTGCTACTGCTGCAGCATGGATCATAACCACAGCTGGTTCATCAATACTGCCTGAATCTGAATACTCTACATTTTCACTTTCAGCAACACTACATGATACAATAATGCCTTCCTCTGTAATCAGTTTATAACCTTCGTCATTGTTGATTTGCAACCAATTGTCAATATCTTCATTAACATCGGAACAGCTATCAATATTTTTAAAAATGTCTCTAAAATCTTCTTCCACACTTATTCTTACTTCTTCTTCAATCTTGTTTTCTGACAAGTCACACATACCAGGCCACAACTTTTTCCATGACTACCAAAGTTTCTCTTCCTAGCTGGTTCTGAGCAGGTGGGATAAACGGAATGAACTTTTCATTGGCAAGAGAATTCGAGTAATGTACCTACTGAGAATAGCAGTTTATGTCAAATAGGTCTTCATTCACTACACTAAACAACATAACTTTTTTTTTAAACCTGGTCTGGATTACCTGGTGTCTGCTTAGTGAGGTTTTACTGTACTTTTTAAGTAAATTTAACACTGAAATGTTTTTACTCATGTACATGTTAGGCATTCTTGTATTTCTTAACAACTAAATTACACTGTAATGCTCTTATAATTATCTTAAGATAATTATAAATATATGTTATAAATTTTTATCTTGTAATAATAATTTTAATACCCAGATAGCAGAAAGTAAACTTTACAGAGAACTAAAGGCTGCACTATGACCTGACTTGATAAGAAATGAAACATTTAGGGAAGAACTGAATATTTAAAATTATATAAGAAATTTGGAGAAAGCAAGTGAACCACATGAGTAAAAAAGAAATATCACTCTTTATTAACAATTGTAAGTCTTTAGGAAAAAAGAGATATGGAAGGCTCTAAAACAGGATGGTAGTCAAGTGAAGAATGCAAGAAGAGAAACAGCAGAATGATAATTCTTAAAATGCAGAACTGTTGAATTTCACAAAATATACCTAATATAGAGAGAAAAGAGAACAGAAAAAAACTAAATTGAAAAGCTGAATCAGATTTTAAAGACTCAGTGCTATGTGCAGAACTTAAATTACAGTTCTCTGACTTGCTGTAATAAGATCCTTAGATCAAGGTTCAGCTATATCACCGACTTTTTAAATTTTTTTTGCAACCTTTTAACTTTGAACTTTACTTAGCCAGAGACAAGAAACCTTATGGAAAGAAAATTAGCTCACAGAGAGAACGAGAGAAAAAATTGTAGATAACTTATTCCAGCACACTAAAGTGATACCATAAAAGCTAAATAAAATATAGATGAGAAGAGTTTGATAAATATATTTGTCAAATGCTGCAATGAGAAGTTTTCAAAGATAAATTACAAGTTTATATTTGTTAATGTGATATGCTTGCTGTTATAATTTTGATGTGCACTCATGACTAAAGAATAACAATATTTTTCCTGGAAATTAAATTACTCTTTCACACCAGACGCATGTAAGGCCAAATTTTAGACAAGGTGGATTCGGACTGAAAAATTCAATGTCACAGCCAGGATTAGAACATGGATCCAATTGCAGCTATTGCATTAAACTTTTCAGTCTGGTTCCACCTGTCCAATATATTTTTCCTGTACCCCACATTTATGCAACATTTTTGTATTGCTACATGCTTTCTGTTTGTCCTTAATTACTTTCACTTTATCTTGTGCACATCAGAATTGTCAAAAAGAATCTGTAATTTCAATTGTGCAATAAAAGAAATGCATTAGAGATCATTTTGAATAAAATTATTCGGAGAAAAGAAAACCTAGTGCATAGCAGAGCTAAAATTAATAATGTTATATCTTTTGTACTATTGTAATATATGTGGAGAAACTAAATTATACTTATTGTATACTTGTAACATTTATTTGTGTTTTTATTCAAAACGAATTACTCAGAATTGATAACTCATGATATAACATAGATTAATTTATTTTCCATACTTGCTTATATGAAAGTTTGTTACATGTAAGCATTTAATAAAATTACTTAAAAGAATTACATACTGTTGGGTAGAATAATACTAATAGTTGAATGAAGTACACTCCTGATTTAATTAAACTTTGCACATATCAAAAGATTTCAAAGAAATGTTTTGTTTCATCAGCATTTGACTAAGAAAAGTTGACAACATCTTAGAATTTTTGTCTATTTTTTCACCTCAAAATGTATTTTGTCTTTCAATCCAAAAATAATGTATTATGCTCACAAAAATTCTAAAGCAAACCTACATAATGGAATTTCTGAGAAATAATTTGGCTAGCTAATGAATCTGGGCTCTACAGAGAACAAATGATCCACACATCATCAACCATGTCAACTGAAGATGTTTTTAATATCTATGATGAATTAAGCCAAAATTCTGCTTTAATCAAAAGATAGCAGTTCATTATTACACATCAAATAGAGCAGAATGCTTTGACTCTTTCATAGTATTACGGAAGGAAAAGGTAGGTATTGTTACTAAAGGTCTAATGGTAACTGAAAATTCAACACAGTTTTAAGCTACTTTATATAGCTTTTATGAACCTTGTATATCTTCAAACTGCTTTAGTAACCAAAACATCTTGGATCCCTTTCAGTTTCACAAAGCTATTATATAGACATATATAAAATTGTATGCAATGAATCTTAAAGTTAAGCTGGTCAAAGTGCCCCCAATCTTTGTAGGGCTATCTTTCTCACTTCTCAGTATTATCAGTGATGATGGTTTTTAAAATGATGTACTAATGACATTCTCCAGAGCTTTAACAAAATCTGAGGAAACTTCAAAGTGTCCGTTTAGAAAGTAAAGTTCAGACCTACAAACGTCACGAATGTGGCTATTACTTCAACCATTTAATAATGTGAAAATATAACAGATGTCTCTGACTGTATAAGCGAGTGTAAGAATTATTATTACGGTCTTTGATTACTGTAGCTTTCCCGTCTGCCCACATCTCTTGTGCCATGTTCGACAGGATTATAGCGGATCCGTGAGGCTGGAACCGTAGACAAGACATTTAAAACCAACGAAAGAAAAAGTAAAACAATTTTAATAATAACAGAACCCGGCTAATCTGGTTGTAATTGCGTGGGATACCGTTACGTAACTGACAGCAAGTAATAAATTGCTATTTACTGGATAGTTATGTTGACACCTACTGGTTATTGCAGTACTTGGAGGTCACGAGTTCATCCCGGACATGCAGATCTTAGCGTTCAGTTCCTTTAAATGTACTTTCGAAAGAGCAAGACAGAATAACAGCCTGTGAGACACCAATGTGAAAAGCATATCCAAGCTGTCGAACCAACAATTGCTTATTTATTTCAATGTTCACATTAGGAGAGAACCAGTGCCTTATTAGGTACTTACAGGTCATGGCACAAGAAGAGCAAAAACTCTTCTTCGTGCAGGTTTAAGTTTTTACATACTCTTGATAGCTAATGCGAATTTTTTCATTTAGAGTCTTGTAAACCTCAGATGAAGTAAAATATTTTCTAAAATGTATGCACGAAAACTGTTTCCTTTGAAATTTATTGCAGGTAAAACAGAATTTACCGGCAGAATTATTATTTATTGGCGATATTGCAGCAATTGATTAATGGATAGCTCAGGATGATAAGATAAAATCATCTGGTGGAGGTTCCGCATTCCTTTATCGTAAAACCAGATTATAATGGCGTCTACTGAAATTATAGGCTGTTATATTAATTGCTTTGTTTCTCGCATGGACAAAAGCATTTTCCACAAAGTGCCTTGCCCTGAGAATTTAAGGCAGTAGCACAGACTAGGTGGCCGAGATTAGCGGCGCCAGTAAAGTGCTCCCTCCAGACATACGAAGCGAGGCATTCTGGAAAAAGAAATGTCGTTACCCACCTTAAGTCTTGAATCTGCATCAGTACACACGGTATTGGTCCACCTTGGTCACACACTTCACAACACACTTAGAAAAACATTGTTGTCGAGTAGACCGCAGACAGCAAAGTATGCGGCTGGTTGGCTGCCTCTAGGTCGACTGGCTTGCTTATCGGGTCTACCTACCTGACAGCCACTTGCTCTGCTGCTGCACTCAGGAGAGGTGTGACGCTACGCGGCACTTCAGGGGCATGAATTTCTCCTGCACTGTTCTCAGTATCTATTCATGGGCGTAATCTTCAGGATTAATGACTTACAAAGGATCGAAACTAAATTTTATACAGGGGGCTGAGGAAGAGCTATGCAGAGCTTTCTTTTCGTTTATTCTATACTATAATTATAAAGCTGAATATTTAAAACATTGTAATAATATTTTAATAGGGCATATTATGTAACCCCATCTTAAAACATGTCACCTGGAAACATATTGATAGATTAGATTTAATGAAGCAAAGATCTCTCCATATATAATCAAATGTAGCCCAAATTTGACTCTTTGGATTAATGCATAAATGTGCCCTTACACTGAAATCTGGAGGTCTACTGTAATACTCTCAATATTTATTGTTTCTAGTTAAATAGACTATAAATTTAAATATTTTAAATATGTATTTAGTCTTGCATTGCTACCTGAAATTTTACTGATTGTAACACAGCTAATTTCTCTTATTTAAATTAATCAAATCATTAACATTTTATTTAAATGATGATTATAGACAATTAACTTTCTGAGAGATCTCCTACCGAAACCAAATTCTATTATGTTCAGCTTTCGCCTTCCTATGATATCTGTGGAGGTCTGCTGTAGAAATAGATTAACTTCTCATAGAACAAAAGAAGACAATTAAATTTATATTAAACTTAGGTAGAACTACATCATAAAATGTCTATTTTAAGGAATACAGCTTGCATACTTTAACCTGCTTGCATATATTACAAATGGTATGTTTTGTAATAATATCCACAAATGGTTTGGCCCAGTAAACACCAGCCTGCTATTCGAGAGGTTCCGGGTTCGGTACTCTCTAACCAAGATGGTCCCGTATCCTTCCTAGAGTCTGAAAGTATAGATCAGAGTGTGAATATGTATGAAATCTAATGCAAAGAAAGAAAAAACAAAAGAACAATACTTATTATGCGTATTAACAACTTGCCATTAAGCAATATTCTCCAAAGACAAAATATCGCCATTACAGTTAAAGGCAGTGTGTAAATGGAATAAAAAAATCCTCTCTTCTAAAGAAATTTTATTATTCATAATCATACCACTGGGAATTGTAATAAAATATGCATAAAACAACGAAACCAGCTAAAAGACGAATTCCATATTGCATAAGGATATTAATATATGTAATCGAATATCAAATTAAACAAATCTACACAACAATGTCAACTTCAGGACATTTCATAAGACGTTATTAATCGGTGTTTCTGTATTTCTAAGAATTTTATGACTATTTTAATCATAACCTTGTAACGTGTAATATATTATGGATGTATTAAAATGTTTCTCCTTCTATCATATCCTTTGTAACTGGATTTTAAATTAGTGATTATATTACTTTTTATGGAGGAAATTACGAAATTGTTACAAATTTCTTATGCAAATAAAGGAACACGCATACAGGATGAACATACAGTTTCGATCCATTTTTGAGAAAACGTAATATTAGAATCAAACAAATACAGGTATTGTAAATCATATGACATGAACGTTTTTTCTTAGTCTCATTCAATATGACCACCCTGCACTTCCACACAGGTTTCCCAACAATGCACTGCTGCCTCAAACACTTTGTTCAGCATTGCAGGTGTCGTTTTTTGTTGTAGTTTACGTCCTCCAACATTTAGTCATATGGGTGAAATAATGCTCAATGCGTCCGGGGTCCATGGAGCTTAGAGTTACCCGACATTCGTCTTTCAGGATAAGGGAAAACCCCGGAAAAATCTTATCCAGGTAACTCACCCTGACCGAGATTCGAACTCGGGACCTCTTGAACGTGAGACAGACATGCTACCATCTACGCTACCGAGGCGGGCATTGCAGGTGTGATGTTGCGCATTGCCTGCCTGATACGCTCCTTAAGAATGGCAATGGAGGTGATTTTAACTTTGTGGACTTATGATTTCACGTATCCCCATGCAAAAAAAAAAAAAAAAAAAAAAAAAAAAAAAAAAAAAAAAAAAATCAAGAGGTGTCAGATCTGGGGAACGTGGCACTCATATGCGGTGTGAACCTTTGCCAATTCATCGACGTGGGAATGTGGTATCCAGGTACTCCCGATCTTGTTGGAAAACCACAATTTCCAACATGCCATCCTGCTGTAATTGTGTTTGAAGGAACAGTTGTAGCATATCAAGGTACCAAATGCCTGTCACTGTTTGTTCTCCAAAGAAGAATGGCCATACACTTTCGATTTTGTCAGCCCCAACCACACATTAACTTTTGGGGTGTTTCGTTCCCACTCCATGATCGCATTTGGTTGTTCATCCACCCACACTCTGCAAATGTGTCTGTTGACCATGCCACATATGTGGAAGGTGGCCTCATCGCTAAACAACACATTTTGCAACAAATTGGCTTCTTCAACTGTTCTCAACAGGTCGTAATACATTGCTTCCTGACAAGTAGTCTTCCCGTCATGACGAATTTGGAGATGGTATGACCGTTTTTAAAAGTGAAATGCAGAATCTTCCACACTGTCGATTGTGGTACAGCCAACTCTTGACTTAACTTCCTGGTTGATGCCTTCGAACTTCTGGTCACAGCATCGCTTACCTGCTGCACAGTGTCATTGGTCACCCGGGGTCTACCCGAACGTTTCACGTCTTGCACACTACTTGTTTTAAATTTCTGCATCAGTAGTCTGATATTAGCCCTTGTAGGACCGGGTTTATGGAATATTGTTTCAAAATCCGTTTGAACCTCCTGATATGCAAATCCCCGCAAACGTGCAGGAACAACAGCGATTCGTTCTTCAGCTGACAGCATCTTTCAGATCTTCTGCAAAAGAAATTCAAAATCAACCGTTTTTTAAAAAGTGAATCGAGACTTTATATTCATCCTGTACATACACAGAAACACATACATATAGTGCTTTCAGTGAGCATTCCTTAAGTTCATTGTTACTTTCTATAAAGATGGAATTTATCTTTTTACATTTGTATATAACATAGGGAGTAATAAACAGTTATATAGCTACAAATGAATGTGAACTATATAAAACAGTTATACATCAGCTGAATTGTCGTTCATATGCTTATCTACGGAATAATAAGTAATTTGAAGTAATAGTAATTTTAAGTTCAGTTTTTAACATTGTTAATGAAAGCTTTTAGGCTATGGGAGAAAACGCTATATTTAAAATACAAACATAATCATGGCTAACACGAAGGAGAAGTAATTCTAGAAGCGCATGGGTCCTTTTTAATGAAAATAACTAACCAATCCATTTGTATACGTCTTTCATCATTGAAAAGCCCTAACTTTCTTAATGATCATATGTAGGCTGTAAGCAATGGAAGTTTATATCGATTTTCAACTAGGAGATAGAAGAATTGTATGAATATTTTGCAGATGATTGAGTAGGGAAATATATGTGAATGCAATATATTACACTTTTGTATCAAATGCGTATGAAGTACTCTGAATTATTACTGAACTATGTGCATTTATTGATTAGAATAAACAAAAAACTTACTATAGAAAATGGTGAACTAAAAGTATTTAAAATATGCAGTTTGGATAAAGTAATCTTTTTACTGGCATTTGAGGTCATCTGGATTTTCTAATATCTGAAGCGATATGCTACTGAAATGCAACGTTTATTTTCCTTTTCATTAGGCTATACAACAGAGTAACCAAAATAAAAGGCTTGCGTATTAGACATCGGTTTTTAATAGCAATCGCTCCAGGCTCCTTTATCTGCCTACGTTATGTACCTACAACGGATGTTGATGACATGTTGGTGAATATTTATCACAATTAACTGGAAGTATGTCTTGGACCAGTTTATTACAAGCGCTGTTGTAGACATATGATATAATTATAATAGCAGACTCACTTGAAAGATAGTAGAATATAATTAATGAATAGTATAAAAAGCTATTACGAAAATGCATGGTAGCTAAATCAGGTAAAAGGAAAATTATGTAGGTATCCAAAGAAGACAAATGGAAAGAATAACTTCATCAGAGTTATTAGGG
This sequence comes from Mantis religiosa, assembly GCA_030765055.1. NCBI lineage: Eukaryota > Metazoa > Arthropoda > Insecta > Mantodea > Mantidae > Mantis > Mantis religiosa. Next base: position 55,343,451 of record CM060949.1, read on the forward strand.
AGAGTAGAAAGTCTTAAATACTTGTAATGATAGTAGACTCGAAAGAAGATATTAAACAGATCAAGAATGCAATATTATCATGTGGCCATACAAATAGCATAATAGTACGAAAAAACTAAACCAATATTAAATTGTGGAAAAGCTTCACACTACTCTCTGAGACAAATACAAAGACAAAGTAACGTAGAAATAAAATACTGCAATAAATGAGGACACAGCTACGGCTAAACACGCTTCATTTGTTCCTTAAAGCTTAGAATAACTGTTGCACACATGAATCGTTGAATCGAGTCACAACTGACTGCTGAATCACAACTCATAACTGAACTGTTTGTCATCGTGGTCGTCGTCGCAGCTGGCAGGCTGATGAACAGCCCGAGGACGGTTGATACGTGATAGGGCTTAACCACTAAGTGGCGGGGACGTGTGTGTTGCTGGATGGCAGGTGAAATTCAGGTGGTTGGTTAGAAAGGAGGTAGCTGGAAAGCTCCTCAACGGCTGCGGAATCGGATGCAACTGCCCACGTGCACCGCTGAAGGAATATGGTTTATTTTTGAAAAAGTAGATTATAATTTTGAAAGTTCAGGCAAAGAACTTGGGTGGTTAAATTTGGTTAAGGCTGGTGCCTCCGTGTTACCGGTATGGTCCACAATACATGCGGGGGAGCCGGTACCGCTTGAAGCGGCGTTCTCTAGGAATATAGTTCCCAAGGGATCTAACCAGGGCGCTCTGATGTGCTGGTAATTTGTCGAAGAATTTGGTGGCCCGGCGCCTAATCAGCTCTCGGATGTGCTTCCGAAAAGTTGAGCCCCTATCCAATTTCACTCCCAGGTATTTGATAGAATTCTCCCATCTTATTCTTCGCACAGAATATGTGAATGTAGGGAAGTTGCCGAGAAAGTGGCGCTTTGTAAATAAGATGGCTTAGCTTTTCTCCGGATTGATGCCAAAGCCTGCACCAATCTTGGAGGAGGCAGAGGTGTCGCTGAATGGGGATAAATAACTGAACTGCACTCGGCGGGGTCCACTGCTGCTCACTCAACTCTCTCAGCTGCTGCTGAAGGGTGATGGACGGCTCGATTCCTTATGTAGAGTCCGAACCTTCTGGAAGTTGAAACTGCTAGAAGCAGGCAAAAGCAATCTTTGAGAGCAGAAAGACGGCACAGGAGGTTATTGTTTATCTAAGGTAACCGGTCATTAGCGACAGTGGCCACGTCGGTAATGCTCTAATCCGTCCCTGGCAGGTGACGATACTTAGAAAAGTTGCGGGAAAGACTAGAAGATATAGAATTAGGCATTAAGGAATAAGAGAAAATGTAACAATAACCGATTAATCCTGAAGTTATAGAAGATAAACTGAAATGGTTTTTGCGTGTATACAGAAAGATAAGTAGGTGATAGAGATGAGAGCAGAAGGAAAGATTGAAGGAGGAAGACGTAGAAATGAATGGAAGAAGCTCAGTAGGAAGAATAGCACAAAACGAGGTAAGACAATGGTTGAAATAAAAGCATGTATGTTAAGAGGCCTGTATGAAAAAAACAGAAAGAGGCAAAACTGACGTCTGACAGCAAAAAGGGTTGAAGAAGAAGAATAGGAAGTACATAAAAATCCTTTTTTGAATGAATAATTGATGGAACTGCTATGAAAAATAACCGGCAAAGAAAGTCGTGTGGTTGCTGCACATTAGATTTGTGGTAGTGCTAGATACTGAAATATATTATTGAATTTATAGCTATAAATCAATTCACGCAATGGCGACGAGGAATGCAAATCATTTGGTCGTGTAAAAACTATGTAGTTTGGTAAGTATGCGTATCTTCTGTTTCCACACCTGTAACTAAGAAGCATCAGTAAAATGAACGAATGATAAGTGTACAGAAGAGGAGATAAATAACAAATCACTTTAAACGAGATCTTACATGTACAAGTAGCCTTACATTTCAATACGTTTACGACATTTTGCGTCTTAATTTTGGTATTCCCTGAACATTTTAGGAAACAATCGAAACGAATCTATGTTACATTCATATAGCTTACTCTATTCACTCTTTTACAAACTATTCATATAAAAAATATAATTTCTAGCTCCTTTTTCTTAATAGTTAAACTTTCTATGCATATTCACACGTTTTGTTGTAGGATGTAGTAAGTAAAGCGTTATCAGATTTTTTAACGCCGTGTTGCTATATGATGAAATTTAATATTAATGGTTACTCTTTAACTGCTATGATTTTCAGCAGTTTCTATAAGACCGCTTAATTTTGCTCAGAGGCCTCTTTGTCAGATTGAGATTCTTTAGGATCCCGTAAATCTACGACATGGAATCATCGGTTTTGCTCCTCTTTCGAAGGAAGCCATGCCAAGTATGTTTACGCCCAAAAATATCCATCGCCCTTCGCCAGGTTTAAACCAATGATTTCAGAACCAGAGACTAGCATATTACCCCTAGACCATGGAGGACGACACACTTCTTACATAATCACAAGGGGAAAAAGGAATTGTACAACGAGGTCTACCCGAAAGTCGGAAAACTCCGGCCTCTGCCAACCCCGGAGCGATTGAAAGCTCCGGGGCTCTTTCCTGGAACAATACCATGAGTCTAACCCCCCCCCCCCATTCCAGACGGATGGAAATGGATACGCCACTTACGCGCGTCAAACCCACAGGGAAGACTACCGAAAATCTCAGTGGGGCCGCCTAGTGATCTAGCACACCTTCTACTAGCTATGCGGCCTAGTACCCGGGACTTCTTAGTACCCTCTCCGGGCGGCCGAGGCCTGGCCAGACGTACTCGATCTCCCATGGGTGTCGGGAACACACTGCCCCCGAGTCCAACCCAATCCGAACAACTCCCGTTCAGGGAGGGGCTCGAATGTTCGGCCCGAGGTTCCTATAGTAACGACAGAGGTACCACGAGTGCTAAGGGTCCGCAGCACCCGCACCACGGCAGTTGAAGGGGACGGATCCCCTCCCCTATAGGAAAGGTGAAAAACAAACAAATGACGACTTCCCATTTTAAAATTCTAACCAATAACAAGGAATGTCTCGGAAATGATTAACGTCACAGAAAGCTTTATTTGCCATAAACTGCGTGCTTAAGAAATTTAATTTTTTTGAGAGTAGCATTTTGTTTACAGAAGGTCTTTCAGAATGAATATGACTTCATGGGCTGTTCTTAGAAACTTCAGATACACATTTTATTTAACGTGCAAATATCTTAAACATATGGTGGTTAATCAAAATCGTTAAGCTATTTTGAAAAATTAAAATGTTTCAAAACATTTTTTGTGTAAAGTTTAGTTGGGGGGGGGCGTTTTTTGTGGTGAAAATCGTTGTGCTACTTGCTTGGAACCTGCTGAATTTAGCAATAGTGTTTGGCAATTAAACTCCTTTTCGTTTTTTGACTTATACTGTTTAAATCAAATTTTTGAGTAGAATGTAATAATCCTCTACATACATAGGTAAACAGTAACAACTTTCTTATGGATTATTCATAATTATTGTTAAGAATACTTATCGGAAGCAATAAAGTGTTATTTAAATAACTAAAGGTGTTATTAATATAACATCAGAAAAGTTGTTTAAATTTAAAGTACGTTGAACATTTAAAGAAAAGGGCGATGTGTTAAGGCAAAATTAAAGAGAATAAAGTAGAATGAGAAATGGGATATATGGCTACTGGCTTCCAATAGCAGTTACAGTTAAAGAATGATCGATTAAATATAATTATATTTTAAGTGAAATGAAAAGTCTGTAATTCCCTTGAGGACAAAGGCCTCCCGCTGAGGGAGTAGCAATTGGGACGCTAATTAGCGTCGCAACTCCTAAGAGCCTTGTGCAGTTGCTGCGCTCCAGCAACGGCGCACTTCCGTGTCCTTAGCACTGTCATTGTTTACTTCAGGCGCCTAACACATACACTATTGCTGTACAGATTTATTTATGGTATGCTTACATCCTGTGGTGGAGGGGATCCGTCCCCTTCAGCTGCCGTGGTGCGGGCGCTGCGGACCCTTAGCACTTGTGGTACCTCTGACGTTACGAGAGGAACCTCGGGCCGAACATTGGAGCCCCTCCCGAATAGATGTTGTTCGGATTGGGTTGGACTCGAGGGGCAGTGTGTTCCCGACTCCCGCGGAAGATCGGGTACCTCCGGCCAAGCCTCGGCCGCCCGGAGGGGGTAGAGGGTTGCCTAAGAAGTCCCGGGTACTAGACTGCAGAGCTAGTAGAAGGTATGCTAGATCAGCAGGTGGCCCCACCCCTGCGGGGTTGACGCGCGTAAGTGGCGTATCCACTTCCACCCGTCTTGAATGGGGGGGGGGCATTTTAGACTTAAGGTATTGCCCCAAGAAAAGAGCCCCGGAGCTTTTCACTGCTCCCGGGTTATTAGAGGCCGGGGTCTTCGGAATTTCAGATAGACCTCGTACACACACACACACACACACACACACACACACACACACACACACACACACACACACACACAAACACACACACACTTTTTGTTTATAGCATTTGGGTAGCTACTTCTTCCAGTATTCTCCATATAGCTCTTTAGGGTCACCGCTGTGACCTGCTAACTTTTTCAAGCTATCTGCCCATCTCATCTTTGATCTCCTTGCGGTTCGATGACCTATCCTGTGGTCCCACACTGTCATATATTTTAAGTAAGAGTAGTATATACTGTATATAAGAATTTTTGACTAGTTATGGAATTAATCTATAAGTTAGATTAGTTAAAAGTTAATTAGTTTAGTATTAACTTAGTTTTTAGTTGATATCTGAGAAGATGGCTCTGGCAGTACATTCAGGAGGTCGTGAATACGATTCCCGTAGTCGAACTGACCCATGAGTATTTTCGGGGATTTTCCCAGTCGCTTGGCGAATGCTGGGAATCTAGCCAAATTTCCTAACCCACCATTTCATCCCAGCTCTCATTTCCCTTCGCCTTTCATTCTGACTATTTTATGTAGAGTAAAATGTGTTGGCGGGGGTTTCGGCGTGCACTACAGAGAGTTTGCTTTTTGCAAATCCACTTCCTCAAGATAGTTGAAATTTACAGCATGAAACATAACCAGATATAACCTGAAAAGTGAATCTATACATTTTAAGTGTCTTTTATTGGTAGAGGCTTTTGATCTACAAACATTAGACAAACCAAACAATTGCGATAGCAATCATGCTCTTCAAGTGAAGGAAAAGCTGTCCAAGGACACTTCAATATTGTTGAGGGAGACAAAATTAAATATCAGTTAACTGCTGTAGGACGTGTAAATCAAGGTAAGAACAAGTAATTTTAAGTTTATTCTAAAGTAGTTTCTGGGAGTCTCAGAGAGTGTAACTGCAGTCAAATATTGAAAAACTTACGTGCGATTTAACATGTTTGCTTATCATCCACATCATATTTACATTAGCTTGCTTTATGTAGTTTTTAATAGTTGTTTCACACAAACCATGTGTAAGACAAGTTTGGGAAACTATAGAATGAGATTGAAGAATTCAATACCGTAGCCAAGTTCTTTTTTGAGCCTTTAGGAAGAAACCCATATGGCCATCGAAAGGAATTAGCCAAGATTAAAAAGCATAAATCTTTTGGTTTCCGCCCAGAAACTTACTTATCATGGAAACATGACAGCATCACATGAAATTCCCCAACTGACTCTAATTCTTCTCACAAGGAGATCTGAAATTCATTTTAAAATGACACATCCTTAAAGTGTTGTAAGTCACGGACTTCATAGTTTACCTATTAGATCATTCAGTGATAAGTAAATGCTCTTTCGCTCAAGCCGTGTGTAGGTCAAGGTTGAAATTTTTATTTCACTCAAAGAATCTTAAAATACGATACGAGTTTTCTATTTCTTTCAAGATGATGAAAGTAGTTTACTCCCGCCAGTGATTTGTGCTATTTGGGATCAGACTTCACGATTCCTATTAACTGTACATTTTAAAAGAATATGTATACGTGATTATGCAATCCCACTTTTATAAGAACGTTATTACTGTATTCAATATCTTACACAAATGGCTCATTCTGTCAAGGTTTTTTGTCTCTCGGAGAAAATAATGTGACTTTGTGGGTTCGTAGAATTAAAGGGCTGAGTCGCAGATATTAAAAATCTCCTTTATTTTCGTAGAAATACTCTTATAGATTACAACAGCATTACGTTACATACACCATCAATCTACCAAGGGCGATGACAATAACAAAAAGTGACAGCAGATTACATCCTTAGCTCTCGTTACAATAACACAGCTGGCTGTCTCTCATTTCACAACACTGTTTCACCACTAACTCTTTGCGAGCTGTCACGTCCTTAAATACCTATTTCATAAATTCGAGATATTTCTGGACCAAACAGGAATCGAATGTTCTATCACCTTCCAGAAGCGTAACCCTATCAGTGCCGGCAGGTCTTTTATCTCGCGCTATCATTATTTCTTCCGGCATATTCCTTATGTATGTATGTATTTATTCACTGCAATTGGGTACTACCCGGTGGCAGAGTTAATACAGATCAAATTACAAATACTAGATTTACAACAATAACACAATAAACAATACAAACATGATATTATTTTACTTTAGTCGCTTAAAACATATCTAATTACTTCTCTATTTACATATTATATACCATTATAATTCAAAAGTTAAACTATAAACCATCTAGATTTTTTCTAAATTTCTTCAGCGACAGGGGACAGCCCTGAAAGACTGCTACAGGCAATTCATTCCATTCTTCAATGGTTCTATTAACAAAAGAAAATTTTCCTACGTCGGTTCTGTATCTTCTACCCTTAATTTTATACCTATGATCGTTTCGTCCATAATAATCCGGATTATCTAACCTTACATTAACGTCCACCCATACCTTTATACCAGCATTAGCTTTGAATAATGCTACCAACCTATGTTTTTTACGCCTTATTATTAATTCCTCCCATTTAGTGTCATCTCCTTTTATAGGCCCAAAATACTTGCCTCTTTTTATGAATTTTATTGCCCTCTTCTGTATTTTTTCTAATGGATCGATTTGGTTAGCTGTATACGGGTCCCAGCATGCTACTCCATATTCCATAACCGGCCGCACTAAGGCCTTGTAGGCAATTTCCCTGGACCTAGCGCTCCCCTTTCTCAACATTCTCATTACGAAATGAGAATGCCTTCCACGCATTCCTAGATGTGGAATTTACTTGTTCGTCCCATCCAGCCTTACTTGCCAGGTACACTCCCAAGTATTTGCAGCTGTCCACCTGTGGAATTTGCACCCCTCCCATGTGATAGTTAACAATAATTCTGCCCTTAGTTCTACTAAAAACAATGGATTTACTTTTCTTGGCATTAATTGACATTTTGTTAGCTGCAGCCCAATTACAGATTTCATTTAAATCATCCTGAAGAGCGGTTTCATGCACTGTATTCCGAATTTTATTATAAATGATACAATCGTCTGCAAACAACCTTATCTGGCAGTTAATATTAACAGCAATGTCATTAACAAAAACGAGAAACAGTAAAGGTCCTAGTACTGAGCCTTGCGGCACACCCGAACTTACGGTTCCACTATCGGACAGCTTTTTACCTACTTTAACTTTTTACGTTCTCCCTCTACGCGTTTGTCATTTCTGTATTCCAGGCTCTTTGTGTACACAAGCCGCGTTATTGATATCGCGTGGCTTGTTTACACGAAAGAAACCGATAGGAGTGCAGTGTGTAAACAAAGAGCCCACGGACAAAGATAACAGGCAGATAAGGGTCTGCCGAAATAAACAAACTGAGATAAATGGAAATTTCTAGTTACTTCTGGACTAATAGAGATTGTTCACGTTCTGGTTTATTTGTGAATCATCTAGAAATTATCTGTGAAGTATTTAAAGAGGCCACGATTGGCCAAGAGTTGAGTTGCGAGTTGTAAAACAGTGAGTGAGCCGCGAGAGGTAAGCAGAGGACAGCTGAGAGAGTTGTAGTTTTGAAACAGTTGTTGTAAACAAGAGTGAGTAAGCAGTAGTTGTGTAAAAAGAGTGTTGTTGTAACAAGAGCTAAGGGTGTAATCAGCTGTCACGGTTTGTTATTGTCATCGACCTTGGTAGACTGATGGTGTATGTAACGTGATGCTGCTGTAATCTATAAGAGTATTTCTACGAAAATAAAGGAGATTTTTAATTTGTGCAACTCGGCCCTTTAATTCTACGAACCCACAATGTCACAATAATATCAAGCAATAATTTTATATTCTCTCCATAAGGCACTGCAAGTGCTATTACGTCATAATTGGTTCATTATGGTCGTGAGTCAGTTATGCACAATATTCAATACAGTAACAACCTGTTTATAGTATAACAAGAGTTAGCTGTATTAGCTTTTCGCCACAGGCGTTGAGTTTATTCTATTATAATTATGGAAATGATATGTAATTTATGAAAAACACTTTCAAGATAATATATGAAACGAATTGTGAGGCATATCACTGGGCACATTTTTTTAACCTTTTATTGTCAATTTAGTAGCTGGTTGTTTTGCTTTCGATGTCACTGAGTCAGGGGCGTAGTGAGAGGTTTTGTTTTCTTTCTCTACAATGCTGACAATAAGCAAAGGAAATATTGCATTCCACCCAAAACTTTGACACCTAGTAGAAATACATATCTTGAGATTCCCTGAAACCAAAAAGACACAAAAATGTGTCTGCGTGCACGTGTCTGTTTTTCTGTCTGTGAACAGCATAACTCTAAACCTAAAAGTTGGCTAAACCTGAACTTGACATCTAAGTTCAATGTCTTCCAAGAATGTGACAAGAAGATAAAACAAAAGCCAATAGTATTTGTATGAAAACATTTTCAAAATGTTAATGCTCTCACAAATAACTAACGAATTTGATTAACTAGAAATTCTTATGACAAATTAATCTTGAATTTTCCGGGAATAGCCTATGAAGTCGTCTTTATTTTAATATGACTTTTGCATTACTGTAAGAGAAGACAAAATGTTACTGCACAAAAGATGTTAAAGCACACAATTTATGAATCTAAATTTGTTTATATGGAGTTAACCGTTTCCGAGATATTCCTGGTTATTGGTTTGCATTTTAAAATACTGTACTTCTCCCCGCTAAATAGGAAATGTTATTCTTTTCTCTATCTTTCAGAGTCAATCTGTAGTGCACAGTTCGCTTCAGGCTGGCCTACTGAATTCAAGGTCATGGATTTTTTAAATTTACATTCTCCAACATTAAGTCATATCAGACGATGAATGAAATGGGTGAAATGATGCTGAAATGAACCCAGAGTCCAGAGAGCTTAGAGTTAACCGACATCCATCTTTCAGGATAAGGGAAAGCCTCGGAAAAAGCTTATCCACCTAACTCACCCTGACCGAGATTCGAACTCGGGACCCCTTGAACGTCAGACAGACATGCTACTATCTACGCTACCAAGGAGGTCAGGTCGTGCATTCAAACTCCGGCACAGAACGATCGTTTTTAAGTGTGATGAGAAGTGGCAGCTCTGTGTTGGTATGGTAAATGCAAATGAAGTAGTAGATAACTTTCGGTCAAGTGAAAATAATCAAAGTGAAGTCAATAGTGTAAATAAATTGGAAAGTGTTGCTGGGCCGAGTTATGTTACTAGAGAAGCCTAAAAAAAGCAAAGTTATAACGAGAACTGTTTCTAAGCAAATTCAAGCGCTTGTTTTGAACACATATAAATATGTACTGATAAATAATCTTGGTAAGGGGTCATGCAATGAACCGGATGATAAATTCTGGGTATTCACAGAAATACAGTAAGAAATATTGTGACGAAAGGAATACCAATGATGCCGATATAGTGTAAAAAGAAAAGGACACGTTTCTGTAACGTTTCAATAATTTCACATGCGATTTAATTCGCAGAGAAATGTATAGATTCTATGCAAAAGGGAGAGTGCTCACCTTAGATGAATTGGTTGCAGGAAATTTGTGATTCTCCTTATGGGCGCTGCACTTTGCGCGGTCTCCTAAAAGAGCTGGGTTTCTATACCGCACTTTGAATAAGATAAGCGTTATTATGGAATCCAGTAGAATTGTAGCTTGGTGGCCCATAACAGCTACAAGCAGTGAGCGCGAATTTTTGTAATTTCATTCCAAACTCTATTACTAGTCATGCTCTGATCGCGCCTTGTTGCAAACTTTATCTCGGAGATAGTATTCTCAGGGTATTATAATTTCACAGGCGGCCGTTGAGATCCATGTAAATTACAAAATATAGTTATAAAGTTGTGGCTTATATGTTTAACTCAGAAGACTTCCATTCTCATATGGAATTTCTTTTTCGGTCAAATGTGTATTTAAGTACATTCTAATTACTATTTACTTTCATGCAGTAAAAACAATTAAACCTAAAATATACGCAAACAGTATAAACACAGTTCCTGTCAATTCTTTGGAAATAATTATAAATTTTCTTCACCGCAGTAGGATATTACAGGTGGAGCCATCTGTGGACGGCAAGACAAGGTTGGAACATTTCTGTCTGACACTATGTTTCAAAATTAATGTTGCTCTCCTGGCGGTTAATATATTGGTTAATATATTATGTATTGTGACTTTGTGGGTTCGTAAAATTAAAAGTCTGAGTTGCAGAAATTCTAAATGTTCTTTATTTCCGTAGAAATACACTGTTCAGTTCTCACGTAATAACATTACGTCACATACACAAAACAATCTACCAAGGTCGATGACAATAACAAACAGCGTTCTATTACACAAGCTCTCGTTACAACAACACTCTACAGTTGTTTACTGCTTACGACTGACTCTTGGCGAGTCGTCGCCTTCTTAAATACCTCATCTGATAATTCCAGACTGTTCCGGAACATTTAAGAAACCAAATAATATCTATCATTCAAGATGTCACCAGAAATTTCCATTTATCTCAGCTTGTTTGTTTCGGCAGACGTGCTATATTTATCTGACGGCTCTTTGTGTATAGTCGCGCTGCTGGAACGGTTACCATGGATTTATCTTTGTTAACAGAAACCTCTCAGATAACGTACTGATTATTCTTGTAAGAGTGAGAGGGGTACTGACGCGCCTCCCGGTCGTGTGCTAAGCACCAATGAACGCATCACTTCAGCAAATGGAAGTCGCAGGAATTACAAATGACAGATATATGTTCACTCCACGTGGAGTAATCAGTGCGTTATCTGAGAGGTATCTATTACCAGAGATAAATCCATGGTAACGGTTCGAACAGCGCCACAATACACAAGCCGCGCTATCGTCGATAAGGAGTTCGCGACAATATTGTCAAAACTAAGGAAGTTTCGCCGTAATGGACATAAGAGAATTTATTTATACGAAACCTCGTACGATCCCCATGACGTATCGAGAAAGGTGGCAACCTTGCAGAAAGGTCTGCGAGAAGGAGGGCCGGGGTTGTAAAGCAATTATAAGGGTTCGTCAAAGGAGGCAACCGACGTGCACACGTGTTAATTAAACGGACTTTAGATTTACTGGCATCGCAAGGGAATTTCGGAACAAAATTCCGGTACACCGGTGGAAAGAAATCGAGGTTTTATTTATGAACTCTTTGACGCCTGTGGTTCTGAGCGTCTCGTTCTATATAAAGTGTAAAACACCGCTTAATTTTGCTCAGAAACCTTTTTATCATGCTTGAGGTTCTTTTACACAGGGGACCACCGGCTTCACTTGCCTTCCGAAGATGCTATAGATTTACATACCGTGGCGCTGGCATGATCTCAGTAATTGACAGCGTCTTTAAGAAACAAATAAATGCTCTCTCTCTGTGTGTGTCTTATCCATGCGAAGAGAACAGCATTTTAAAACTATTTGAGGCGGTCCTTGCCCGTTAAGTACCTCGTTGAGCCCTCCCGGCACTCAACACCTCATAAGATAGGATATGTGAAGGGTGAGGACTACGGATGGGAGGTTTCCAACAGGTCGGGGTTTTTTTCAGGGTAGATCTGCATGAATACTCGGTTTTGAGTTCCAGGGAGTGGGTGCGTCCTGACAGTGTGTGGGTATTATCACATAGAAGACACCACGACCTTTGAATGTCAAGTTTATTATTACAATTAGTCCTCTCCACTAGTCACTGTTGACTTGATGTTATTCACACATTAGGCGCGAGATTTGAGATTTGCCCGTTGCTTTGCGCATGACACAACTTATATGTATCTGTGTACGCGTTGTTCCTGAACGTCGATAGTGATTTACTTCGCACAACATAGTATTTCCGGAGGATTATTCAACAACGGAGTTTGGTGAAATCTTAAGATGTAAGGTATGCAGTTTCTTTCATTCGCTAACACAGGGTGTTCGATAACTACCTAATGTGAGTTACTCCGTCCATCCACGAACGCGGACTCTGATGAACTTTTTAGTATTTGTTACTCCCTTCACTCGCCGAAACAGAGTGTTTTTCCTAGCAAACATCGAACGTCGCCATTGCACAAATTTCCCCTTCCTTTCGCTGAATTTTGGACACTTTAGGGGTCATGTGACCTTTTGCTTGTTCCTTATAGATTGTGTTTCATCCCTACTCTTAAATTTAATAGCAATTTCTAGTGTATGAGGTATGTATTCCACGCGATTTTTTCTTTCCCACAGTAAAGCTAATTAATGCATAAGCTTGTTTGAAAATGTGTATCTTAAATTCCAATGTCTATTCTCTCGTCACGTATCATTTGCTGACCAAGGCATGGGCTAGCGACGAGGGTCTATCCTTGGATAATGCCACCTTTGTCGGCAAGAAACACAAAGGAACTACCTGTGAGGGAAAATGTTCATTTTACTCTCTCCCTTAACACGATGGGTTCATGCTTTTAATAATATATATCGGGATTGCCTGTTTAGTATCTGCACTTGTATATTTAATCATTATCCTCTATATTTATTATAAATTTGTTTATTCATATTGTGGTATCCATCCGCCCTTAATTATGCGTTTAATAAGACTTTCGCGGTTATTATTACAATGTTATGCCTAACAGGGACGGTATCATATTACATTGCCACTGACTTGAAAATATTGTAATATCGTTTTAGCTTATGGCATTGTTATATATGCACAACGAAGCATGTAATGGTTTATTCATATAAAAGAAATATAAGAATAAACTTTTGTAAGAAGGGCGAGTAAACAAAATCATGTCAGTGCTTCACATGAGGTTTTTAAATTTTTCTTTAGCCTTTGTGCTAAGAACATGAAATAAATTAAGTTAGGAAGTTAACTTTGACACTAACAGCAGAAACTAGGTGTGTAGTGTTATTGAACCACACACTTCACAGTGAACTGCTTGGTCTTTGATATAATGTTTAATGGCCGAGTCTGTGTTCCAGCTTCAGCTAGGTTGCACTCCTGAGATTTGCTAACTGGTTAATTTAATAACCGGAACACGCACAACAAGCACAGTAACAAATTTACGCCGGACACTCGACATATCGAGGACAAATTTCTCGAGCCCATCCCAGAAGACATCCCATACAGCAATAATGGGAGGAGGCCAGGGAAATTTAAGTTAATTTAATTAAGTTAATGTTAAAAAACGCACTTTTCATAAAATATATGTTTTAATGAAATCTGCATTTTTCAAGTGTTCAGTTTTCGTCTAGCTCATGGTTTACCACTTGTATACAATTACATAAAATTTATTCAGAACAAAGAAGACTAATAGTTATTCACAGAGAACTCTATATGTGCATTTTATTGAAGGTACAAAGTGCGATCAATAAGCCATAACTTTTGAACGTGCAACTTTGGGAGAATATAATACACAATTGGGAGATCACATTACACTATTTACATCTCAGAGAAAATGTTGGAGGTGTCCTCCACCAGCATCTATACTTGTTTGTACTCCTCTCACCATATTCTCTGAAGTTTTACGGAGAGTATCCTCGCCAATGTTACGTATTTCGATTCGAATTTCTTGAGAACATCAATTGTCCATGGCCTATTCTTGTACACTCTATTTCTTAGATACCGCCGCAAGAAAAAATACGAAGAGGTTAGGTCAGGGGGTCTGGGGGGCCAAAGACCTTTTGAGATTATTCGATTGTCAAAGAAACTGGTCGCAAGTTCCCTGGTGTCATTGGATGTGTGGTACGTTGCTCCATCTTGCTGGAAATAACCTTCACTCCGTAGAACTTCAGAGAATATGACGAGACGAGTGCAAACATGTATAGATGCTGGTGGAGGACACTTACAACATTTTATATGAGATAATATATTTTATAATAGATGTAAATAGTTTAATCTCCCAATAGTGCATTATACTCTCTCAAAGTTGCACGTGTGTCCTGTTATTGGTTCAAAAGTTGACGGCCTATTGAAATGGTTCAGGTTTATATGGATCGCACTTATATCTCTTTGACCAAAATTATTGAAGCCACTTAAAACCATTTAAAGAATAGTTTAGGTAAATTTCTTTTTTAAAATATTAATGTCTTATTCTGTAAAATACAGAACTTGAATACTAAATTTGGTAAGTATAGACAGACATGTGGACTATTTTATATTTTTTTTTGTGTGTAAAAGGGGTTCAGGAGACTTCCTTCTTTTTTGGGTGCACTTCAATACTTTCCCTGTGTGTTACAGGTTAATGGAAGGCGCATTCAAATAAAATTTAAATTGTTACATACAGAAAAGTATAATGGTTTTTTAACTTAGAGTAAGTGAATGTGTTGGGTTTAAGGGACCATCGACAGCTAGTTATTTGGGCCTCTTGAATTTGAATGAGTAATTTCATTCTCCATGCAAATGGTTTAACGTAAAGCTAAAACTAACATTTTGAAATAATTCTCTTTCTCCCTCCCTCCCTCCCTCCCTCCCTCCCTCCCTCCCTCCCTCCCTCCCTCCCTCCCTCCCTCCCTCCCTCCCTCCCTCCCTCCCTCCCTCCCTCCCTCCCTCCCTCCCTCCCTCCCTCCCTCCCTCCCTCCCTCCCTCCCTCCCTCCCTCCCTCCCTCTCATCTTTGTATGTGCGTGTGTTTGCACGTGTACCACTGTGTAAGAAAGTTCAAGGAATTGGTCAATGAAACAAAATATGCATTATTCATCCAGTTTTATTTTATCGCCTTCAAAGTAAGCCCCTTCCGAAATTATACATTTATGCCAACGAATAACCCAATTATCAAAAACAATTTTATAGACTTTTTTTTTTGTAATCTTTGTCCTTTGTCGCCTCAAATTCTCCTTTATGTCTTCTATCGACTTAAAACGGGTGCTTCGAAGTGGTAACTTGAGTTTTGGAAAGAGAAGGAAGTCGGCCGGAGCCAGATCAGATGAACAAGCTGGTTGTTCGATGAAATTTGTTGAGTTTTTGAGCAGAAATTTGTTCACATTGTTCAATTTGTACCATTCATATGCAAGTGTTTTTGATGCAGTCGATTCAACGTAAGCCCTCTGTAACATTTTCAGCGATTCGGTACACGAAATACCATTTGCAATGTAAAATTTGAGACCGATTCTTTGTAAATTCTTTGTTCAATATTTTTATTCATTTTAAAATCGCAACACCTTTGAGATGCACTAACAAAATGGCGCCTTGTAAAAAAATTAGATGACAGATGACAATCAAACTCCGCATGGGTATAGAGGAAAGATGTACCAACTTAGCGACAGTAATAATTTCGAATCTTCTCTTATACGAAATTTTTATATGATCAGTTCCTGGTACTTTCTTGTCAGAATGTATGTTATCCCTTAGTGCAGAGATATCTGTTATGACACTGTACATGCCATATAATGTTTCAAATAGGATTCAGAGTATATACGAGGGCTGTTAAATAAGGAATGATCACACTGTTTTTGACAACGTACCTTTACTCATCCTCATAATTTTGACGGTCCTTCTCAAAATAGTCTCCCCTGAATGCGATGCCCTTGTCCCAGCGTTTCTGCCAGTCTTCAAAGATATGCTGGAAATCATTTTTAAAAAGATCCTTCAAAATCGCCTCCGCAGCCTTCAACACTGCTTCTGATGATGGATAATGCCTCCAACGAAGGCGTTTCTTCAAGTTATGGAATAGAAAAACGTCACATGGGGCTAAAGCCGGACTACAGGGAGGGTGAGGGATGCACTTCACGTTGATTTTTGCAAGATATTCAGCAACAACATTGGCAATATACGGCCGTGTATTATCGTGGTGCAGCATCCAGCCTGCTTCACGGAAATGTGGTATTTTGCGCCTCATATGGACTTGCAATGTTTTCAGGACATCACTGTAGTATTATCCGTTACTGATGTGTGTGCAAGTAAGACATGCTGATAAACCAGTCCATGAATATCAAAGAATGAGATGACCATAACTTTTCCAGCAAAAGCAAGCACTTTTGCTTTTTGGGGGCTTGGTGATGAAGGAGATTTCCACACTGAGCTTTACTGTTTGCTCTCAGGATCAAAATGATGTGGCCAATTTTCATCTGCAGTGATTACGTTTGGAAGAAACTCCAGATCTTACTCTAACATCAACTTTAACTGCATGCAGACCTGCATGCGAATGTCCTTTTGTTCGGGAATCAACAGTCTTGGAACCCATCGCGCACAAACACGTCTCATGTGTAATGTTTCTGTCACCAACGTGTAGGTGGCACCCAATGAAATGTTCAGTATTTCAGAAAGTGATTTTAAGGTAATTCGTCGATCGTCTCTCGCAATGGCAGCAGCAGTTTTGATGTTTTCTTCCGTGAGAGCAGTAACTGGAGCACCGGGTCCACCTTCCTTTGAAATTGATTGTCTCCCCTCTTTAAACATTTTAAACCACCTTCGAGCTGTGCTGTAGGGAAGAACAGACTTTCATAGGCCTCCTGTAACATTGTATAGGCCTCAACTGAAGATTTGTTGAGACAAACGGAGAATTTCAAAGCCGCATATTGTTCCTCGCGTGTTACCTTAATTGCAATGGTAGGCGGTACTAAACATGTTTGAATAGGCGGGAATCAGAAGTACCAACAATGAAACTACTACGGCGTGTTTGTTTCGCATTAAGCTAAGAGAATATAAGATTGAATTTTAGTGCGAAAAATTATGATCGTAAAAAGTTATGATCATTCTTTATTGAACAGCTCTTCGTAGTATTTTAATTACTGGTCCCAAAAGGGGGTTTTGCAATAAAAAACCAAATATTTCAGTATTATTCGTTTTTTAAAAATGTCGCATGCCAGATGTTTATTTACATTATGTTTCAGAAAAGTTAATATTTTAGTAATTACTGTACGTAAATCGGCGATGGTATACGATGAAGCGTACCTGGATCCAATAGAATTGCAAGCTTAAGAGACACAATTTATAATATATTAAACCTTTTTAGCTTTGTTGTTTTTTAATTTTTCTCATTATTAATAAAGCAGTTACTGTTTTCAAAACATCACCAGACATGTACAATGCTAAATGAGAGAATGGGAGAGAAAAAAGCAGAGTAAATGTGAAATAGAAGGAGAATAGAGAGAGGGAGTGAAAGAAAAGAGAGGAAGAGAGGGAGGGGGTATGAAGGAAAGAGAGAGGTACAGTCAGTGATTAAGAGAAGAAGACAAAAGAATTTCCATATTTAACACAACAATGTAAGTGAAGCTGCTATTCAGTCCTAAGCACGTTAACCTCATGAAACGCTCTGTATATTGTCTGCGTTTGAAAATTACTAAGTTAATGCCTATGTGTGAGGGAATTTACTGTATGAAGCTTAAAGACTAGCTAAGTTTCATTTTCTGGGGCCCTCTGTTGTAAGTTATAACAAGAATGAACATCAGCTGCTGAAGTTATCGGAATAATGTGACATGAAAGGAATTAAGAGCGCCGTTGGACAGGTTCTTAGGCAATGAGGAGATATAAATCAGCCTTAAGGTTACCCATTTACTGGGAGACGCGTAACAATATTTGTGTAACACTTAAGTAGGATGCTGTAACTGTGAGCTAGCTCCAAGGACAATCTTGGGATAGTGAACCTGTTTCCGGACACCAGGACTTGTTCCTGTGGAGGTGGGACAGCTACCAGATTGTGAGGCGTGAGGGAACAAGCTGCTGTGACTACCATTTAAAATCTATCTCCGTAACAGTAGGCTCCCTGGTCGCCAGTCTGAATCGAAGTGTAAGTGACATAATGGCTGTCTGACATGTACTTTACATGCAGAAAATGTACCTCAATAATGCTTCATGCTATCAATCTATATTTGGGAAGGAAGCGTTACAAAATTTAGGATATATCCTCAGCAATATCGAGTTACAAGGACAGATAAATCTGAAAAAAAAAAGAAAGAAATCTCAGCCAGTGAGGACGATCTGGTGGATTTTGGAACACGGGCCTCCGGAATGGCCTTTCTCCTATAACTCATAATTAGGGAGCGGATTTATAGGCACTAAAAATGTGTGAAATAGGCAGGCAAAAAGACAATAACATGGGCAAAGACTGGCCCCGTAGCTCAGTCGGTAGAGCACCTGTCTGCCGTGCTAGGGGTCCAGGGTTCGATTCTCGGTGGTGGGGCTGGGGACTTTTCTCCGACCAAGATAATTCCCCATCTTCCCCAGAGTCTGGAAGTATGAACGAGTTAACACCTTCAGTATGTTCCAAAGGAGAACGGCCACCGATATGACCATAGCAGTTAAAGGCGGGGTATAAATGGAACAAGGAAAAAAATGGAAAAAATAGGCAATTAAATAGGCCTAAAAATTTGCTAAGTAAACACTTAGAAGTACACAATTTTACTAAAATAGCTCCTAAAATGCAGTATAACAAAATGACAATCATCGCAACATATGCTGCAACAAATTCGCTAAACACATACTATTTTGTGGTTCCCTAGGCGAAATAGTTCTACATTTATTCCAAATTTCATAAATGCCTCCACACCAAGTTAAAATAACAGATATTGTCGTATAATTGAAATACATATAAATGCACTTCACTAAGTAAGAACCATAAGGTGCAGAAAGGTTGAAGTAATTAACTATGTCAAAAAACAAAAACATGGGTTGTGGGGGGGGGGCCCTTGTGTGTGTAGTGTTTAACGCCCGCTTTTACTACATACGGCACCGCAGGCGATGACACTGATGATAAATGACATGAAGATGGAGCACCGGTGGAATGAGATGGCGGGGGAAACCGGAGGTCCCGGAGAAAACCCGCCCCAACGCCGTGTTGTCCACCACAAATCTCACTTTGCGGTCGCCTGGGATTGAACCCGGGCCGCCTTGGTGAGAGCCAAGCGGTCTAACCACTGAGCCATGGTGTGGCCTGGGGGTGGGGGCCTTAAGGGTGAAAATTGAAATATCTGAAGGTTTTGTTAGATTTGTTTCAAATTTATACCATTTATTTTTGTGATCTTAAAGAATGTAATAATAACAAGTTTCAGCTTTATAGTTAGATTAGTTTCTGAGGAATTAAGAGTTTATGTCCAAATTACAGGCGATTTTCAAAATATCCCACATATTGTAATTTTAAAAATCAATGCTTAGGGTATAAGCTTCTGCACCCATTTTAACCTATTAATGACCTGTACATATGTGAAATGTTTGTCTTCACCATATCAACCAACCGAAAAAATAATACTACCTATTTAACAATTTTTATTTTCCTAAGCGTTTTCAGTAAGAAGTAAGCATTATAATCCTTTCCAATACAAATAACAAAAACACAACAAATGTAAATGGGTACACTTAATATGCAGTTGCCCTTACAGACATATTTAGAATTTCATACAGATTAATAGAAACCTGCATCCTGAGGAACAGTTTGAAGTTAGGAAAATGTAGAAAATATGGAATATGAGAAATCTGAGGTTAAAATTACGTAATAGCAGCTACGATGCAGGTGTAGGGTTATTTAAATAGTCATGTGACTTTTCCTGTAGTGCCGCTAGGAAAAAAAAAAAAAAGACTTTACATTATTGAGGTATGTATATGTTAATTTTAAGACAAAAAAAACTAAATTTGGTATTGTTATAATTTTTGGGCCAATTTACACAGATGTGTCTCCTTAATAAACCCCTTTTTGTAAATCCAGTGTGCCGCAGTAAGAAATTTCTGTTCTCCGAAAACTTAAGGTTGAAACCAACTAATGCAAAAGCTGTTGTGACAAATTACAAGCAGAAAAATTGGCTAAAAAGGCAGTTTTAGGCACTAATAAGTAGAATAGGCACAGACGTATGAAATAGGCATTTATAGGCACTATAAAACCAAGAAATTAGGTTAATAACTGTAGGAAACGTGTTTATAACTTAAAAGCCTACGTTTCTGATCAAAGGAATAAAATAGGCAAATAGGGAAAAATCCGCCGCCACCTCATAATAAAGAAATGATTCATTCTAAAAGGATGCTGTATTTCTGCTTCCATAATAATCGGGAGAAACATTTACAGAAATAATTTCATTACACATTTCTTTGAAAGGGAATGCAATAGAGTTAAACGATCTTCAAATATTTATTGGCTTTGAAATATCGTTATGATCACACCCCCTAAAAATAATAGTGTTTTAGCAGTTGTAAAAGGTATAACATAAAATAAGACCTGAAGTTTATATATAGGATGTATATAAATGAATATCGGGGTTTTGAAACTTAATAATATTTATTACATTAAACTTATAATTATAAATAATATGTCAAATGAAAAAGCAACTGAGTTTTGTTTGTTTGCACCAGTGCGCATGTGCATGCAATGTTTCCGACTCAATCCGCTAGAGAGCGGCAGTAGCAAAGATGGCGACTAGTAAACAGAAAGCGTTTTGTGTTTTGAGGTTTGCAAAGACCGAATCTGCAGTTACTGTGCAACGTGCGTTCCGCATGGAGTTCGGTTGTGGTCCTCCTAGTGATAATAACATTCGTAGATGGTATCATCAGTTTGAAGATACCGGTTGCCTTTGTAAAGGAATGTACACGGAACGACCAGGAGTAAGTGAAGAGACTGTTGAGCGAGTGAGAGAGTCGTTCACTCGTAGCCCAAAGAAATCAGTCCGGCAGGCTAGTCGTGAATTACAACTTCCTGTGTCAACTGTTTGGAAAGTTGTAAGAAAACGCTTACAGCTACGTCCTTACCGTTTACAGTTATTACAGGCTCTAACGCTGACAGACCACGGATTACGTGCGAACTTTGCAAACGACATGTTGTTTCATGACAATGACGATTTTATGGATCGTGTTATCTTCAGTGATGAATCGGCCTTTCACCTTAGTGGACATGTTAACACTCATAACGTGAGCATATGGAGCTCAGAAAATCCTCACGAGATGGTACAAATGCAACGAGATTCTCCTAAAGTGAATGTTTTTTGTGCCACATCCCGGCGAAAAGTTTATGGACCTTTCCATCTTGGTGAACCTACTGTAACTGATACTTCTTACCTTGATACACAAGAGCAAATGCTCTTTCCTCAGCTGGAAGAAAATGAGCCAGAGAACTTCATTTTCAAGCAAGATGGTGCGCCACCTCACTGGCATAACGAAGTACGCGATTGGTTGAACGTCACTGTACCCGAGCGCTGGATAGGCCGCAAGGGCCCCAATGACAGGGCTTGCTATGCATAGCCTCCACGTTCTCCTGACCTAACGCTATGCGATTTTTACCTTTGGGGCTTCATCAAGGATCGTGTGTACGTGCCTCCGCTACCAGCTGACCTCCCAGAATTAAGAAACCGGATTGAAGCAGCTGATGCTACAGTTACTGAATACACACTTATCAACGTTTGGGTAGAACTCGGCTATAGAATCGATGTGAGCCGTGTGACAAAGGGTAGTCACATTGAACATTTATAAGGTTGTTGGTAAAACTGAGTTGCTTTTTCATTTGACATATCATTTATACCTGTAAGTTTAATGCACTGTGTTATATCCAGTGATTCATTTGTGGTTATAACATTTAATAAATATCCTGATGATGGGAGAGATGCCCACTCCCGAAACACACACTCCCCACTCTCTAATCATCTTTTCACCTGGCTTGCTTCCCGAGAACTTGAAGGTATAACACATTTGACTAGGAAACGAATAATACAGTATATCTGTGTGCCACAACAGTTTTGTTTGAAATAAATTGTGTGTTTTAAGTGGGTCTACATTATTTTCTTAGTAAGTTTAGCTATCACTTAGGTTTTACAAACTATAAAAATATATTCAGAATGAAGAGGTCTTCAGGCTGTTCCCAGAAAGTTTAGTATATACAGTTTATCATGCAAATGCATTAACGTATTTTAATCAGTTTATATTTAAGGAGATTTTCTTGGAAATCGTGTCACTTCCTTAGAAGACACTAATCTTATATACCTATCAGTTTTGGCATTATCAGTTTTCGTTTCTGAATTATGCTGCTCACAAACACACGGACATACAAATATACACGCATTCACATAATCCTGGATCTTTTTCTAAAAATGTTATTTCCAATGAGATCTTGGTATCGAATTTTTGTGTGGAATACAATACTTCCTCTACAGAAGGTAAAAACAAAGCAACAACGTAGCGATTAAAACAACTTTGCAGTTACTTTTACATTAACCGTTACAAGCAGCGATTAACATACAAATTTCCTAATTTCTATCTGCTCATTTACCTTTAGAATTAATATATTTAAATTTCAAATGAAAATTTTTCCACTATCTTCTCATAATTTTTATATTATTGTATCAACATGTTATTTATTACATACCTGTTACATTATGTATTAACCTTGGAAGTGTTATCGAATGCAAATCTGATCTGTAATATTATAGATTTAATCTCGGAAAATTTGAGGAGCACTTCAAATACTTTTCATCAGTTCAGTTTAACAATTAAAGATTATTTTCTTATTTTTCTCGTCTTTGAAGTTTTCTGCTTGATCTCTTTACTGAATATTTCTGAGGGATTATCAGAAAGTAGATGATGCCCGCCTCGGTAGCGTGGTGGTAGCATGTCTGCCTCAGGTTCAAGATGTCTCGAGTTCGAATCTCGGTTAGGGCGAGTTACCTGGATAAGGTTTTTTCGGGGGTTTCCATTCTCCTGATAAACGAATGTTGGGTAATTATAAGCTCCATGGACCCCGAACTCATTTGAGCATCATTTCACCAAGTTCACCCATCGTCCGATATGACTTAACGCTGGAGGACGTAAATTACAAAAAAAAAAAAAAAAAAAAAAAAAAAAAAGAAGAAGAAGAAGAAGAAGAAGTAGATGGAGTAAGTAGTAAGT
The DNA here is from genome assembly GCA_030765055.1 of Mantis religiosa. Lineage (NCBI taxonomy): Eukaryota > Metazoa > Arthropoda > Insecta > Mantodea > Mantidae > Mantis > Mantis religiosa. The sequence goes on from CM060949.1 coordinate 55,366,598, forward strand.
AGTAATTTATTTCCTGTTACATCAACAAATGGAAATACAAAATCAAGATTACAATTATAAAATCCATACTGAAAAATGCCATATATTCCTAAATCCTGGAAATCCAATCATGTTGCCCACCACTGACTAATAATTCAGTCCCCATACACCTAACCCTAGGTTTTTGTGTATTGGAGGCCCTCTACTCCTTTTTACACTTTCTGCCATTTCACCTATCCCACTCTACATTTTTCTCTTAATTGTTCTTAGCCATCTGTCTTTAACTTTCCCTAAATAATTCCCTATATTTCTCCTGTTCTTTTCTGGTTTTACTGACAAAATTTTTCTAATTACTAATTCACCCCCCAAATTGTCCCATTTACGTAACCAAGCCTACTCTCTCCATATCTTTTTTTGACTACAATTTAATACACAATGGAAATCTGCATTCTCTTCTCCACACAATGGACATTTATCTAGCTCCCTCTCTTGACCTATACCTTTCAAGTTTCTCACTCCTGTTCTCGCCCAAGAAAAATCTTCTCGCCCTAACTTACTACATATATCTATATATCCTTCCCTCCCCCAGGTTGTTTTTATTTCTCTATGTAATCTCAGTGAGATTTTGTCACTTGTATTGGCAAAAATGTCTTGTCTGTCAATATCTTCTAATCGTAGCTTAACTCCTTTCCAGAAGCCTCTATACCCATACTCTGCATTTATCCAAGAATGACCCATACCTATCTGCTTCAACATGTCATACATATTATGTGCCCAAGACCCACCCCAGTTACTTCTCTTTTGAATACGAAAACATTCTTTAATAATATTGCCATCTTCCAAGTTTGTGATTCTGTATAAATATTTCATTGCCCTTGACAAGAAGTAGATGGAATAAAGAGAATTGGATATCAAAGTCACAGATACTAAAGCTTAACGATTAAAGGAAATATAGGATCTGAAAACTTATATATAGCTGAACTATTGTCCTTATAACAAGATCAAGGGCGTTTTCACAGGATTGACATGCTTTAGATCACGTCTAACAGAGTGCCATAAAGCAGATAAAGGTATGAATCACCTGTTGCATGTGTCATTGGTGTAATAAATTCAACTAGCATTACTTTTTAATGGACTTTGTAAGAGAATTATTATCATTCATAAAAATGCAGTATACTCTTTGAGTACACCTTGTTTAATAGGCTTCAGACATCGAAACCTGTCATGTTATAGATACTGTCTCACAAGTAGTTTTTAAAGAAAGACAATTATTTCAAATGTGTTTTGGAAAGCAATTAACTAATTTTCAAAGTATAGACCATTAGATTCTATTGTCTTGGGCCATCGTTCAGCTAGGTTTATTATCCCACGATGGTATCAGTCTCTGGTTCCTGATGTGAAGAATTCAGTGACATCCACTTGCATTGCTTCAGAGTTGTCAAAATTTTTTCCATTTAGGACCATGGATCGAAAAATATTGTGACTTTGTGGGTTCGTGAAATTAAAAGTCCAATTGCACAAACTCAAAATGTTCTTTATTTCCACCGAATTACAGTTGGAACACTTGCCGATTACACAGAATTACGTAGTGCACACAACTACAATTCACCAGTTCGTCTGTCACAGGTCCACTTTACAGTCACAATTACGCACAACTCCTCCGATGCACGTACATAGTCTTCCGGTCCGTTTCTCACGGCGCTCTTCTCGGCTGCTCGCCAAGAAATGAACTGACTCGCCAACTGCAGGCCTTATATAGGGAAGATCGCCGTTTCTGGAAGGTTCGCGGCGCGCACAATTATCCCGAGGTTTCCAGGCGTATGGTGAGAGGGGAAAGAGACGTACAGGGCTCGTGCTGCTCTGCTAATCATCCCTTCAGTTAGTGACGCGAGACAAATGGGTAGGCGTGGCCTAAATGCTTCCCATCTGGCCCTACTGCCGGCCGGTAATTAACAGAAATGATAATTTAACTTGAAAATAAGGATTTATCGATGTGTTGGAGGTTACAGCGATTGATTAAGAAAGAAAGTTTGAGTAAGATGTAATCCAGATTATACAATCAAATTATATATTTAATCAAATTCAATTCAGACGATACAATTAGTGACTTGAAGAAACTGAGCCACACTAACTGACGATATGGGAAAGGATTGTGCTTGCAGCGAAGAAAAACCGCTACATATTGCGCCCGAACGTGTGGCTGATTAAGATGGAGAGAAATCCGCTGCGAGTGGAGAATAGCGCCACAATGTTCAGCCTGTTGAGGTGTCAGCTCATGAGGTACAGATCTACAGCTTCTGATGATTTTCCAAGTGTTTTAATGTGGCGATGTATGGTATCTTTTAATGCACCAAGTGCTTCTGAAAGCCTACGGGTACTTTTTTGCGGATTTTCTCGCAAAACTTGGTGCGTATCCTCAATATTCCATCCCTTCGGTCTTCTAGAAGTTGATAATTCTTTAGTGTTTTTATCTCCTTTGCTGAAAATTTGGAATCATCGTTGTGCCACACGCTCACTAAAGACACTTTCTCTTCCACTTCACATATTCTTCGAACTGCAGCAGCGGCTTTATAATCTTGTTTTCAGTTGTGTTTCAGAAGGGCACTAATTTCAAACTTTGTTATCTCCATTGTGTGATTGAAGACTGATACACGCTCGCAGCGTACGCAACACTAGCTATGGAATCCTGTAAATAGCATTGCCAAACCAAAGGAACTCAATGAATCTCACGAAACACCAAAATCAAAAGACCGATACTGATGAGACAATATAATACTTAGGGTATTAACTGCTGGGACTGCACAAGAACACTCGGTACTAAAATGACTGATTTCTACAAATGTCAACAATTTATTTGAAGTTTTTGTTGGACATTTTCCAGTATAGTAATGATGAGAAAATAATTTTCGTGGCACTTTAAGCTTTTAAATACAGCATATTGTATCGCTTCAATACTGAACTCACCCGCCTCAGTAGCGTGGTGGTAGCATATCTGCATCACGTTCAAGAGGTCCCGAGTTCGAATCTCGGTCAGGGTGAGTTACCTGGATAAGCTTTTCTCCGGGGTTTTCCCTTATCCTTCAAGACGAATGTCGGGTAACTAAGTTCTATGGACCCTGGACTCATTTGAGCATCATTTCATCCAATTCATTCACCGTCCGATATGACTTAACGTTGGAGGACATAAATTACAAAAAAAAAAGAAACAAACAAACAAAAACCAGCATTGTCAAACTAAAGAAACCCAATAAATTTTTTAAAACACCAAAATAAAGAAAATCGACTTTACTTATGAGACAACTTAATACATTAAGTGCTTGGACTGCATAAGAGCATTCGGTACTAAAGTGACTGATTTCTACAAATGTCAACAATATATTTGAAATATTTTTTGGACTTTTTCCAGCATATTAATGACGATAAAATTATTTTGTGTCACTTGGAGCTTTTAAATAGAGCATATTGTTTCGCTTCAATACTGAACTCCAGGTCTTGAAGTGTTGCAACACTAAGTATAGTTTCCGGGCCGTTATAACATATTTTTCTCAAATACACGTATAACAATATATTACATTTTTTTGTAACGTTAACACTTTTCCTGAAAACAATGATGGCGTGAAACGGTTTATTACCTAAATCTCAAGGCCGCGCCGTGGCTCAGTGGTTAGACCACTTGGCTCTCACCAAGGCGGCCCGGGTTCGATCCCAGGCGACCGCAAAGTGAGAATTGTGATGCACAACACGGCGCTGGGGCGGGTTTTCTCCGGGACCTCCGGTTTCCCCCGCCATCTCATTCCACCGGTGCTCCATCTTCGTCTCATGTACCATCAGTGTCACCGCCTGCGGTGCTGTATGTAGTAAAAGCGGGTGTTAAACACTACACACATACACACACCTAAATCTCAATTGTACATTACATTATTTAAATCCGAATTCCAAGAATTTGCTATTTAGATCTTTTCATTCATTTTCAATGATCGTACACTGTAAATGTGAAACAAATTGCAGAAGCCTCTGTGGTTAGCACGCAAGCGTCCAAATCCAGAGGTTCTAGGTTGGATTTCCTACTGGAGAATGGAAAGTTTTGTTTAGCCAGGATTATTCCCCATCTTCTCTAGAATATGGGAGTATGAATGGGAGTGTAAATGTAGGATATGCGTGAATTTTTTGTTCAGAAAACCCAATGCAACCAAAAACAAATGAGGAAACTTCAATGCCGATGAGCACTTGTTTCACAGGAAAAGCGCGCTGATAAGCCTTTAGATGATAATGGCAGGATATAAACGAAGAAAAAATTCTAAGGGGAAAATAAGAGAACATGAAATTACGGCAAAATTAAGTTTTAAATGCTTCTTTATATATCTAAATGAAACAAAGGATGAAAGAACAAACGGATTGTGACTTTATGTTTTCTAAGGAAGTTTTCAAAAAGTTATCGAATACCCTTATATTTTATCTTTGGAACAACCAGCAAATAAAAAATCGTTTTAATGTTTCCTGATTCTCTGCATTCGTCTTGTAGCTATGGATATTACGGTAATATCAACTTGGAAGTAAGATTTACCTGTTTCTCTACCATTACGTATAGCTTTTAATTTCCTGCTTAGATTACGCAAACGTGCCTTCATTTGAAGGCGGAATAGGAAGTATAATTGATAATTAATTCGTTTTTCAGAAGACTTGCGGAAAATGTATTGTGCTTACACAGAACACATTTTCCTTTAATGTACGTGTAGCTCTACAGCTGTTGCACAGCTAATTACTGTTGGCTAAAAAGTACGGTCATTTTAAGTTTAATGGGATTTTAATTTCTTTAATTCAAGACCCATTACCTTATCTGAGAAACTAAGACATGTGACTGAGTTTACGCGTTGTAGAAGTATTTTCCAAAGTTCACAGATTGACTTTTATACAATTTTTTTGTTTATTAGGCACTTTCCTCCCTCAATTATACTATCTTTTGATTAACATTGATATGCAATTACCCTTTTGTAAGTGTAGATCATAAAATTTATCTTAACTTTAGTCAATTTCAACGCTTTCTACTAAAACGGGCAATTTAAGACAAAAATTCCATTCACTGTTTAAACAAAGAACACATAAATTTCACGTGCGCTGTCAGATAAGAACTAAACGTTCGTGCAAACGGTTCTATTATATATTCCCTTGTATATACAATGGGAATAAGAAAATACAGTACCTTTAAGTGATAGTTAAACTGTTTAAGATCTGGTAGCTTTTGATGGTTTACCATTCCATGATACTATCACCCAATTATCGGAAGCCACGACCAACTGGAGCTGCGTAGGGGACAGGAGTCATTCAGGCCACGCCTGTAGCGCTAACATAGGGGATGGTTAGGAACGTGTCACTAGGCACTGTACCGTCTCTGTCCCCTTCCCCTGACGTCTGGAACCATCGGGATGATGTTCCGAGCCGCGAAGCTTCCAGAAACAGCGATCTTCCTATATACGGACTGCAATAGACGACTCAGGCAGCTCTTGGCGAGTAGCCGTGATGAGCGCAGTGCTAGCGAACGGATTGGAAGACTGCGTACGTATATCAGAGGAGTTTTTAGTCAGCTCTAGAGAGAGTTGTACGTAACAGTGAGTGTGGAGTGGACATGTGACAGACGAACTGGTGGATTGTAATTGTGTGCGCTACGTAACTCTATGTAATCGGCAAGTGTACCAGCTGTAATCGGTGGAAATAAAGAACATTTTGAGTTTTTGCAACTGGAATTTTAATTCTACGAACCCACAAAGTCACAATACAGTTATTATTACGTCAAGCGTCAGAGCGATGTTAAATTTATTTATGGTTAATACTGATATGTTTAAAATGATGAGAGTTTTGTTTTGAATTGGTATTTGTTATAGGTGGCCATGACCAAATAAATTAGGTTACAAACTGGTAAAGAGAATGTTAATATCCAATCTAGATAAATGGTAAATATGATAAATTAAATAGAAAGAAAAAATTATGAAAGAAATTTGTTTTTAGAAACGTATATTTTGAAAATTAGAAAATTATATAATTCAAAACTAATGTATTGGCCACAGGAAAAAGTGATGTAGACTATAGTAATTAGTTACCATGGTAATGAGGAAAAAGTCAATAAGTGAAGAGGACAAGAGAGCGTCTTTTGTGTCGTGATCGAAGAGCGAGCAGACGCGTGTGTTAACTATTGCATGAACTTTACTAATTATTCATCATCGATATAATGAAGTTTCAATATAGTGAAACCTTATTTTCAGAAAACTAATGTTCGGGAAGCGAAGAAATCGCGTGTGTCGACAACAGAAATATAAGAAAATGATTGTAGGTATTAGGATTATAACAATCAGAATTGTATGATAATATGTTTGATCATCGTATACGTTGTGAATTGCAGCGAGTATAAATTAAAGAAAAACTTGCAGCTATTTTTTTATTTCCTTAAAATTGAGTTCCACAATCCAAGTATCCTAGACCACGATCAAGAGAAGATCTCATGCAAACCGGAGCTACAAAGGATGCCACAACGAGAACATCACCACTACGAGAACATCTTCATCCCTCACCATCAACACATTTGTAGTAATACTGCTACAAATAGAACTTCTAGAACACCATCCCACCATCTTACCACCTTCGGCCATAATTTCGGTTGCAAATGTCGCCCCATCGTGGAACATCATCCCCAATGGAATACCGCTGTATGCATAACATTCCATTCTCTTTGCATAACCAGTTCTTAAAGAAAAAAGGCGAATAACGACTTCCCATTTGAGAAAGGTATAGAAAGTATTTGAAAATTCAAATCAGTAACATGGTCTACAGTTTTTGTGTTACTAGATTTTGTCTGTGTCTTACGGTTTACCACCTATACAAAAGTAGTACAGATTGAAGAGGACTTCAGAAACTATTCTCAAGAAATTTAAAATAATTATATGTTTCATTTGTTATGAAAATATGTTAAACATGGTATTTTAATCATAATCATTAGAGCCGCTTTTGAGAACATTTAATTTCCTAAAAATTAGTTTGTAAATGGTAATTTGTGATAGGGACATTTCCTTGAAAAACTTCGTAGTGCATGATAAGTAGATGCTATTTTAATTAATTTAGGACCCAGATTTCTGAGAAAAATGCTTATAAATGCTTAAAAATGCCTTTTTGCTGAAATAGGTCTTTGCTTGCTTATTTTATGCTTACAATTAAATAGCCCATTTTATCCAAATCAGTAAATGTTCACTGCTAGCCATCATCTCGCTGAAAGAGTCAGGAGCCGATATGAAAACGTGGATCTTCTTGTCTCTAGCATAAAGAAAGTGCTTGTACTGTCACCGATAGTGTTCAACAATTTCATGAAGTCCTTCCAAATTCGTCTTTACCTCCTCAGCCAGGTTTAACTCGATCAGGTTTTTGGTTAAAGGCTGTGTCATTCCACACAGAACATTTCAATGAAATAGAACAGTATTGTACTCCTTAGATGCAGAAGATACAAGCAATATCGCCTCAGCACAAGAATGTTTTGCTGATATTGGCATTCAAGATAAGATAGAATACATCCATAACCGCTTCTCCAAAACACCTGCTATTATAACACAGTTGGAAACTCGAATAATACCTTGGAACATTTACTTTCTTTGATAGATGAAATTTCAGTAGCGTTGTCTTCAGAGATTTACAGAATTGCTAAAACTGCCTTTGAGAAACTCAGTAAGGTATCAATGGAAAATGCTAGTTACGAGATACTGTAAAATTTCTACAAAACTTTCTGGTACAGAAACGTATATCGATGAGAAATTCATTCATAAAGAACCGTGGTGCTTTTCGCATGTTCCAGTAACGTCATGTAACGTTGAGAGATTATTTTCACAGTATAAAACTTCTTCATTAAAAAACGCAGGAGCATCCCTCAAGAAAATTTCAAGATACTCGTGTACCGTAATAAGCTTGAGTAAGGTAAAAATTCCACCAAACAATACGCTTATGATTTAATTTTTATTTTTATTTGCTTATTTTTGCTGTTTATTTGTTTCATTTTTCCTGATTACTTGCTCACTTATTTAATCATTTGATTGTGCTTACAAATCCGGCTCTAATATTTATGCTGCTTACAGACCCCCATATGGACACATGCAACATTTTTCTCTTTGGGGAGTGGCGGTTTAGGGCATGTATTATAATGTACAGGAAATGATCTAAACAATTTCCAGTGAAATATTGGTACTGAAATTTCGGGTGATATGCAGTACCTTCTCTTCCCACTATGTACTTGATAGAGAAAGAGAAGAACAAACTGGCATATATGTGCACAGAAAGAAAGCATGTTGATTGCTACACAGAAGTTATAGAAAACAGTAGTACCAATCTATAGAGCAAGATGATGGACCGCACTTTACCTTAATGCTACAAATGTATTTTTCTTCTTTTCTTATTTGTTAGTTTATTATTTCTGTTTTTCTTTCTTTCTCTCTTTTTATTTGTTTGTTAGTTTCTTTATTTTTATGTTTTCTTTCTTTCGTTATCCCTTCGTAACTTTATTTTTATTTCTTTATATCTTTTCCCCCTTTCCTTTTGTGAAGTGTTGCAGAATCACAGTAAAACTGATAGATACAGTATCACTTGTAAATACATTTAAAATATAAAAAATATATTTACAGTGATTTAATATATCAAATGAAAGAGGAAGTTGCACTTAATAAGGAACTACAAAAAGGTAAAACAGGGGAAAATTAAAGGCATGGCAAGGGATCTCTTGGAAGCCTTTAGTATACAGTGCAGTATAGCTGACAGTAAAGCAAGTATCTTAGACTTTCTATTATTTATACACATTTTTAAATTCACGCAAATGTTGAATTTTGGTTATCGAGGTTTCCTGAAATTGATTTGCTAATAAATCTGATGCTCACCTTACTGCAAAGCCCAAGAATTGCATCACACACCCATTAACTACCTCTAGCCAAATGTAAAGCTAAGGCATGTTCTTGGATTTAAAAATAAAGCTTAATCTGAATTTCGTTACGCAATGTGTGTGCACACACGTTCACCCGTGTCGATAAAGAATGTATCAACTGGGTGCTCTGAAAGAGACCTTGTGTCAATTAGCAAACGAGCTCTATGATATAGTAGTTATTTTTCCCAAAGGGAGTGTTCTAATAGATAACAAAGTATATATAGTTTAGGAAAGCCTGTTCCTCTGTTTGATACTTATATTTTATTTGAGGGAAGTTTTCCCTGAAAGGTTCATAATGGTTATGTCTGCTCAGTTTTCGACAAGTTGTAAAAGTACAACAATCCGCTGGTATTTCTATATACTTCTGTTCTGGGTGTGCACCACTGGAATTTAGCATAAGTACGCAGAAGCCACACATTTCAAGTCCATTTTTTAATCATAAATATCTATGTTAATGTAAAGCAGGTTAACATTTAGAATAAAATGTATTTCATTTTGAAATTTGAGATTATAAACATCTAATATTTTCAGTAGGTAGATTTATTTCAGCAAAATGTTCCTTGCAATGCATTTGTAATCAAATACATTGCATACATTCTCAGAAAAAATTATTGCAATTGATCTGTCATATAACCTATTTTTCTGTTGAACGACTTTTGGGTTATTAATGTTTAAAACTATACAAAATATTTGATTTTGAACTAAGATTACTAACACAAAATTATGACAGATTTGTACGTCATAATAAATAACATATTCATTTATCAAAGTCTGTAACAAACGCTGAGAGTTCTTCATTCGGACTAGGACCCGCTGCGCAGTCATCAACACTCCAGGTCCGTTGTCATGGAGCCACCCGACAACGCCGCCCAGCACCGAGAACATTTTCAATCTGCAAACATCCGCGCCGTTTGTCCAAAACCGCTATACTATGTGACAATGGGAAACTACAGAGTCAGAGCACAGTCAATGGGGATCGAACCCACAACCTCCCCAGATGCACACCTGACTGCGACGCCATCTCGTTCGGTATCTTTAGGTTAAATAAAGCGTCACTGTGCGAAAACAAAAGCAAAGCAAATACACATGTACAGACTTTATTAGAGAGTGTTACTTATTTCAAGGTAAAAGCACTTAAATTTACCGTGAAAGATATAAATATAATAATGACAATTTCGTTACCGCGGTCACGGCCGTTAGTAACAGACGAGAACTGTGGATTTATTCCGCTAAGATGAGTAGCTACATATCCGACTTCTTTGTTTTGTGTAATAGGCGTTGGTCATGAGTCATACTGAATATTATCGTTATGTAATTCACATTGGTACATGACTCGTACATTAGCTAAAATTCACTCCAGGAATACACATCAGATTATAATACATGAGAGGTTAACATTTATTTGTGTTGGGTTCTACTAGTGCCGTATCTTTAACTTGTTTTCTATATAAAATCGAAACGTGATATATATAATTTCGAGGGTATCTACCAGGGCAATCCACAACACAGATTGCAGACTCAACCCCCCCCCCTCTGACGACCAGGGAGTTACCGAGCTGTACCAAAATGGCGCCCGGTGTTTCCGTGGGGCTTTCTATAGGGCAAGACCTAGAGACTAACAAGTCTCCCATCTGGTCCTATGGACTCAAGACGGGATGGAAGTGGATACGCCACTTACGCGCGCCAACCCCAAATGGGGAGGTTACCGATTAACCTCGGTAGGGCCGCCTGGTGACCTAGCACACCTTCTACTAGCTATACTGGCTAGTACGCGGGAATATTAATGGCTTCCCTCAACCCCGTCCGGAGACGTACCCGATCTCCCACGGGTATCGGGAACCACTGCCCCCTCGAGACCAACTCAATCCGAACAACTCCCTATCAGGGAGGGGCTCGAATGTTCGGCCCGAGGTTTCTTTAGTAACGTCAGAGGTACTACAAGTGCTAGGGGTCCGCAGCGCCCGCACCATGGCAGCTGAAGGGGACGGATCCCCTCCCCTACGGGGAGATCCGTATGTAGGTAGGTATATCTGTCAATGGTTAACGTAAAAACGAAAAGCCTAAGTACGAAACTTTATTTATTTTTTCAAGAAATTGTTTTAAAAATTCCCCCACTCCAAACAACCTTTCACAGTATAAAATTATTCGAAAATAATTTTTTTTTGCAGAAATGGTGCTAACAATTTGGTTAAAAATACGAGATGTTTAAGATATTTTCATGGCAAACAAAATATATTGTTATCTTTGATTTTCTGTGAATAGTCATGATGAGTTTTTCATGATTTATATATATATAGTACCGAGCGGGGTGGCTCAGGCGGTTTCATCTCTGGCCCGCATTCGGGTGGTCCGGGTTCGATTCCCCTGGCCGACCTACCTGGTCCATGGTTTTTTCGGGGGTTTCCCGGGTTGCTAGGTGAATGCTGGGCAGGTTCCCTCCATTTCAACTCCATTATCATTTCACATCATCTCTCATCTGGTGGTCTCTTTCAGGGTAGAAGTGTCGGCGGGTGTCTCGGCGGTGCATGGCGGGATGATATGCTCTGAGGAAAACTACTTCCTCCTCCGGTATGTAGGTTGCCGGTCTCCGCTCCTCTGCTGGGACCATTTCAGGACCGCCAACCAGGGACCTTTGGGACTCATCGCCTGCCTGGGACCTTTGGGGCTCGGCTGCTGGGCTCGTCGCCATCCCGCAGTAGAGGAGCGTGTCCGTTGTCCTGACCTGTCGCGGGAAGTCTCTAAGTAAACTATAGGGACCCTGCCCTCTGTACTGTTGTGGCTCCTTGGGTCGGCCACCCTCTGTCTACTTCGCCTCATCCTTCTTCCCGGGGGTGCCCCATTTGGGGGCATAGGAACAGTTGGCCCAGTATGGTGACTTACATACCGAATCCCTTTCTAATGGAATCCTAATCCTAAATCCTGCTGCTACGGCAGTTGAGACGCCAGGTCCGGTACCGACTACTGGAACACAAAGTGCAAGCGTGGGAGGATACTATGGCCAAGCTGAACATCGAGAGTGGCGACGTGAGGAGGATCGCAAAATCCCTCAAGAACCACCGAGGACTATATATAGTAGTATAAGCGTTTTAATTAACTTTGTAATGTTTTTTAATCGTCTCCAAAGAAACGGAAGGCTGCTGGACAAGTCCACTTAAGCTTAAATGTTGTAGGAATAAAGCGTCAAACCAGGGGCAACCAACAACGGACATTTCAGCTAGCTAAAGATGTACTGACAGATAAAGTTATCTATAGAGGAGAACAATTTGTTGATTGAGCCGCATAATGCAAGTCGGGCCCATAGTCATATAGTTGTAAATTAATTAATTCGTTATGAAAACAGGTAATATAACACGAAATTTCTGATGCTATGTAGCAAGTTTACAAGTCCCTCAAGTTAATTTTCTTAATTTAATATACGAAAAATAATTTTTTTATATATCATATTAAATGGAGTCAAACGGTTTTGTTTGGATTTTACCGCTAAAGCGCGTACTTCCCGTATTCGCTGCAGATGCATTTTTGATGACTCCGTGAATTGCATAATTTTTAAAAACAAAGCGACATTCCATACAAACGGCAAACTCATCAGGCATAATGGCTGAATATGGGATATCCAGGATGCTCAAGAATTCGTGGAATATGAGCGTGATTAAGTTAAAGTGAATGTTTTCTGCGCAAAGTCATTGCGGAATCTTTACGGACCATTCTTTTCGCCCAAAACATCATAACTGGATATACGTAATGGCTATGACATATAGTAATTTTTATTCTCAAAAATGCAACAAGATTTAATTTTCAGTTCCCGCAGGACGGGGCCACACTCCATTACCACAACGCCATTCGTGATTTTCTGAACTACGAGGTACTTTAACTTCGGGTCGGACGGGCTGGGGAAGTTACGAAAACTGCCCTCCCAGATTCCAGGAGCTCACTTCCTGTGACCTTTTGCTATGGAGATAAATACAAGATTGTGTCTAGGTATGTGCCACCTTTACCGCAATATTTAAAACTCAGGCATTGAATTGAAGAAGAGTATGATAACACTTTGGTGTTAACATACGTAGAGCTACAATAATTCCCATATTGAGTCATTGTGAAATCAAACATTGGAAACAAAACCATTTGTGTTCTTCTTTATGTGATATATGTACAAAAGATATGACATTTGTAGGTTTATACAATTAGGACTTCAGAGACACCTGTATATGTATGATCTATTTTATGTTAAAGTGGAAAGGTATTATTTTCGGGTGCATCTTCACCAATGAAATTAAATGTGTAGTGTTTAATGGCAGCTTTTACTACATACGGCACCGCAGGTGATGTAACTGTTGATGCGTGAGATGAAGATGGAGCACCGTTGGAATGAAATGACGGGGAAAATCGGAGAAAACCCGTCCCAGCGCCGTGTTGTCCATCACAAATCTCACTTTGCAGTCGCCTGGGATCGAACCTGGGCCGCCTTGGTGAGTGTCGAGCGGTTTAACCACTCAGCCACGGCGCGGCCGCATCTTCACTATGTAACACGCAGCGCTCCCTTCACAATATGCACATTGTGACATTACTCTTGTAGCAAGTATAATTGCTTGCATGTGCATTGTTGTGCACAGTACATTATTGAGGTCTCTTAAATTCGCCCGGGGATTAATTTATTATTATGAAGACTTTCTCTCCTAAGAATTATCTCCTAAGAATCTCTTGAATGTGAAGAGGACATGCTACCACCAAGCTACAGAGGCTGGCTTGACTGTCCGTGCTGCTATATTGTACCGAGAGCGCTCTCCGCAGGGACTTCGAGAAGACCTCGACCACGCTACTGAGGATGTCCATCACAGTAGTGGACGAAACGTCTGAAACTTTTATCTCCACTGACTACGGATAACATAGTTATATGGTATATAGATTTGTTTCGCGCCTCTTTCAAGATATTTTCCAAAGCAAGTCGGAACATATGAGTATTATAATCGACAACAAATTTGTGAAATTCCGATTTAGACAGCACATGAAATATGTATTTCGCCAATATAAAACTGTAATATACACCTACGTTCTTACAGAAGAAGAAGAAGCAATATCATTCAAACATCCAGTAATGAGTCATTCGCATATTTCACATTTTCTTAATATAAATTCTTATACATACGTCAAAATTTTGCAATAAGAAGACGCGTCAACATTATAACGTTTGTTGTGTAACATAGTTCTTTACACCTCTGTGGAATAGCTTTTTAAAAGCCTCTCACGTCATGCAACATGCTATAAACGTTTCACTTTATATCATTTTTTATGGAGTATTTCGTTACACTCTAATGTGAAACCACTTTACCAAAATTATTCAAGCAAGAACTAGCATCAGTCCGGGGATGTAATTAACCTACCCAGCATTCGCCTAGCGTCTCGGGAAAACTCCCCAAAAATCCCATGAGTCAGGTAGGTCGGCCACGGTAATCCAACCCCACTTCCCGAATGCAAGCCACAGACGAAACCGCCTTAGTGATCCCGCTCGGTAAAAATTTATTAAGTGACAGTGAGAATTTAGTAAAGTGACAACTAAAAAAAATACTGTACAAACTCATTATATAAATAAAAAGTGTTTGTGATTGGCTCCTCTATCTTTGTGATGGACACTTTGCTATACTGTAATCAAACTTGACTTTTTTATGCTCCTGTTAGTTTGCAAAGATGTCTTTTTCGACTTCCGACTGGGATGGGCGATGTTTTAGTGGTGGCACCTGGGAGAATGCCTGTGATGTTGCCTTATTCCATACTCCAGAAGGCAATAGAAAACCCCCGCAGTATCGCCTTGATTGATACGCCCTTGGACGAGTCATGGTTACCGACAATGGCCTAGTATAAGGCCGTTTAGGACATCTGCTGTTAGAAATAGATATTGCAGTGACTAGGAAACGCAGAACTCAGATTAGTTGTGACTGATGAATGGAGAATAATGAACTGAAAGTCTGTTTAAACTACCTAAATTGAGAGTCCAACAGACAGGAAGGTCTTAGTGATCTTCTTTAGTCCTAATTACCAATATCCGCATTGCTAAGATCACCTAGGGCAGCATCATTACCAAAGGAAGTGTCATTGAAATATTTTATCTAAAGCATACAACAACCTCTCAGTTTATTTGTTCACATTGTTAGTTTATTTTTATACAAAATATTTTTACTTTCTTTATCACGCACCTATTAAGTAGATACTTTGTTTTATTCCATCCAGAAATTTTATGTGAAGTTTTCAGTCCTCCTAAAACATTAGAAAACGATCCACGAGTCTATCTATGAGCAGTATAACTCAAAGTCCGATGAATACTGTGACTTCGTGGGTTTGTAGAAACAAAAGTCTTGTTTGCAGAAATTTAAAACACTCTTTATTGCAAAATAAGACCTGAAGCTTTCCTGCCGACGAATATATTCCAGAGCAATGTACGCTTCCGAAACGTCAATTTCTAATCGTCTTTTCACCTGGCTTGTTTCCCGAGAAGATCTGGAATATACTCTTTATTGCAGTAAACAGAAGCTTTGCGTAACCCTTGCAGCAACAAAAAGACGTGACATTGACAAACAGCAGTCTTCAAGGTCGACTCGAGATTCCGCTGCACGTAAACAAACAAAAGAATCACTGTGGCACAGTTCAAATGTCCACTGTCGCAGTAACTATTACACAACTCAACTCCACCACACAATTGCACAACTCAGCTGACTGCTTCGTCCGTCCGTCCGAGGTGCTGGCTGGCTGTATAAATCCAGAAGGTTTTTGCTGCGGGCCCACCAGTTAAGGGTTTTACCGCAGGTAGTTTTTCATTTGACATTTTACTGCTTCTCACACTTTACCGCTATTTATACCTCCCAGTCACTTTTTTTTTGTTTTTGTTTTGTAATTTGCGTCCTCCAACGTTAAATCATATCGGACGATGAATGAACTGGATGAAATGATGCTCAAATAATCCCAGGGTCCATAGAACTTAGAGTTACCAGACATTTGTCCTTCAGGATAAGGGAAAACCCCGGAAAAACCTTATCCAGGTAAATCACCCTGATCGAGATTCGAACTAGGGACCTCTTGAATGTGAGGCAGACACGCTACCATCTACGCTACCAAGGTGGGTTCCCAGTCATTGTTTCAGAATGCAGTAGACCATTCGATAACAATTGCGACGGCATCAGAAAAGCGCAAAGTTTCAGACTTCTCTCTGTCTCTCTCACAGTTTCTTTCTTTCTCTTGACAAGCGTCCAGCTCTGCGCGCCACTATCTGTCTCTTTCTCTCCTGCCCACGCGCACAACTCTTACTTTGCGGCGGCTCCAACACAACAATGCGATCGGTGACAATACCAAACTTGGTATTTAAATTTAATATCTCACAAAGATAGTCACGAAGATTTTAAAGAAAATTTGTTTAGGGTAAAGGGAGGTATATTCGTGATATACATACATTTTTTGTTCTATTCTGGTTACAAAGCACTGTATTTACTTATGATTTTTTAATGTCATTCAAGACCATTAGAGGAAACAGACGTGGAATTATTAATTCATTTTGACAATACATTTTAATAGTAAAAGTCTGATTTGTAAGGTATTATTATGCAGGCAATTTCGTGATATGGGTATTTAATTTCGTGATACTGGTGAGGTATGTTCGTGAATGATGAAAACCATTATATTTCCAAATAATAGTTGGATTTTTCTCAGATATTTAATCAGCTGCGCAACAATTATCACACCTAAATATTACATCATCATCTTCTGAACACTAACACAACACGTGATATGGCACAAGACAAAGGAGCATTGGACCCATTTAGGTATGACTATTCTACATAATATTAAGAACAAATTTGTTTATGTACACCATAAAAAATCATGACAATTTGAAATTATGAGCACAAATTACATGTCATGCACTTTTTACAACGACAAAAATGCTAAGAAAACAGTGCCAGAAAGTAAGGGATTATGGTTCTCCAATATATTGTATTACTATGACCACGAATAAATAGAGTGGAACTATAGCTACAACCTGTTTACCAATAACATATCACTTACCGATAAATCTTCTTTGTATAATGGCACAAAAACACACCCGACGAAACCTCGTAAGAAAATTGCTGAAAACTTTTCTCTCCTAACATAACTTTAGTTTCCGTCTTCATCCGTCAGAGAAACGCGCCTGCCGATAGCTCCTGAGCTATAGGAACAAATTTGTCAACTACCTACAGTGAAAGAAGAGTTAACATCAACTGGTTTCTATGTGACATCCCTTTGAAAAAGTATCACGAAATTGCCCATGTCACGAAAATACCTCTCTTTACATGGAATATTTTTCAAAATTTTCGATTTTCTCAACAAAGGCGAAAATTAAATGGTTAAATTATCATACGTGTAAGATATTTACGCGTCAAATAAAGTGTATATCTTGTGTTTTCTAGGAATAGCTGTAGAGTCATTTTCATTTAGGAGGAATTTTGTATTACTGGTAACCATTAGAGATAGACAAAAGCATACTACACAAAAATATACATATCTTTAACATATATAAGTTATTTAATATAAATGTTTGTAATAATAATCATTTCTGTTTCAGTTATTAATTTTTAAATGCTTTTATAATTTGTAAGTATTTAGTTGTGAATCCCAAAGTCATGGAAAGAGAAGAATTTCTAGTTTAGCATACAATGATTCACTTTTAACCAAATATCTACTCTTCCCTCTATCCTTCTTGTTTTCACAACAAAATAGACAAAGAAAGAAACAATATCTACAAGGATTATCACTATATAAACATGAACTAGATAGAGAAAAATAGCTTTCTTAAGAGTGGATCGTGGAAACTGCATAAAATAAATGATAGTAGGCAGAAATATTCACGTGAATGTATCACATTAGCTTTTGTGGAAATAGTTCATTGAAAGATCTCATGATCCATTTCTGTTATGCATCTCTGTAACTCTAACATGATGAATGTCTTAAAAGAATTAGCATCGAACTTATGTTTCTGACGAACCTTTAGGTACACGTACGGTACACTAGATCTTCGGAATAACATTGTTCAAAACAGTTTTCTATCAACCCCTTTCTGCGCAATGAGTTTTCCTTGTGTGGAATAACTCTTTATTGAGAAACAGATGATATAGTTTACATAGTTATACTATTATAGTTAGAAGGAAGACAAGGTCCTATTTTGAAGATAACTTCCTTGTTCACCTTGTTCCTGGATCGCCATTTCAAAGCAGTTGAAGGTCGCAAGAATTTACATTGATAAGCCAAGTTCTAGAACACAATGTCTGCCAGGAGTTGATAAGCAAGACGTGATAAACTGCATGCCCCATGACACTGCGCGTAACATTTCGCGTGTTCATTTTGCAATGAAGACATTCAACTGTTCTCGGCCATGCTGAGAGAGAATTTATTTTGGTAGCAGTATAAGCAAACTAAAATCATGCTAACCAGCCTATCATACACATATGTGGTATTTTTAACCAATTAATAACATAAATTGGATATGATTAACAATTCTGTATCTTATAGCAATTCTTTTCCGATATAGTAAGACCATGCATCATTTGTCATTTTGATCCTTTCTGTGACTATCCGAATGGTGGTCATTATATCGGAAGGTTCCATGTCTAGTGCATATAATGTTTCATCTGTGACCCGGGTTCGATTCCCGTGGCCGACCTACCTGACCCATATGTTTTTAGGGGGTTTTCCCGGCTCGCTAGGCGAATGCTGGTTAGGTTAATTACATCCCCCGAATTTTCTGTCCCTACATTTCATCTCCATTATCATTTCACATCATCTTTCATCTGGTGGCCTCTTTCAGGGTAGAAGTGTCGGCGGGTGTCTCGGCGGTGCATGGCAGGATGATATGCTCTGAGAAAAACTACTTCCTCCTCCGGTAGGTCGGTTTCCGGTCTCCTCTGCTGGAACCATTTCGGGACCGCCAGCCAGGAAACTTTGGGGCTGGGATCGCCTGCCTGGGACATTTGGGGCTCGGCTGCTGGGCTCGTTGCCGTCCCGCAGTAGGGGAGCATGTCCGTTGTCCTGGCCCATCGGGGGAAATCTCTATCCAAGTAAATTGTAGGGATTCTGCCCTCTGTACTGTCGTGGCTCCTTGGATCGGCAGCTGTCTGTCTCCTTCGCCTCATCCTTCCTCCCGGGGGTGCCCCACGTGGGGGCATAGGAACAATGGAGTCAGCACAGTGGCTGAGAGCGAAGTTTTACGGAGAGTATCCTCGCCGATGTTACTTATTTGGTTCGAATGGACTCCTTGAGAACATCAATTGTCTGTGGTATATTCTTGTACACTCGATTTTTTAGATGCCCCCAAAAGAAAACATCCGATGAGTTTAGGTTAGGAGATCTGGGGGGCCATAGGCCTTTTGAGATTATTCGGTTCAAAGAAACTGGTTACAAGTTCTATGGTGTCATTAGATGTATGGCATGTTGCTCTTGCTCCAACTTGCTAGAATTAACATTCTCTCAATTCGATATCATCTCCATAAAACTTCAGAGAATAAGGCGAGACGACTGCAAACGTGTATAGATGCTGGTGGAGGACGCTTCCAACATTTTCTCTGAGATGTAAATAGTGTAATGCAATCTCCCAATTGTGTATTATATTCTCCCAAAGTTGCACGTGCATCCTATTATTGGTTCAAAAATGGTTCAGGTTTATATGAATCGCACTATATAAAGACATATCATGTTATTATTTTAACTGCTGGGAACTATTCGATTTTGTTTCTGTAAATAACTGAACAATTATCCCCGCTTTATTTTCATATAGTCTATATTTTTAGTATATAAGTATCAAACTGTACATTTTCTTGAAATTTTCAGTGTCTATTACTGAACTCGATCCAACCCAGTCGAATCCAATCCAAAATAGTAACACAGTGGATTCCATTGATTTCAAATTTATTTCGAAGGTCCTTACATTTCATGTATACGACAAAAGGCAGCAGATTTGCCTATCAAGAATTCCATAGTCATTTAAGTTAGCAGCCCTGTCTTTCCATGCACTGTAAACCGTATTTTCACCGTACTTTATAAGGTCAACAAAGCTAACTGCCAAAGAAGGGAGAGGGAACGCAGAAAAAATGTAGTATTGAAATGTTTCAGATAGCAGAAAATTAATGCTACAATAATATATATATATATATATATATATATATATATATATATATATACATACATAAAATATAAAATTACAGAGAAGTGCTTCTAGTATATTGCACCTTAATATTTTTATTTTGATACAGAGCCTTCTGTAGCTAAACTCCTGAGACAAGCAACATTCAGCTATTTGTGTCATACGATGAACTGCATGGAATTAAGTATTTAATCACAAAAGTGTAATTTCGACAAAGTTGAAGCAAGTTATGGTTTAAATAGCTCAAATTGTGGCTCATAAAACCACTCGGACCCATCTGCGTATACCACGTGGCCTATTAGTGCCGATTGGAAAGCAAATGCATTCAAACAGCGAAGGACAATTTTGACGTTGAAAGGACAATATCGATATCAAGTTTCCGAGAAAATCAATAAGGGGAATTCCTTATGCCTTTAAATCATGCAGCTATCAGCCTAGTCTTTACGGTGAAAATTCTAATTTAACGGCTGTCAGTGCAGATGGACCACCTGGTACTTACACAAGATGCACCTGTGACTAGACCAACTCATGACTCACGTGCCAATAGTGGCACGTACAAGTCATCATAAGGAATTTCAATGGTTTATTACAGCAAAATTAAGCTTTGTGCTTTTCAGAGTGTGCACAAGGTATTTGTGATTTGAAAATCTTTCCTTTTCTAGAAGGAAAAACAAAACTTTTCTCCCTTTTTATCTATTAATGGAAGACATATTTACTATCCTATGAAGTTCGCTGTTAATATTGCAACTTCAGAATAACACTGCAATTCACAGCGCCTTCAAGCAATCGCTTGGAGATGCAGACAGCAAGAAATATATCACTTTCTGGAAATATATTATCTATCTCAGTTGTCTACCCTACCCGACATAGTTCAGCGATATTTTTTGCACATTCACATCGACACATATATGTGAAAAAAATCTTCTTCCTCTGAACCTTGTAGAAAGTAAATGAATTTGTTTCATGGACGCTCTTTTTAACTGCTGTGGTTCTGAGGTTCAATTCTATATTGGACTCAGAAGCGTCTTTGTTAGACTGGAGGTTGTTTTACGTGCCGTAAAACACGAGAGCACCGGCTTTACCTCCCTCTGAAGGAACCCATGCTAAAGATTTTTACAACCGAAAAAGTCCATCACTCTCACGGGTTGAACCCGTGACCTCGAGAACCAGAGGCTAGCATATTACCCCTAGACCTGGAAGACAACATGAAAAGGTAAACACTAATTAGCGTATAAGAATGTGCCCCTTTTCTTTAAATATACATCCTCCAACGCTAGTCATATCGGACGGTGAATGAAACAGGTAAAATGATGCTCAAATGAGCCCAGGGTTCATAGAGCTTAGGGCTACCCAACATTCGTCTTTCAGGATAAGGGAAAACCCCGGAAATACCTTGTCTAGATAACTCACCCTGACCGAGATTCGAACGCGGGATCTCTTGAACGTGAGGCAGGCACGCCTGCTTTGCGGCCTGCTGATTCTTGCTTCTCCAACCGCGAATCAAGTTTGATATAGTCGTAAATGTTCTTGAGTGTCATATAGGCAAGCCTTTGTGTCACAATTGTCTTTTAATGGTATAGTTTTTTTCTTCAGAATAAATAACAATAGATTCCGTCTCACTTTTACTTCGAGTGTAATTACATATAAATATATATTTTATCCATTCTGGCAACTTTAGAAGGGTTTAACTTTAGTAGATAGCGCACTGAAGATAATCAACATATTGTCGCCGAGGCATTGTTGAATCGCCGCGACAAGGCAGTGCCGGGCCTGTGCGAAAGAGACAGATAGAGCGGCTAGCGTGTGGGTGTAGCGCTAATTGCTTACCGAGAGAGAGAGAGGGAGCAACAGGTGGAGTGAAAGAGACAGATAGTTCAATTGTGCTCTCGCTACACCTCGAAAGATTGTGTGACTTCGATAGCTTTAGATAAACTTCGGCAGCTTTCGAGAAACAGCGGCTCGGGTATAAATGTGGCAGTGTGGATTTTTGCCAGCCAGTAGTTGTGAGTTGAAAGTTGAGAACTGATAATCGTGTGTGCAGCAGTGTAGTCGTTTGAAAGTGAATTCTTTTGTTTACGTGTGGTGAAGCAACGAGAGACTGTGTTGGTGTATGTTACGTCATCCTGCTGCCTTCAGGGCTGTACAAAGTGTGTTTATACTGAAAATAAAGAGCATTTTGAATTTCTGGAAACTAGTCCTTTAATTCTACGAACCCACAAAGTCACAATATTATATGGCACATGCGTCATGGTTTGGTCCCCCTGACTTCCTATGTGAATTCATTTATCGAAATATTTTAAGTGTCTACCTATAGATGGGATCCCAAACCCAAAGCATTTCTTAAGCAAAGAAATTTGCATAGTTTGGGCATTTGAGCTTAACATTCAACAGTATTTATTATACAAGCAGTTTACATCTTTATTTTCCTGCATTTTTTATATTATCAGTTGGGGATAAATCCACATACCTAAAAGAAGAAACAGAGAAAATAAGACAACAATCTATCCATATTAAGAATTCCAAAAAATTAGTTTTCTTCCCTTCAATCTTAAAATCTATTGATAAAACTCAACTACCGTAATAGGTTGTAAAAGTTTGATAACCTCTTTGGGGAGGAAAAATATGATTAACATTTTCTTCCATGCGGCTGTAAAAACTTCAGCATATTTTGCATCAACATGTTTTCATATTGCATTTTACATTTTCATTCGAATACATTTCAACACATTTCGTAGTAATATCACATTTTAGTATAATTTTCGCATTTTCGAAACAATTTAAAGGTCGTGAAGAACTGAAGAATACAAGAGTAGAACCCTTACGGACATTCTAGCTATATATACCGCCTATGTGAAAATACACCATCTCTATATTTTTGCGTGTTCTCGCAGGCGTTTCACTTTTTAAAACAAGCGTGTAGACGAGTACAGTTCTTTGCACCTCTGCGAAGCGTGCACCTCTTTAAGTTGGGTTGGCGCAGTTGACATTGCAAACCGTGACGTCATAATCTCACTGACATTCGCTCGTGCACTTGAGTGTGGAGTTTACTTTTGCTAGCGTTAAGAACTGCACTTTGAACAGCTTTGAACAGTTCTAGATATTGACATTTTATCCTTTCTTTTATTAAAAAATTTCTCACATTTACTCTACCACAATCAACTGTTTTAAATTTCATACAGACATATCCAATATTGGAAATTAATTGTTCTTTCATACTGGCCGTGTGTAGGCTAAATTGTGGAAACGTAGAGTCAGACTGAAATATGCAATGCCATAGCCGGGATTTGAACCACGGATCTTCTGATCTCCGTCCAGCCGCTCTAACCATTGAGCTACTATGGCCAACGTGCCGAGATGACATTGAATTCTCCAACTGACTCGTATTTTTTCCGGTAAACCACGTAGGAGTTCTCATAAACACATGAGACAACTACCTCGTGGTGTAAATCTCATGAATGCAACTTTAAGTTAGATTGAAATCCTGTTGCTATAAGTGGCATGCTGTGCATTTTTGCAATCGTGAGTCCACGACAGCTAAACACTTTAACTTGTGGATATACCTATTGTGCGATTCAGGAGAATGGCGATTTGGGAGAATATAATATATAATTGGGAGATTACATTACACTATTTAAATCTCAGAGAAAATGTTGGAAGTGTCCTGCACCAGCATCTATAAGTACATGCTTGTACTCGTCTCACCATATTCTCTGAAGTTTTACGGGGAGTATCCTCGCCAATGTTACTTATTTTGGTTCGAATGGATTCCTTGAGAGCATGAATTTTCCGTGGTCTATTCTTGTACACTCTATTTTTTAGATACCCCCCCCAAGAAAAAATACGAAGAGGTTAGGTCAGGGGATCTGGGGTCCACAGACCTTTTGAGATTATTCGATTATCAAAGAAACTGGTTACAAGTTCCATGGTGTCATTAGATGTATGGTAGGTAACTCCATCTTGCTGGAAATAACCTTCTCTCAATTCTATATCATTCACCTGCTCCACAAATGTATTGAAGATACCCATATAAACTTCAGTGTCTATAGCCGTATCAAAGAAAATGTGACCAACGGTCCATAGATGCTGGTGGAAGACACTTCCAGAATTTTCTGTGAGATGTAAATAGTGTAATGTAATATCCCAATTGTGTATTATATTCTCCCAAAGTTGCACGTGTGTTCTATTATTGGTTTGAAGGTTATGGCCTATTGAAATGGTTCAGGTGTAATTGGATCGCACTATACCACAGAACAGTTTCCAGTATGGAATCAGGAAAGCCGAAGAATCAAAATTGGAAGAAGTAGTTCATTAGCATACTAAATAGGTTCACTGAAGGAAATAAGTGTATATTCGACTCTGAATACCAATTAGGAACGTTAGTGCTACAGTGCTCATTTCAAACAACCTTGGTGTACAAACAGAAAATCACACCTTTTAGTTATTTTTTCTTTTAGGCCTTCACCTTATTTTAGACCCACACAGCACACTATACGGGTCAAGGTCCAGAAATGGATCTATATTTAATGTACTTCTACTGAAAAAAAAATCGTAAAGAATCTGCCTTCTACGTGACAACGGCATGTTCCTGCTACGGTACTGAAGGTGACTTTATATTTTCGGCCTTCGCTTAATGGACATGATAAGGCCTTCAAAACGCTTAATTCGTTGAAATTGGTAACGCTAGTAAAGGTGAATTTTTGTCTCTCTGTCTCTAGTTTTGCATGCTTCAGTCTTATTAAGGAAGAACAATTGAAGTCACGAGATGCAAAACAACACAAGTCCACTGAATGAAGTTTTGAAAACATTCGTTACCTACTAATGAGAGCAAAATAACTTAAAAAGCGACCACCAAAACGAAATTGAGATCGAGAACAATGCATCACACCGAATTTTGGTTCACAATTGCCCGATACGAGATTACACAAGGGTGAGGAATAATCCTGGCTAGCAGAAGCTCCCTCTAGCTGGGAATCGAAACCTGGAACACTGAATTTAAGGTCTATCCGACGTTAATGTTCAATTTACTTTAATAGCTGTGGTCAAAGTCGGACGATGAATGAAATAGATGGAACAGTGCTCCAGTAAGCTCGAAGTTCTCTGGGTTAATTACTTGGAATAAAAGCCCTACGCAGGTAACACACCCTAACCGAGATTCAGGTCAGGACTTCTTGGGTTTGAAGCACGCACACTTACTCTCACATTTGAACTAGCTTTTGTATTAATTCCGCTTTCAGAAAAATCAATGATGATAAAAAACGTTTAGATAATGGGATAAGTGAAATTTGTGATGGACAACACGGCGCTGGGGCGGGTTTTCTCCGGGAACTCCGGTTTCCCCCGCCATCTCATTCCACCGGTGCTCCATCTTCATCTCATGTATCATCAGTGTCATCGCCTGCGGTGCCGTATGTAGTAAAAGCGGGCGTTAAACGCTACACATTTAATTTCATTGGGATTTCTTTGTTCCTATGCTTCCAAGTGGGGGCACCGCCGGGAGGAAGGATGAGGTGAAGGAGACAGAGGGCGGCCGACCCAAGGAGCCACGACAGTACAGAGAGCACGGTCCCTACAATTTACTTGGATAGAGACTTCCCCTGACAGGCCAGGACAACGAACCCGCTCCCCTACAGCGGGACCGCAAAGAGCCCATCACCGAGCCCTAATGGACCCGGCAGGCGATCCGAGCCCCAAAGTTCCCTGACTGGCGGTCCCGAAGTGGTCCCAGTAGAGGAGCGGAGACCGGCAACCGACCTACAGGAGGATGAAGTAGTTTGCTTCAGAGCATATCATCCCGACATGCACCGCCGAGACTACCGCCGATGCTTCTACCCTGAAAGAGACCACCAGATGAGAGATGATGTGAACGGATAATGGGGATGAAATGGAGGGACAGGAAATTCGGGGGATGTAATTAACCTACCCAGTATTGGTCTAGTGACCCAGGAAAACCCCCGAAAAAACCGATGGGTCAAGTAGGTCGGCCAGAGGAATCGACCCCGGGCCTTCCGAATGCGGGCCACAGACGAGCCATCCCGCTCGGTTTAGATATGGAACTTGAGCCTATGTTTTTAATTGAAATCAAGGCTGTTTTGTGCTCTTTTTTGAATATTATCGTATAGATATGAATGAGATGAAACCAGTGATATTCATACGTATATAATATGTAACGTCATCAAGTGGATTTGAGCTGTTCTGCCTCACATAACTTCAGTCATTTTTCTTTCCCGTGGTTATGTAGATGAAGACCCGTCTCACATGGTCGTTCCGATGCTTCAACATCATACTTGTATTCGTAGAT